>CM053266.1:4740901-5162334 GCA_028583415.1 Protea cynaroides | reverse complement strand
ATCAGAGTAATACCCAATAGCGGAAAATTTATAAATAAATGAACTGAGCAACTAAGATGATATCATTAATTTAATAGCAAATTATTCTGTTTTCAACTGAGACATAAATATTTAAATACCAAATACATGTCTTTATAAATCCAATGAAAGAAACCTATAAAATATCTAATCAAATACACACGAGTTGCACTCGCAAGAGGAGTCGTGTGTATCATCTTCAGCTCCAACTTCCATAGCTGCCACGTTCCCGTACGCAGACGCATTCATATAGTCTTCAACTATATAACCTGCATCATCAACTAAAAATATTCAACGTGGAGGGGTGAGCACACAACACGGCTCAGTGAGTAGCCAAAACAATGCAACAATACATATGCATACAAAAAGTCAATTTATATCTTTGGTCCGGTTTAAAGTTTGCAGTATGCAATAGAAAGGTTTAGGTAGCCAAAGGTCGCATTTATTGACTCCGCCTCTATACACGAGTGTGTGATGTTACCCGAAGATCACGTTTATCGTCAACTCACATGCACCCAATCATGAACAATATATAACAAAGGTTACGTTTATTGCTATATAGTGTCATACCAACACGTAAGCCCCTGTTGGCGAGGGCTGCAAACTGGGCTCGCAACTAACCAATCCTAATGCCAAACAGTGTATCCAAGGCCTCACCCCAGCATCCCTCAGAATGTCCATAGAGATAGAGCTAAGGCCCCCCGGTAGAGTCAGAGACTACAAGGACCGAGACCACCTCCCCTGATACCCTACGACATAATAGTTCTGCTAAAGTAATGGCGATACGACGATGCCAATGCACAAGACTTGAGTTAGAGATAGAGCTAAAGTGCTGAGACCCGCCAAAGGTTAACATTTATTGACGTTCTCATCACACCTCCCCTGATACTCGCTCGCATCAAGCACATCAACCACACACATACAAGCACATGCCTATTCCTATCATCATCATCATCATCATGTTATAAACAATAAAGTAAATATGCATGAACAAGTAATAGAAATATTGGATGGCATGCTGTATGCACATTACAAACATATTCGCATAGAATCAAGCATAGCATAGGACTCAAGAAATAGAAAACAGTTTATTATTAACCAATTTAGTTTGGAGTTAAGGTTCCTCACCTTAGCTTGCTAATAGATATTTTCCCAAGCTTTAGAATCACCTTTATATTGTTATTATATTGCTAGAAGACCTAACAAAGTCGATAGAATTTAATTAGAATTAATTCGAAATTTAAAACCATTCTGTCAACTGAGGGTCGATGCTAGGGTCGATGCTAGGGTCGATGGGTCTATCGACCCTCCCCTCTTTCTGGACTTCCGGAATGCTGAGGGTCGATGGTCAGAAACACCTAGGGTCGGATGGCCTATCGACCTTGGGTGCGACCCTCGGTGCACTCTGGTCCAATTTCTACTTTTTAATCCATTCTTCGTATTTGGGGTCTTATGGCTTGCTTCCTACTTTCATTCAACATTCATTCCATGGTCTAGAACCATGTATAATCCATCTAAATAGTTTTCGTGCACCCTCCTATGGTTTTTCATGAAAACCTAACCATAACTTAATGGTTTAGGTTTCTCTGAGATCACATTCTCATCAATAAATACCCTAAGGTCTGTAGAAACTCATAGAATTAGTATCCATACCTGAGAAGATTAACCTTTCTCTGCAACTTTTCTCTTTTGGCTTAATTTCTCTTCCTTCCCTTTCTTCTTCCTTTTTCCTTCTCCTCTCTTTCTCTCAATTCGATTAGGGTTGTGAAAGGAGTGAAAGTGGCTTAGGGACGTCCTTTAAATAGACTAAGAACATCCTAAATAAGTCCCATTGAGATTTGGAAAGAATCCCAATCGAAAAATATAGAAATTTCCTAATTTCTATATTCGTCAGAAACCGAGGGTCGATGGGAGGGTGGATGATCCCGTCGACCCTAGGGTCTTAAGCTGTCCGACCCTCCCTTCAAAACTGAGGGTCTGACTTTCTGTTTTGGGAGGTCCGACCCTGCTTAGCTGGGTATGCGACCCTTCCCCTATTTTAAGTGTTTTTGGGTGGATTTGATACCTGGGATCTCGATCTCCTTTACGCCCTTGGTCCATTTGACTCGACCATGATGGGTAAACCTGGTTCAAGGTTGTAAGATCGGGTTAGATTGACATGGGTCTTACAACTCCCCCCAACTTATAAAAATTTTGTCCTCGAAATTATACGTTCCTTCTTAATCAAATAAGTGTGGGTATTGCTTTCGCATAGCATTTTCTTCTTCCCATGTAATCTCTTCCATGTCTCTACTTTTCCATATGACCTTAACATAGTAGATATCTCTGTTGCATAGACGTTGAACCTTTCGGCTGGTGATTTCTGTTGGTGTTACTACAAACGTCAAATCATCAGTCAATTCCGGCAAATCTACTGTCAAAATGTGCGTTGGGTCTTTGACATACTTCTTCAATAGGGAAATGTGAAATACATCATGCACACTTGACATAGATGGTGGTAGTGCTAACTGTTAAGCCACTTTTCCACGCTTAGGTAGAATTTCATATGGCCCGACATATCTTGGACTTAGCTTCCCTTTCTGTCCGAACCTCTTCAATCCTCGCATAGGCGATACCTTCAAAAATACCTTATCACCTACGGCGAACTCTAGATCTCTTCGTCGAGTATCTGCATATTGCTTCTGACGGTTCTGAGCTGTTCTTACCCTTTCCTTGATGTCTACCACTCGACAAGTCTCTTCCACAAATTCCGGTCCAACAATACTACGTTCTCCGACTTCATTCCAAAACAAGGGAGTTCGACACTTCCTGCCATACAGTGCTTCATAAGGTGACATCTGTATAGTAGCCTGATAGCTGTTATTGTAAGCAAACTCGATCAATGGTAACTTTTCATCCCATGATCCCTTGAAATCAAGTACACATGCTCGTAGCATATCTTCTTGAATCTGAATTGTACGCTCTGACTGTCCGTCTGTCTGCGAGTGGAATGCAGTATTAAACTTCAACGTTGTACCCATAGCCTTTTGTGATCCTTCCCAAAATTTGGAAGTAAATCGGGGATCTCTATCGGACACAATACTTTCTGGTACACCGTGTAGCCGAATAATATTATCCACATACAGCTTCGCTAACCTTTTCAGTGTGTACTGAGGTCGTATAGGTATGAAGCGAGCTATTTTAGTCAGACGGTCCACAATCACCCAAACTGCGTTGACTACTCGAGGAGTCAATGGTAGTCCCGTGACGAAGTCCATAGTGATGCAGTCCCATTTCCATGCTGGTTTCGGTAATGGCTGCAACAGTCCTGCGGGTCTTTGTCGCTCAGCCTTTACTTGCTGACAATTTAGGCATTGAGACACAAACTTAGCTACATCTGCTTTCATTCCCCTCCACCAATATAATTTCTTCAGATCATGATACATTTTTGTACTTCCAGGATGTATCGAATAGATGGTGGTATGGGCTTCTTTCATCAATCGGTGTCTAATGTCCATACTCTCTGTTTCAGGTACACATATTCTTCCTTTGTATTTCAGTACTTTCTCGTCGTCCAAGGTGAACTCGGGGTTAGTCCTACCTTTCTCGATATCTTCTTGTACTGTTCTCAGATAAGGATCTGCTTTAATAGCTGTCTTCACTTCATCCACTATATCCGGTATAATCTTCAATGCCGCGAACATATTTGAAAACCGATGAATAAACCCTTGGCTAGCTGATTCATCCGTTGTATCTATCACATATTGCTCATTGCCGTGATTGAATACTATTCCGTTGGTATACATTGCTGCAGTCGTGCTAACTTCTCCTTGAGATTTAATCACTGCTTTTCTGCTTAATGCATCCGCTACTACGTTCGCTTTTCCCGGATGATACTGGATATCACAATCATAGTCTTTCAATAGTTCCAACCATCTTCTTTGTCTCATATTCAACTCCTTCTGATTAAATAAATAAGTAAGACTTTTATGGTCCGACTTAATCTGAAACTTCTCTCCATATAGGTAATGTCTCCATATCTTGACAGCATGTACTACTGCCGCTAACTCCAAATCATGAGTGGGATAATTTTTCTCATGTACCTTTAGCTGTCTTGAAGCATAAGCAATCACTTGCTCTCCTTGCATGAGCACACATCCTAATCCCAATCCCGATGCATCAGTGTATAAAGTAAATGTCTGTCCTGGAACAGAAATGGTTAAAATCGGGGCGGATATCAATCTGGCCTTCAATGTCTGGAAGCTCTTCTCACATTTATCCGTCCACACAAACTTTTCACCTTTCTTGGTCAAACTGGTGAGAGGTACGGCAATCCGAGAATAGTCTTCTACGAATCTCCGATAATAACCAGCTAGACCCAGAAAACTTCTAATTTCTGAAACGCTCTTTGGTGCTTCCCACTACACAATAGCCTCGATTTTGATGGGGTCCACCTTGATTCCTTTGACGCATACTACATGGCCTAGGAATGCGACTTCACTTAGCCAAAACTCGTACTTTGAAAATTTGGCATATAGCTTCTCTTTCCTTAACTGCTGTAGGGCTGCGTTTAGGTTCTTGATATGGGTTTCCTTGTCCTTGGAGTATACCAATATGTCATCAATAAATACTATAATCGACGTATCCAGCATATCGTAGAAAACTCGGTTCATACGTTCCATGAACGTTGTTGGGGCATTAGTTAATCCGAAAGACATCACCAAAAATTCATAATGTCCATATCTGGTCCTGAATGCTGTCTTCGGAATGTCCCCTTCCTTAATCTTCAGCTGGTGGCAGCCTGATCGAAGATCGATTTTAGAAAATACTCTTGCTCCTTGTAACTGATCGAACAAGTCAATGATCCGAGGTAGTGGGTATCGATTCTTGATGGTCAGTTTGTTCAACTCTCGATAGTCGATACATATTCGAACGCTACCATCCTTCTTTTTCACAAACAGTACCGGTGCCCCCCATGGAGATATACCAGGTCGAATATAACCCTTGTCTAGCAGTTCTTGTAGTTGCACTTTTAATTCCTTCAGTTCAGTAGGAGCTATTCTATAAGGTGCTTTTGATACTGGTGCGGCTCCAGGTATCAGGTCTATTACAAACTCTGTGGCACGGTCGGGTGGTAATCCGGGTAGTTCCTCCGAAAATACTTCAGGGTAATCCCGTACGACATCGATATCTTCCATTCGTGGTGCTTCCTTGGTTAGGTCGACCACTGATACTAGATACCCGACTGCTCCCTTCTCAAGGCACTTCTTAGCCTTTAATGCTGAAATTATGAGCTTGCGTCTCCGGGGAAGTTTGGTTCCCGAGAAACTGAATTCTGCCCCTTCTTTGTCTTTGAATGTTAGCTTCTTCTCGGCGCATAACAGATTTGCAGAATGCCGGGCTAACCAATCCATTCCTAAGATGACATCGAAGTCTGCCATCTCAAGTCGTATCAATGTTACATCTAAAATCTGTTCCCCAATGAGAACTGGACATGGTCCATAATCTTTTTCTAATTCCACTTCTAACCCCATCGGTGACCGTACAAGTAATTTGTAGTCTAATGTTTTGATGGGTAATTTTGTCTTCTTTCCAAATGACACAGATATAAATGAATGAGTAGCTCCGGAATCGAAGAGTACTCTGGCGGGTACACCATTTATAGGTACAATACCTGTGATTCATCTTTACTTAGTCTACATGCTCATTCAATGTATTTATAACTTTAAGAGTTTCAGTCATACCTGTGACCACATCGGGTGATGCGGCCGCATCCTCGGACGTAACAGCATATACATGTCCTTGATGGAATTGTTTCTTGGGCTTAGGACATTCCCTTGCCATATGTCCCTGCTGGTTGCAGTTAAAACACTTCGGGGCTTCAGAATTTGGCTTTGGCTGAGGTTGAGCTGCGGGGGTAGTCTTGGTTGCAGCATTAAAATTCTGAGGACGGAAGGGCTTATAAGTCCTGTTATTGCTTCCGTTGTAGGAGTTTCCGGCTGGCCTTTTGATGCCTTTGTTCTGAATAAAATAACTCTCCTTCTAGCTCGATTCAATCACTCGAGCGATCTGGACAGCTTCATTATAAATTTTCTTCTCTAAGCCCAGATCATTTTCTTGGATGCTTCCTCTTAGTCCCGTGACAAACCTACGGGTTTTGGTTTCTTCTTCTTGCATACTCAGTGGTGCGAAGAAAAACAGCTCTTCATAATGCTGTTGGTACGCATCCACCGACATCTGTCCTTGATAAAGACTCAGGAACTCCTTCTCCATCAAATCTCTGAAGCTTCGTGGGAAATATTTCTCGAAGAAAGCTTCTTTATATATATTCCAAGTCAGTTGGGCGTGCTTGGTCAATAGATATGTCTTCGTGGATTTCCACCAATGGTATGCGTCGCCCTTGAGCATGAAGGTGGCACACAATACTTTCTCCTCTTCTGTAATAGTCATCAACAGAAAATTTCTTTCCATCTCGTCTATCCAGTGTGCTGGCCATAATGGATCAGACGGTTTGCCATTAAATTCCCTGGGCTTCATCTTCAAAAATCTCTCGACCAGTCGAGAGTGATCCATCTGATTTTGATATGCCCCAAACATATGGGGTGGGTACTGATAATTGGCCTGTGCTGCTTCCGGGACCTGCACTGGAATCTGTGTAGCCGTTTGTTGAGGTGTCTGAGGAGCTGGGTGGTTACCCACCGGTGCTGCACTGGCTTGTTCTGTGTGCATGGGTGCAGCCTGAGTGGCTTGAAACATTATTCCCATGGCAACCTGCATCTGAGCCTGCGCGTGTTGCATCTGTTGCAGCTCCTGTACCAGATTCATCACCACTGTTGCTAGCTCTGGTGGTGGAGGTGGCAAGTTTGTAGGGTTTACCGGTTCTGGATTTCCCGGTACATGGTTATTCTCTTGACTAGTCTCCTCCACGGGTGGTGGTGGTGGGACTGTGTTTCGGGTTAGTCGGGTCACTCTACGTCCAGACATATTTCCTTCTGAGATGGGTGGTGCCTGAAAATCATCAAAATTAGTGAGAAATCATTTATACTTCATGTAGGCATGCTAACCGATATAAAATTCAAAATCCTCAATTCATTCTGTGAAAAATACTATCTTTTCTATGTAGGGTCGATGGTATATCCGACCCTGGGAATGACCTATTCTTCCCGAGAGCTGAGGGTCGATGCGAGGGTCGATGGGTATCCGACCCTCAGTCCGACCCTCGATTTTCTGTTAGATTCCCGAGACCCGAGGGTCGATTAGAGGGTCGATCCGAGGGTCGATGGTGCCAGTCGAATTGTCCGACCCTCGGACCAAAAATCAGATTTTTAAGATCCGATTCTGGGTCATTTCTCACTATTCTCCCTCCGTTTCGACTCGTCTCTCCTCTCTGAGTTGCTACAGTGCTACTTTACCATTTTTTGGTCAGTTTGACTCTGGGTTTCGACGTCCACGTCATCACTACAGGTATGTCCACTCATCTTCACCTATTTTTGGGTTTCCTTTTCTAGGTTTTTGCACATTTAACTTGTATTTTCCAAATTAAACTTTTTCCAACCGTAAAAATTCGATTTTTATTGGGAGCTTTTGTTATTGGTGTCTCGAGGAACGAAAGCCCTAAAAAAATTTTGAGTTTCATCGGTTGGTCATCGAGAAACTTGAAATTCTCTCTTTTTGCCCTAATTTGTCGATATTTTTTATTTTTCTTGAATTTCTTCAAATTGGACATCGTCAGTTAAAATTTCCTACTGCATGTGGGTTGTAGGATATGTTTAAACCTTCGTAAGTCCTTATGCCCACTTGTATGGTGAGAATTGGGGCTTTATGGTCAACTTACGTCGTTATTAAATCAAATTTTGGATTTTTATCCTATTAACTCCTTGTTTCCTTTCTATTTCTTATTTTGCAGGTACTATGACTCGTACCAAGGTGCCCAGATTGCGTGATCCACTCCGCTTCCGTTCGAATGAAGCCGAGGCACAGTATGCTGACTATGCCCGTAAGAAAGTGGAAGGGGGTCGCATGGTGAACTTGGCTGAGCTAGCCTTGTTCAATGTAGAGGGAGCATTTGGTGATATGGGGTGGCTCCCTATCATCACATACGATGCATGCACATGTCCAGACTTGGTGCGCCAGTTTTATTGTAATCTCCAGGTGGTGGGGAATTACAACGACATTGAGCACGGTCAGGAGTTGCGCATCACCAGTTATGTCAAGGGGGTGCCCATTTCCTTTGATTATCGGCAGCTGGTCGATCTGTTGGGCATTCCCTTTGATGGCCCCATGGTGTACTGTGCGCCGGGAGAGCCACGGTTTGTTGAGATGGAGATGAGGGCAGAGATCGACAACCAGTTGCTCCGTCCCGATAGATGGAAGATGAGAGCTTGCTACTTGCGTCCTGCTCCACGGGTCTTCTGCAAGATTATCCAGCATAATCTGATCCCGTAGAGTGGGCACTATGAGAGGGTGTCTCAGCTGACACAGTTCTTGATCTACAGCATCTGCACTCATCAGCCGGTCTGCCTACCTTACATCATCATGCGGACGATGATTAGTGCTACATTGTCCGGTCATAGGGGAAATCTACCCTATGGACGCATGATTATAGTGCTACTGACCCGTCTGGGGGTGGATCTGGTAGATGAGAAGATCCAGGAGAAGACCTTCTCGTCGCCTCTAAATTGGGAGGCTATCTGTAAGATGGGGCTGCGAGATGCTGAGGTTAGTGATGAGGAGAGGAACGCGATGGTGCGCCCTCACACTCGAGTCGAGATGGCTGATGCTGAGGCTGCTGCTGCTGCTGCTAGAGCTCGTGGGGATCCGGTCAATGATGACGATCGTATGTATATGGATGTCAACGCAATACCCCCGCCATCACCCACACAGGCGGATGGAGTTGGTACTTCTACTGCGGCGGCTCCTGCAACGGAGAACGGTCCTTCTCATGAGGCTGGTCCTTCGCATCCACCTTCTGATATGATGGAGATATTACGTGAGCTCAGGGATGCTCAGCGCAGATCTGATTTGAGGATGGATGAGCTGTTGGCTGCTCAGCATGCATCAGACGCTCGGATGGGAGAGCTCCTAGAGGTGCAGCGTACGACTGATCAGAGGATAGCCGGTCTCACAGCTAGTCTACAGACGACCCAGACTCAGATAGCCTGGTTGACTAGAGTCTACGCTGAGGACTACGATAGAGACCGTGAGGCACCGCCTCCTCCTTCGCCTCCAGCTTCCAGATTGTACTTTTATTTTTCTTGTGCTACAGAGTAACTGTCCGGGTTGTGGACTGTACTCTGCTTTCATTATGTATATACATTCTATTTCTCTCTCTCATTGTATGTAACTTATTTCCCCTTTTAAAAATGTATTATTCTCTTTTTAAGTTTGATCTCAATCATCACTGGTGCTTATGATGTGTTAATATTACTGTTTTTACTTTATCCAATCTCAGTTCATAATTGTCTCGAATGTATGTTAGTTTAGCGGGCAAGGCCTGAGAAGCTCTGATACCAAGTTTGTCACACCCCAATTCTGCACATCTCAGAATGGTGTGATGAACCGCTAATAACCAACGGTTCAACCAGGATCTCGAATAGGCTATCCCCGTTTTATCCAAACTTTCACACATCCATAATCATAATCAGAGTAATACACAATAGCAGAAAATTTATAAATAAATGAACTGAGCAACTAAGATGATATCATTAATTTAATAGCAAATTATTTTGTTTTCAACTGAGACATAAATATTTAAATACCAAATACATGTCTTTATAAATCCAATGAAAGAAACCTATAAAATATCTAATCAAATACACACGAGTTGCACTCGCAAGAGGAGTCGTGTGTATCATCTTCAGCTCCAACTTCCATAACTGCCACGTTCCCGTACGTAGACGGATTCATATAGTCTTCAACTATATAACCTGCATCATCAACTAAAAATATTCAACGTTGAGGGGTGAGCACACAACACGGCTCAGTGAGTAGCCAAAACAATGCAACAATACATATGCATACAAAAAGTCAATTTATATCTTTGGTCCGGTTTAAAGTTTGCAGTATGCAATAGAAAGGTTTAGGTAGCCAAAGGTCGCGTTTATTGACTCCGCCTCTATACACGAGTGTGTGACGTTACCCGAAGATCACGTTTATCGTCAACTCACATGCACCCAATCATGAACAATATATAACAAAGGTTACGTTTATTGCTATATAGTGCCATACCAACACGTAAGCCCCTGTTGGCGAGGGCTGCAAACTGGGCTCGCAACTAACCAATCCTAATGCCAAACAGTGTATCCAAGGCCTCACCCCAGCATCCCTCAGAATGTCCATAGAGATAGAGCTAAGGCCCCCCGGTAGAGTCAGAGACTACAAGGACCGAAACCACCTCCCCTGATACCCTACGACATAATAGTTCTGCTAAAGTAATGGCGATACGACGATGCCAATGCACAAGACTTGAGTTAGAGATAGAGCTAAAGTGCTGAGACCCGCCAAAGGTTAACGTTTATTGACATTCTCATCACACCTCCCCTGATATTCGCTCGCATCAAGCACATCAACCACACACATACAAGCACATGCCTATTCCTATCATCATCATCATCATTATGTTATAAACAATAAAGTAAATATGCATGAACAAGTAATAGAAATATTGGATGGCATGTTGTATGCACATTACAAACATATTCGCATAGAATCAAGCATAGCATAGGACTCATGAAATAGAAAACAATTTATTATTAACCAATTTAGTTTGGAGTTAATGTTCCTCACCTTAGCTTGCTAATAGATATTTTCCCAAGCTTTAGAATCACCTTTATATTGTTATTATATTGCTAGAAGACCTAACAAAGTCGATATAATTTAATTAGAATTAATTTGGAATTTAAAACTATTCTGTCAACTGAGGGTCGATGCTAGGGTCGATGCTAGGGTCGATGGGTCTATCGACCCTCCCCTCTTTCTGGACTTCCCAAATGCTGAGGGTCGATGGTCAGAAACACCTAGGGTCGGATGGCCTATCGACCCTGGTGCGACCCTCGGTGCACTCTGGTTCAATTTCCACTTTTTAATCCATTCTTCATGTTTGGGGTCCTATGGCTTGCTTCCTACATTCATTCAACTTTCATTCCATGGCCTAGAACCATGTATAATCCATCTAAATAGTTTTCGTGCATCCTCCTATGATTTTCCATGAAAACCTAACCATAACTTAATGGTTTGGGTTTCTCCGAGAACACATTCTCATCAATAAATACCCTAAGGTCTGTAGAAACTCATAGAATTAGTATCCATACCTGAGAAGATTAATCTTTCTCTGCAACTCTTCTCTTTTGGCTTAATTTCTCTTCCTTCCCTTTCTTCTTCCTTTTTCCTTCTCCTCTCTTTCTCTCAATTCGATTAGGGTTGTGAAAGGAGTGAAAGTGGCTTAGGGACGTCCTTTAAATAGACTAGGAACATCCTAAATAAGTCCCATTGAGATTTGGAAAGAATCCCAGTCGAAAAATATAAAAATTTCCTAATTTCTATATTCGTCAGAAACCGAGGGTCGATGGGAGGGTCGATGATCCCGTCGACCCTAGGGTCTTAAGCTGTCCGACCCTCCCTTCAAAACTGAGGGTCTGACTTTCTGTTTTGGGAGGTCCGACCCTGCTTAGCTGGGTATGCGACCCTTCCCCTATTTTAAGTGTTTTTGGGTCAATTTGATACCTGGGATCTCGATCTCCTTCACGCCCTTGGTCCATTTGACTCGACCATGATGGGTAAACCTGGTTCAAGGTGGTAAGACCGGGTTAGATTGACATGGGTCTTACACTATATCCTTTGTATACTCAGGCAACTATCCTACTTGTAGACCGTATCATATGTTATTTATTTATTGGGATACATTTTGATTCTCTTTTTCTCCAGTCTATATATACATATCGTTCCACCTCTTATATGTATATTATTGTCTTGTTTAAGTTCTGTCTCAACCAATATAGGTGCTTATGGTGTGTTTGTATTAAAGCTTTTACTTTATCCTAACTCAGTTCATAGACTTTAGTGGAAGTATTCAAGTTTGATGGGCAAGGCCTGAAAGTTCTAATACCAAGTTGTTACACCCCAATTCTGGACTAACTAGAATTGTATAATGAATCGTGAATAAACCAACAGTTCAACCAGGATCTCGTATAGGCTATGCCAACCATGTTAAACCAAAAACATTCCACATTAATCAGAGATAATAAAGTAAATAACGAATGTCTGATTAATAATGAAATGAGATCTAATCATGATAAATAATTAATATTCCAGTTATCTCTAAGTTACCAGAACATAATTTAATACATATTACAAATATCCAAATACGAAAGTTAAACACTAAGCGTATCCATAGTTGAAACGCTCGCTTAACGAATCATAATAGTCCTCCATAGCTTGCTCATCCATAGCCGCCACCTGTTTATATATTGGCGTGTCGACATAATCTTCAACCGTAATAACAGCAACATCAGAAAATAAAAAGAATTGTGCACGCGAGGGTCAGGTCTTTAACTTGAGCTCAGTGAGAAAACAAAACAATGCAACAAACATATGCATGCATTCAATTCATATTTTTTGTCTGGTTTTAAGTTTGCAATGTGCAAAAGAAAGGAATGGTGGCGGCCACACCTCTATACAAGAGTGTGTGAAGCCGCCCAATGGATCAAACACGATTGCTGTCCACATGCACCGATCATGTAATAGAGATAGAGCTAAAGTGCCCGGATCAAACACCGCATAACACTTCCCTTGATGCCCTACCCATACCAACACGTAAGCCCCTATTGGTGAGGGCTTGCAACTAACCAATCATTATGCCAAACAGTGTATCCAAGGCCTCACCCCAGCATCCCTCAATATGTCCATAGAGATAGAGCTATGGCCCCCTGGCAGAGTCAGAGACTACACAGTCTGAGACCACCTCCCCTGATGCCCTAAGATGTAATAATTTTTTTAAGGTAAAGACGATACGATGATGTTGGTGGGAAAGACTTGAGTAGAGATAGAGCTAGTCTGGTGACCAGGATGAACCATATTGTCACGTCCTCCCCCTGATGCTCCACTCGCATCAACCACACTAACCACACACATACATTCACATGCTTATTCCTAACATCACATTATCATCAAGTTATAAATAAACAGAATTAAATATTCATGAGTAGTAATAGCAGGAATATTTGAGGACATGTGAAATGCACATTACAATCATACAAGCATAGAATCATTCATGGCATTGAACTCAATAAGTAAAACAGTTTGTTATTAGCCAATTAGTTTAGGTCTTGTTCCCTCACCTTCGGTTAATGATTGTTCCTCATCCAAGATTTGTAAATCACTTTTAGACCACTTGAGAACCTAACAAATTTATAGATTTAAATTAGAATTTATTTTCATAATTTTAGACTTCCAGAAACTGAGTGGTCACAGGTGCGGCTGCACCTGTGGTCTCAGTTTCTGCGACCACATGGTGTGTGGTCGCTATCTGTGGTCGCATATGATGTGACCATACATGTGACCACACCCATCCTGAAACTTCCCCGAGGGCGTGTGGTCGATCACATGTGTCTCGTGTGGTCGCATATCATGCGGCCACACATGCGACCACACCCTCCCTGGAATTTTTTCGAGGGCGTATGGTCAATCATATGTGCCTCGTGTGGTCGCATATCATGTGACCACACATGTGACCACACATGTGATGGCCAACTTTTCCACTCCCAACTCAATTCCTTCGTGTTTTGATTCCTTGGCTTAACATCATGATTAATGCGTGTCGAGCGCTCAAATTAAATTACCTTACTTTGAAACGTAGATAGTTGCAAGTAAGGGTTGAACCCACAAGGATTGTATGATCAAGATTAAAATGTTTAATTAACCTAGAGAGAGAAAAAAAAACAAATGAAAATAAAATAAGACTCAGAAAGTAACCAATTGTTGTACTAAAATAGATTCTGATTAATCTTATTAGCACAACTTCATTGGCTATTCTATGTATGGAGGGGGGTATGTTTGCAGTAGAAAAGAACAATAATTAATTATCTAAAATGCAAGAATAAAAAGCAAGGTAATACAAATATCAAAGATTAAACCAATAAGAGAAAACTTCGGTCAAAAGGATACTTACACCATCTTCATAAACTTGTTCATCGACATAAAGGATAATCAATTCCAATTGAATAATCAATCAAGGAAATTAGGACTAGGCCCAAAATCCTTAGTCTTTCCTTAAGATTGGTCTATTAAAAGATAGCTTATTAATATCACCCTTACTCTTAAATCAATCTCAAGACTAGGCTCTCGATTTGATTCAGGAATAACAATAACAATTGGAAAGACGATTGAAATTAAACGTTAAGCATACACCAGCGTGGTTTAATTATTTTAATCTCATTTCTCCTAGGAATATAACATTAACTTGTCCATTAACATCAATCCCCATTGCTACTGACATAGAATCAATTGATAGCAATTCAATTCTAATATAACAATTGATTAAATAAATAAATCAATTAGTAGTACTCCTAATCAACCCATTCATCAATCATTATACACATAAATTGGAAGAAAAAAAAATATTCAATAAAAAATCAATAAATAAAAACAAGTCTCACAAGTTTACAATGATGGCTTCAGCTCCGTCTAACCAAAGATAAGAAAGTTAGCCACACGTAACTACTTCAAGAACACAAAAGAAAGAGAGTTGTTCTTCAGCCATTGTCTTCTTTCTCAATCACTCTTGAATGCTCTTTACATAGGCTTTACATTGTTTAAATAGCCAAAATACAAGACTAAAATTGGTATGCCTAGATTTGACAACCTTATTACATGGAAATAAAAATTAAACAAAATCTTCATTCCTAGATTAGATGAAAATCATTCCATTATTAAACAATTGTCACCCCCAAATCTATCAAATTTTGTAAGATTCCATAGTTGTGTTTATTCTCCTCAAGATTTCCAATAATCAATCAAGGCCTTCCAATAGTGAACCTTCCGTGTATAGCAACCTTCCTTCTCTGGTTTAAATTTGGATCAATTTTCCAGATTAGATTTTAAACCCACATTTGGAAGCCCAAACGAACTCTTTCCATGTCAGAATCCTACATGAAATTCAAAACGTTATTATTAAGAGTGCTTGAATTTTTTCATCTTTTATTAATTAATTAACAAGATTTCTAAAATATACCAAACTCATAAAATAAATTCTATTAAGCTCAATAAGGTATAAAACACCCTAAAAATCATAATGCAAAAGGAATAAAAAATATAAAATTATACACTTATCAAATTCCCCCATACTTAGCCTTTGCACATCCGGGCAAAATAAAATAAAAAAAAATCATAAACTATTCCACTTTCGTAGGAACCACGATTGCACTTAGCATGTACAACAAGCCATTGAACCCCTAGGTTACCCCTAGTGGACGAGTTGTATCTCGTGAGAGTTTGCAGTGAATCTACCCACAAAATTCAAAGAAAAATATTTTAGATTTGACAAATTACAAGAATTAAATAAAATCTTAAGTACTCCACAATTATAACTCATATACATAATTAAACTCAATAGAAAACTTAAATCTTATCAAAGATACAATAACTTTATTTTAGTCACCATCTTCAACAAATTCATATTAATATGCTTCTATAGTGTGAAGTGTGAAGTGATGTAACTCAATTAGTAAGGGGTTTTACAGTATACTTCAAGAAAAATAACATCATTTTTTTTATTGACTTGTGCAATGTCTGTTTTCTTAGGCTTTCTAAGTTACCCATGTAGCAAGTGTTGGGTCAGTGACTCCCAAACCAGTTGGCTTTAGGGCACTAGGTGTAGAGACACCCCTAGGACTTAATAACTCAAGTAACAAAGGCTACAAAATCAGAAAATTTAGAAGTCAATTTTTTTATCCACCTGTGCAATGTCCGTTTTCTTAGGCTTTCTAAGTTACCCATGTAGCAAGTGTTGGGTCAGTGACTCCGAAACTAGTTGGCTTTAGGGCACTAGGTGTAGAGACACCCCTAGGACTTAATAACCCAAGTAACAAAGGCCACAAAATCAGACTTAGTCAATTAAACTGCTTATAACCATCATCTCAATTTTTCTTTTGTTTTTGAGGTATTTTGGACATTGAAGCAGTTATTTATTCTTTTTCAAGTTTTTTTATATTTTAGAATTTTCATTTCTCAAATTTACCGTTTATTCCCCACAACTAAGAGTTGGTGCAAACGTAAAATACAAAGAAACATAACAATAAAACTTTATCTCAGATGGTGATTCAAATTTAGTTGCATATCTAATTTAAGGTTCACGAATCTCAATAATTTAATCATATTTATAAAGTTTCAACGTGGTAACTTTAGAGAATTAATCCAAACTTGTAACTGGTCAAATTTTTTTTTTTGAAAGAAAATTTGAAGTCAATTTTTTTTTAGTTAGTATATACAACCAATATTTTTTTCAGTTACTATATACAACCAATATATACTAACAACATGTAAAAATAAAAACAAAACACATCGTAGAATTCTCCCACACTTAAAACTTACATTGTCCCCAATGTAAGGCTAAATGCAAAGAAAAAGACAAATACAAACATAATATCTATGAAAATAAATAAATAAAAAGAGAAAGGGTTAAGAAAGAAAATCTGATTTCTTGGGTTGCCTCCCAAGTAGCGCTTTTGTTTAACGTCGTTCGCTCGACTTTGCAGCTTTCCTCAATCTGAATAAAGTGGATCTTCTAAGTCCATAACTTTCTCAACCGACGAGTTAACTTGAAAACCTTCATGGTAAGGTTTAAGTCTATATCCATTGACCTTAAAAATCTTTTGAGTGTCCAAACTTTGAATCTCAACTGCACCATGTGGAAAGAGATTAATAACAATAATAGGACCAATCCAACGAGATTGCAACTTACCAGGAAATAATCGAAGCCTTGAATTATAAAGGAGCACTTTTTGTCCAACAACAAATTGCTTCTTAGAAATCATTTTATCATGAAAGGCCTTCGTCTTTTCCTTATAAATCTGAGAGTTCTCATAAGCTTCATTGCGAATCTCCTCTATCTCCTGCAATTGCAACTTTCGTTGCTCCCCCGCCTTATCCGTCTCCATGTTACACTGCTTAATTTCCCAGAATGCCTTGTTCTCCAATTCTACCGGTAAATGACATGATTTTCCATAAACCAACCGATATGGAGACATCCCTATAGGTGTCTTATAAGCAGTCCTATAAGCCCATAGTGCATCGTCAAGTCTTGTACTCCAGTCTTTTCTATTCGGATTAACTGTTTTTTTTTAAATTGACTTCACCTTTCTATTAGATACCTCAGCTTGCCCACTAGTTTGTGGATGGTAGGCAGTTGAAATCTTATGGGTCACAACATACCTCTTAAGCAGTGTTGCTACAGTGCGGTTACAAAAGTGAGTCCCTCTATCACTGATCATTGCCTGTGGGATCCCAAATCTAACAAAATTGTGAGACTTGACAAAATCTGCAACCACTTTAGAATCATCAGTTCGGGTGGCTTTTTCTTCCACCCACTTTGACACATAATCAACAGCAAGTAAAATATAAATATTGCCAAAATAATTAGGAAAATGACCCATAAAGTCAATGCCCCAAACATCAAAAATTTCACAAATAAGTATGGGGGTTTGTGGCATTTGATCCCTACGGGCCACATTACCAGAGTATTGGCAACGAGTGCATGACTTACAAAATATATATGCATCATGAAATAAAGATGGCCAAAAGAAACCACATTCAAGCACTTTTCTTGCTCTTCTTTTAGGACCGAAATGTCCACCACATGCATATGAATGACGAAAGATAAGAATGGATTCAAATTCAGTTTCGGGTACGCACCTTCTTACCATTTGGTCTGAACATTGTTTCCAAAGATAAGGGTCATCCCAAATGTAGTACCGAGCATCACTCTTGATTTTCTCTCTTCGTACTCTAGGTAGCTCTAGTGGTAAGGTTTTGGTAGCCAAATAATTGACTAAATCTGCATACCAGGGCACTATATTTGTCACCTTAAGTAGTTGTTCATCTGGGAAGAAATCTTGTAATGGTATCGCAACACCCTCCTTAACTACCCGACTAAGATGGTCTGCAACTAAATTCACAGCTCCCTTCTTGTCCTTAATCTCCAAATCAAATTCTTGAAGAAGAAGGATCCATCTGATCAATCTTGGCTTAGATTCCTTTTTTGCCAGCAAATGCCTAAGAGCTGCATGATCAGAATAGACAATAACTTTAGTTCCCAATAAATAAGATCTAAATTTTTCCAAAGCAAAAACTATAGCCAATAGCTCTTTCTCCGTTGTGGAGTAGTTACACTGTGCTTCAGTTAGTCTCCGAGAGGCATAATAGATAGCATGAGCAACTTTCCCAACACGTTGACCCAAAATAGCCCCAATAGTATAATTGCTAGCATCACACATGATCTCAAATGGGAGTTTCCAGTTCGATGATTGAATCACTGGGGCTGTTGTTAACAATTCTTTGAGCTTGTCAAAAGCTCTTTTGCACTCATCATTAAAGTGAAACACCACTTCCTTTTGTAAGAGCTTGCATAAGGGCAATGAAATTTTCGAGAAATCCTTGATGAAGCGCCGATAAAAGCCTGCATGTCCAAGAAAGGAACGCACTTCCCGCACAGTTGTGGGGTAAGGTAAAGATTGAACAAGATCTATCTTTGCTTTGTCAACTTCTATACCTCTAGAAGATATCACATGACCTAAAACTGCTCCTTGTGTTACCATAAAATGACATTTCTCAGAATTCAAAACAAGGTTAGTTTCTATACACCTCTTAAGAACAAGTGTAAGGTTATCCAAGCATGTATCAAAAGAGTCTCCATAAACAGTAAAATCATCCATGAAAACTTCTATAATGTTCTCTACATAATCAGAAAAAATGCTAACCATACACCTCTGGAATGTGGCTGGGGCGGTGCAAAGACCAAACGGCATTCGTCGGTAAGCAAAGGTACCAAATGGGCAGGTGAATGTCGTTTTCTCCTGATCTTCAGGTGCAATCACAATTTGATAGTAACCTGAGTAACCGTCAAGAAAACAAGTGCGAACGACCTGCTAACCATCGATAAATGGAAGAGGAAAGTGGTCTTTACGAGATGAAACATTCAATTTCCTATAATCAATACAAACACGCCACCCATTTTCTATCCTAGTAGGGATTAACTCATTATTTTGATTCTTAACAACAGTTATGCCCATCTTTTTAGGTACCACCTGAACCGGACTTACCCACTTACTATCAGAGATAGGATATATAATTCCAAGATCAAGGAGCTTTAATATCTCCTTCTTCACAACTTCCATCATAGGAGGGTTGAGTCTACGCTGTAATCGGTTTGGCTCCCTCCTCAAGAAGTATGCGATGCATGCACATGGCCGGGCTGATTCCCTTAATGTCGGCTATTGTCCACCCAATGGCTGTCTTATGGTCTCTCAAAATTCGAATGAGTTCTCCTATTGTAGCTTGGTCAAGTCACATGCTATTATCACAGATAACGTCTCATTGTCTCCTAAGTAGACATATTTGAGATGGTCTGGAAGTGGTTTCAGCTCAACGATAGGTGCCTGCACAATGGAAGGTAACAACCTTGTATGAGATATAGGCAACTCAATGTGAACAACATCATATCTTTTTGGAATTGAGGGTAAGGCCTGCAATGCCATCAACATCTTCTCTAATTCAGCATTTAACACAAATTATGAATTGAAATCCATGTTATTCAAATGTTTGCTAATGGCCACCATCAACTCATCTTCACCATTTAATTAAAAAACTTGTTGTACCATAGAATCAATTATATCAATAGCAAAAATAGAATTTATATCACTAGGATACCTCATAGCCTCAAAAATATTAAAGCAAACTATCTCGCCATCAAATTCCATAAATAAGGTACCATCATGAACATCTATTTTTGTTTTAGCAGTCTTTAAAAATGGTCTACTCAACAAAAGAGGTGTAGAATTATGAGATGAGTCATCCTCCATTTTTAATACATAAAAATCAGCAGGAAATACCAATTCATTAACTTGAACTAACACATCCTCAATCACACCTTCAGGATATACATTTGATCTGTCAGCTAATTGAATAGTTACACCAGTTTCTTTTAAAGGTTCTAGATTTAATGAAGCATATATTGAATAAGGCATGACATTAATTGATGCTCCTAAATCTAACATAGCTCTATTGAAATTGGTGTTACCTATTTTGCATGGGATAGTAAATGTACCTGGGTCTTTACACTTAGGGGAATGCTTCCGTTGAATAACGGCTGAGACATTTTCACCCATACTTACCTTTTCATCTCCTTTCAATTTTCTCTTGGATGTGCACAATTCCTTAAGAAATTTAGCATACCGTGGCACTTGTTTAATTGCTTCAATAAGAGGTATATTTATCTCTACCTGTCGAAAAATTTCCAACATCTCATTTTCTTTTTCTTCCTTTCTAGATTGAGCAAACCTGCTAGGAAAAGGAGGTTGAATAGGAATAGAGGAAATAGAAGGTTTAGAGTTACCCCAGATGAGAAAATAGATGTCGGAGCTGATTTTGAGGTCTCTTTCTCTTTTTCCTTTTCTATATTCTCCACTTCTTTTCCACTTCTCAAGATTATGGCATTTGCATTTTCCTTCGAATTCACCATCGGTTGCGAAGGTAGCTTTCCTGAGCCTCGAGCTTCTAGTCTACTCATTGAAGTGGCCAGTTGGCTTATTTGAGCCTCCAAGTTCTTTATACCTGCCCTTGTTTCCTGTTTAAATTGTAATGAATCATTGGGAAGTGTTTTAACAATATCTTCCAAGGTCATACCTGAACTTGAAGGTGCTTGTTGTCTGGATTGAAAAGGTTGTTGGCCGTGTTGATAACCATACTGACCATTGAGGCCATCTTGATTACCATAGCTGAGATTTGGGTGATTCCTCCATCCCGAATTGTAAGTATTTGAGTATGGATCGTACTTACATTGAGGTTGTCCTGGAAAATCACCCACAGCATTTGCTTGCTCTATAGATTCCTCTTGAAGCATGGGACACATATCAGTTGGGTGTCCCACGATGTAGCAAATTCTACAAGTTTGAATCTGTTGTACCTTATCCATAGCCAATTGACGAACAAGTGAAGACAATTCTACAATTTTTAATTCAAGAGAAGAAGTGCTTACCTCATTAACCTTGTTCGATGGAGGGTCATTTCTTACACCAAATTGCTGAGAGTTAGCAGCCATATTTGCAATCAAATTACGGGCTGCCCTTGGAGTTTTATCCACTATTTCTCCTCCACTCGCTGCGTCAATCATACCCCTATCAGTATGAGAAAGCCCTTCGTAGAAGTATTGAATGAGTAATTGCTCGCTAATTTGGTGATGAGGGCAGCTGGCGCAAAGCTTCTTGAATCGCTCCTAGTATTCATAAAGTGTTTCTCCATTATATTGCCTAATACCGTAGATTTCCTTTAGAATATTGGCTGCCCTTGAAGCTGGAAAATACTTTTCCAAGAAAAGCCGCCTCATCTCATTCCATGTGGTAATAGATCCTGATGGCAAGTAATAAAGCCAATCTTTTGCATTGTCCGCTAATGAGAATGGAAACACCCTCAACTTGATTTGCTTCTCAGAAATCTCGGTAGGTTTCATGCTCGAACATACCACATGGAATTATTTTAGATGCTTGTGTGGGTCATCACCTATAAGACCACGAAAAGTAGGAATGAGATGGATTCGACCAGATTTAAGTTCAAAGGCAACATCGAGATTAGGATACTCGATGCAGAGTGGTTGTTGGTTGAGATTAGGAGCCGCTAATTCCTTAAGAGTGCGGTTGTTGTTGTCTGCCATTTCTTCAAAGTCTGAATTACTAGTGCTTCTAGAAGCTAAATCAATGGCTACGTTGTTGCCTGGTGAAGAATTTTTTGTTGTCTTTCTAGTTTCTCTCCTTAGCTTGTGCAGAATTCTTTCTATTTCTGGATCAAATTGTAACTCTCCCAAATGAGAAGATCGGGTCATTCACTTAAGAGAACAAGCAGATAATAAAAAATAAAATAAAATCAATTAAATAACCAAACAAATCAATTTAATCAAACAATCCTCGACAATGGTGCCAAAATTTGATGTATGTCGAGCGTTCAAATTAAATTACCTTACATTGAAACGTAGATAGTAGCAAGTAAGGGTCGAACCCACAAGGATTGTATGATCAAGATTAAAATGTTTAATTAACCTAGAGAGAGAAAAAAAACAAATGAAAATAAAATAAGACTCAGAAAGTAACCAATTGTTGTACTAAAATAGATTTTAATTAATCTTATTAGCACAACTTCATTGGCTATTCTATGTATGGAGGGGGGTATGTTTGCAATAGAAAAGAACAGTAATTAATTATCTAAAATGCAAGAATAAAGAGCAAGGTAATACAAATATCAAAGATTAAACCAATAAGAGAAAACTTCGGTCAAAAGGATACTTACACCATCTTCATAAACTTGTTCATCGACATAAAGGATAATCAATTCCAATTGAATAATCAATCAAGGAAATTAGGACTAGGCCTAAAATCCTTAGTCTTTCCTTATGATTGGTCTATTAAAATATAGCTTATTAATAGCACCCTTACTCTTAAATCAATCTCAAGACTAGGCTCTCGATTTGATTCAGGAATAACAATAACAATTGGAAAGACGATTGAAATTAAACGTTAAGCACACACCAGCGTGGTTTAATTATTTTAATTTGATTTCTCCTAGAAATATATAACATTAACTTGTCCATTAACATCAATCCCCATTGCTACTGACATAGAATCAATTGATAGAAATTCAATTCTAATATAACAATTGATTAAATAAATAAATCAATTAGTAGTACTCCTAATCAACCCATTCATCAATCATTATACACATAAATTAGAAGAAAAACAAATATTCAATTAAAAATCAATAAATAAAAACAAGTCTCACAAGTTTACAATGATGGCTTCAGCTCCGTCTAACCAAAGATAAGAAAGTTAGCCACACATGACTTCTTCAAGAACACAAAAGAAAGAGAGTTGTTCTTCAGCCATTGTCTTCTTTCTCAATCACTCTTGAATGCTCTTTACATATGCTTTACATTGTTCAAATAGCCAAAATACAAGACTAAAATTGGTATGCCTAGATTTGACAACCTTATTACATGGAAATAAAAATTAAACAAAATCTTCATTCCTAGATTAGATGAAAATCATTCCATTATTAAACAATTGTCACCCCCAAATTTACCAAATTTTGTAAGATTCCATAGTTGTGTATATTCTCCTCAAGATTTCCAATAATCAATCAAGGCCTTCCAATAGTGAACCTTCTGTGTGTAGCAACCTTCCTTCTCTGGTTTAGATTTGGATCAATTTTCCAGATAAGATTTTAAAACCACATTTGGAAGCCCAAACAAACTCTTTCCATGTCAGAATCCTACATGAAATTCAAAACGTTATTATTAAGAGTGCTAGAATTTTTTCATCTTTTATTAATTAATTAACAAGATTTCTAAAATATACCAAACTCATAAAATAAATTCTATTAAGCTCAATAAGGTATAAAACACCCTAAAAATCATAATGCAAAAGGAATAAAAAATATAAAATTATACACTTATCAATGATCCTTCTTATGATTATTCTATGGCTTAAAATTCATATTTTACATAATCCATCATCCTAATAGATTTCCTCCATGGATCTCTTAGAATTTGTCTATGGTTTGATGATTGGGGTCTCATTTTGAATAACTATCTCCTCCATGATCTATTCTAGACATTCAACTAATATGGGGAATGTTTTCATACCTTAAACATGTTGAAGAATCAGAGTTCTCTTTGAATTTCCTTCTCTTAGTCTTCCTCTTCAATTCTTCTTCTCTTCTTCCTCTTCTCTTTCTCTCTCATTCAGTTTGAGTTATAAAAGGATGAAAGAGGCTAAGGGACATCCTATATATAGAGGAAAACCATCCATATAGAGTCCTACTTAGATTAGTAAAGAACCCCCTTCGGATGTAGAAGGTTTCCTAATCACGTAGTCAGTTTGACTTCGTGTGGTCACACATGGGGTCTCAGAACCCGTTGACCACACATACAAAAACTACGACCACACATCCCAGACTCATGTGGTCGCATTATTCTGAGGTGTGGTCGACCACACCTGTTTAGCTATGCGACCACACACTCCTAAATAGATGATTTTGGGTTAAATTTCATACCTAGCCTTGTGGTTTCTTCACGTACTTAGTCCACTTGGGATGATTATGATGGGAAGAGCAGTCATGACATGAGAATGTATGGTTAGACCGGGTTTGTGGCGTGCGGGTGTTACAGATGTGCATGCCATCCCTCCTCCATCGCCACAACATTCTATAGGAGCTGGCCCTTCTAAGGCTTCTCATTCAGTTGGCCCTTCATGCCCAACACCAGATGACATGATGGGGCTGTTACATGAGATTCAGGTGGCTCAGTGTGTGACTGATTGGAGAGTAGTAGAGCTTCTAGATTCCCATTGCTCTATAGACTAGCGGGTAGCAAATTTGATATCTAGTGTAAGACCTACACTCCACTAACTTAGTCTAACCGTGTCGTGCCAGGTCTTCCCATCATTCCTGGACCCAGTGGACTGAGTGTGTGAAGATAGATCACAATCCAGGTATAATAATTGAGTTAAAAACACTAAAAACATACCTAAGGTCGCATGCCTAGATTGGTATGGCCGACCATAAGGATGGGAACCAAAAATCTCAAATCTAGAACCCCACGGTCATTGATTTCGACCCTATGGTCGACGGTTTATGCACCCATATGATCGACCGTGAGAACTCAGATCAGACTCCGAATTTTGAAAACTTTCTAAAATTAAGGTATTGCTTTCCTAATTGAAAGAGGACTCTATATGGAGAGTTTTCCTCTATATAATAGACGTCCCTCAATCCTATTTCACTCTTTTTGAACGTTAGAAAACCCTATAGAATGAGAAGGAAGAGAAGGAAGAGAACGAGAAGAACAAAAAGCTAAGGAGAAGAGATTGACTCTCTATCATAGGCAAAGGTATGAAACGAATCTCGGGAGATGTAAACTCGAAGGAATAAGAATTCTATGGAAGATAGGCAATATCAACCTATTATGATCTATGTGATTTCTTTGAGAAAATCTCAAGGAGAACCATGAGGAGTGAATTTGATGATTAGGGTTGATAAGAAATTACTAATGATGGCCATAGGATGACCTTAGAATAAACCCCATTGAAGTGCATAAGAATTGACCCAGGAAGAACTCGAATTTCATGTAGACTGTGACCAGAAATCCCATGGTCGCAGCTACGATTGACCATAGCATGACCAGTATGACCAGAAGATCGACTGTAGGCATTCAGAAATATTTCAGAAATCATATTGTCACAGCTACAATCGTACCATATGCAACCGTAGGGTATCGACCGCAGATAGTATTGTTGATACAACATGAGACCATAGGACTAATCAGATACCTATTAATGCTCTGTTTTGATTTTTGACTACTGTAACATGTCACATATGAACCCTGACTTAAATTCATATAACTTTTAGGTTGTTAAATCAATTCAAAAAGAATTTTAAGGCTTGGAAAGACATTGAGAATTGCTAACAGGTGAGGAAACAAGACCTAAACTAATTGGATAATAATAAACTGTTTATTTTTATTGAGTCCAATGCCATGATTAATTTTATGCTTGTAAGCTTGTAATGTGCATCTCATATGTCATCCAATATTCCTGCTATTACTGTTCGTGAATATTTAAATTTGTTTATTTATAACATGATGATGATGATGATGATGCTAGGAATAGGCATGTTAATGTATGTGTGTGGTTTGTATGTTGGATGCGAGTCGACCATTAGGGGGAGGACGTGGCATGGTGGTTTTCGACCTCATCACGAGACTCTAGTTCTATCTCTACTCAAGTCTTGCCCACTGACATCGTCATATTGCCATTACATTAGCAGAACTATTACGTCATAGGGCATCAGGGGAGGTGGTCTCAGACCGTGTGGTCTGTGCCTCTGCCGGGGGGCCTTAGCTCTATCTCTATAGACGTATTGAGGGATGCTGGGGTGAGGCCTTGGATATACTATTTGGCAATAGGATTGGTTAGTTGCGAGCCTAGTTTGTAAGCCCTCGCCAATAGGGGCTTATGTGTTGGTATGGGTAGGGCATCAGGGGTAGTATTGACGATGTTTGATCCAGACACTTTAGCTCTATCTCTATTCCATGATGGGTGCATGTGGGATGACAATGGTGTTTGATCCATTGGGCAAATTCACACACTCATGTATAGAGGTGCGGTGGCCACCAAACCTTTCTATAGCACATTACAAACTTATAAACTAGACCAAAGATATGAATTGAATGCATCCATAAATTTGTTACATTGTTTTGTTCACTGAGCCGTGATATAAGCTCATCCTTTCAATGTTGAATATTTTTAGTTGATGATGCAGGTCTTACGCTGCGAGGGATGTAGAAGCTGAAGAAGATGCGCATGACTCATTATGCGAGTGCAACCAATGTGTTTTTGCTTAGGTTTAGTTCTAGTTTGAACATTGGATATGTAATTGATTATTTATTTTTATGTCTTTTGGTTTGGAGATAATTAGATTAAATATTTATTTATCACTATTAGACTCTCAGTTAATTATCTGTAAGACTTTCTCTTATTTGTTTAGTATCTTTGATTATTAATGTGGAATGTGTGTGTGGTTTGATATGGTAGGTACGACCTATGTGAGATCCTGGGTGAACTGTTGGTTTATTGGTGGTTCATCACACCATTCCAGTTAGACCATAATTGGGGTGTGACAACTTGGTATCAGAGCATTCAGGTTCTACCCATTGACCTACCAACTTCCACAAGAGTCATGAACTGAGTTAGGATAAAATTTAAAAGTTGTAATAAGAACACACCATAAGATCTTGTGTTGTATGAGACATAAACTAAGAAAGAAAATAATGCATATATGTAAAAGAAAAATCAATTTTATATATATATATATATATGGAAACAAGACAAATATACATCAAATCAGAGTACAGTCCACAATCCGGACAGTTACTCTGTAATATAAAAGGAAAACGATATAGAGGGCAATCATGGAGCTAGATGTGTTGGAGGAGGAGGAGCCTCATGATCTCTATCGTAGCATACTCTCGCGAGCCAGGCCACCTGAGTCTGAGTCACTCGGAGACTAGTTACCAGATCCACTACCCACTGGTCTGTCGAGCGTTGGGCATCTAGAAACTCTCCTACTCTCTCATCAGTCAAGCATTGAGCCTCTCTAATCTCACGTAACAGCCCCATCATGTCATCTGGTGGTGGGCATGAAGGGCCCGCTAAATGAGAAGCCCTAAAAGGGGCAACTCCAGTAGAATGTTGTGGCAATAGAGGAGGGATGGCATCTACATCCATGTACATCCGATCATCATCCTCCTCATCACCACCCTCGTGTGCCTCTGTTGCTACCTCTACTGCTGCTGCAGCTGCTGCTGCCGCCTCTGCGTCTGCTGCTATTACCCGAGTGAGAGGATGTCTCATAGCATTCCTCTCATCATCACTGACCTGTATCTCTCGCATGCCCATCCTATTGATGGCCTCCCAATTAAAATCAGCTAAGAAGGTGTCCTCAACGATCCTCTCATCCACTAGGTCCACTTGTAGACGAGCAAACAAGGTTGAGATCAGCTGCCCATAGGGTAACTTGCGTCTCGAGGCAAGCAATGTAGCTCAGTGCATAGTCAGAAGAATAATGTATGGGAGGCAGACAGATTGCCTAGTACAGATACAGTACAGCAGGTACTGAGTCAGCTGAGAGATCATCTCATAATGTCTACCCTGGGGAATCATATTATGCTGGATAATCTTGCAGTAGACACGTGGCTCTAGACGCAGGTGGACTGCTTTTACCTCCTAGCGGTCATCTCAAAGAATCTGACTATCTATCTCTGCACGCATCTGTGTAGAAGGAAACTGTGGCTTTCTGGGTGCACAGTAAACCAACTGTCCATCATTGGAGATACCTAGGAGATCAGTCAACTCCTAACAGTTGAAAGAAATCGAAACCCCTTTCACCCAGCTGGTGATCCGAAGCTCTCTGCCCCTCTCTACAACTAGGTCACCCACTACCTAAAGGTGACAGTAGAACTTCTTAACCAAGTCCGGGCGAGTGCAAGCCACGTATAGGACCATTGGAAGCTAGCCCATATCACTAAATGCCCTCTCAAGATCAAACGGGGCCAAGTGGGCTAGGCTTACACATCTACCCCCTTTAACCTTCTTTCGGTCAAACCAAGGGTATCACACTTCTGCTTCCACAGACCTGAAGCGAAGTGGGTATGAACTCAAGGAACTTTGGTGAGAACCATGATAGCTGTAAGAAAAGAATATAAGAAAAACAAGTTAGAAAATTTGGAAAAATTTGACAGCATAACGACGTAAAATGAGAAAAGCCTCACTTTTCACCCAAACATTGGGCAGGAGGACTTATGTAGGTCCCAAACCATCCTGCAATGCATATCCAATCAAAAATTTTAACTAGGTCGGTCGAATTTGAACAATTTTGACAATTGGGCAAAAACCCTAAATTTTAGGTCAAAAATGAAAATTTTGAAATTTTTACCAAACCAACCAATGAAACTCAAATTTTCTTGAGGGCTTTCATACATTGGGTGGCGAATAGCAAAAACCCCCCAATAAAAATCAAATTTTTATCGTTAGAAAAATATTAATTAGATGAAAACCCTACAAATGACAAAAACCCTACGTATGAAAGCTTAAAAATGAAAGAGAGTAGAGAACATACCTTATGGAACGGAATGTGGGTTGTAGATCGAAGGAAAAATCCCGAAGTTTGTATGGTCGACACTGTAGCAACTCACCGAAGGCGAGTTGAGTATAGACCGTAGGAGGAAGAAGAAGAAATGAGAGGAAAAGTCTCGAAAATAGGTTTTTAAAACTGATTTTGGATCTTACGGTCGCACAATTCGACCAAAACCATCGACCATAGGATCGGCCGTACGATCGACCATAGGGTTTCGGTAAGTTGCCAGGGATGTGATGGTCGCACCTATGGTAGCAAAACATGCGACCGTAGGTGTCACACCCCAATTCTGCATTATTCAGAATGATGTGATGAACCGCTAAATAACCAACGGTTCAACCAGGATCTCAAATAGGCTATCCCCGCGTTATCCAAACTTACGCACATCCATAATCATAATCAGAGTAAATACACAATAGCGAAAATCTTGTAAATAAATGAACTGAGAATCTATGTGATATTAATATTTAAATAACAATTTATTCTATATCAACCGAGACATAAATAAACATCAATACAAATCTTTAATAAATCCAAATAAAGAAACCTATAAAATATCTAATCAAATACACACGAGTTGCACTCACAAGAGTAGTGTGTATCCACTTCAGCTTCAACTTCCATCGCTGCCACGTTCCCGTACGCAGACGCATTCACATAGTCATCAACGGTATAACCTGCATCATCAACTAAAAATATTCGACGTCGAGGGGTAAGCACACATCACGGCTCAGTGAGTAGCCAAAACAATGCAACAATACATATGCATGCAAAAAGTTAATTTATATCTTTGGTCTGGTTTGTAAGTTTGCAGTATGCAATAGAAAGGTTTAGGTACCCAAAGGTCGCATTTATTGACCCCGCCTCTATACACGAGTGTGTGACGTTACCCGAAGATCACGTTTATCGTCAACTCACATCCACCCAACCATGAACATTATATAACAAAGGTTACGTTTATTGCTATATAGTGCCATACCAACACGTAAGCCCCTGTTGGCGAGGGCTGCAAACTGGGCTCGCAACTAACCAATCCTAATGCCAAACAGTGTATCCAAGGCCTCACCCCAGCATCCCTCAAAATGTCCATAGAGATAGAGCTAAGGCCCCCCGGTAGAGTCAGAGACTACAAGGACCGAGACCACCTCCCCTGATACTCTACGACATAATAGTTCTGCTAAAGTAATGGCGATACGACGATGCCAATGCACAAGACTTGAGTTAGAGATAGAGCTAAAGTGCTGAGACCCGCCAAAGGTTAACGTTTATTGACGTTCTCATCACACCTCCCCTGATACTCGCTCGCATCAAGCACATCAACCACACACATACAAACACATGCCTATTCCTATCATCATCATCATTACGTTATAAACAATAAAGTAAATATGCATGAACAAGTAATAGAAATATTGGATGGCATGCTGTATGCACATTACAAACATATTCGCATAGAATCAAACATGGCATAGGACTCAAGAAATGGAAAATAGTTTATTATTAACCAATTTAGTTTGGGATTAAGGTTCCTCACCTTAGCCTGCTATAAGATGTTTTTCCAAGCTTTAGAATCACCTTTACAGTGTTATTGTATTGCTAGAAGCCCTAACAAAGTCGATAGAATTTAATTAGAATTTATTCGAAATTAAAAACTACTCTGTTAACTGAGGGTCGGAGGTAGGGTCGATGCTAGGGTCGATGGGTCTATCGACCCTCCCCTCTTCCTGGACTTCCCGAATGCTGAGGGTCGATGGTCAGGAATACCTAGGGTCGGATGGCCTATCGACCCTGGGTGCGACCCTTGGTGCACTTTGGTCCAATTTCCACTTTTTAGTCCATTCCTCGTATTTGGGGTCATATGGCTTGCTTCTACATTCCATGGTCTGAAACCATGAATCATCCACCTAGATAGATTTCATACATTCTCCTAGGGTTTTCCATGAAAACCTAACCATGGATTGATGGTTTGGGTTTCTCCAAGATCACACTCTCAACAATTACTAACCTAAGGTCTGTAGAAACTTATGGAATTAGTATCCATACCTGAGAAGATAACTTTTCCTCTGAAATTCTTTTCCTTTTTGCTAAGTTCTCTTGCTTGCCTCTCTTCTTCCTCTTTTCCTTCTCCTCTCTTTCTCTCAATTCAATTAGGGTTGTGAAAGGAGTGAAAGTGGCTTAGGGACATCCTTTAAATAGAGTAGGAACATCCTAAATAAGTCCCATTGAGATTTGGAAAGAATCTCAATTGAAAAATATAGAAATTTCCTAATTTCTATATTCGGCAAAAACCGAGGGTCGATGGGAGGGTCGACGATCCCGTCCACCCTAGGGTCTTAAGCTATCCGACCCTCCCTCCAAAACTGAGGGTCTGACTTTCTGTTTTGGGAGTTCCGACCCTGCTTAGCAGGGTATGCAACCCTTCCCCTATTTTATGTGTTTTTGGGTCGATTTGATACCTGGGATCTCGATCTCCTTCACGCCCTTGGTCCATTTGACTCGACCATGATGGGTAAACCTGGTTCCAGGTGGTAAGACCGGGTTAGATTGACACGGGTCTTACAACTCCCCCCAACTTATAAAAATTTCATCCTCAAAATTGTACGTACCTTCTGAATCAAATAAGTAAGGGTATTGCTTTATCATAGCATTTTCTTCTTCCCATGTAATTTCTTCCATGTCTCTACTTTTCCATGTGACCTTAACATAGTAGATATCTCTATTGCGTAGACGTTGAACCTTTCGACTAGTGATTTCTGTTGGTGTTACTTCAAACGTCAAATCATCAATCAATTCTGGCAAATCCACTGTCAAAACATGCGTTGGATCTTTGACATACTTCTTCAATAAGGAAATGTGAAATACGTCATGCACGCTTGACATGGATGGTGGTAGTGCTAACTGATAAGCTACTTTTCCACGCTTAGCTAAAATTTCATACGGCCCGACATATCTTGGACTTAGCTTCCCTTTCTGTCCGAACCTCTTCAATCCTTGCATAGGCGATACTTTCAAAAATACTTTATCACCTACGACGAACTCCAGATCTCTTCGTCGAGTATCCGCATATTGCTTCTGGCGGTTCTGAGCTGTTCTCACTCTTTCCTTGATGATGTCGACCACTTGACAAGTCTCTTCAACAAATTCCGGTCCAACAATACTACGTTCTCCCACTTCATTCCAAAATAAGGGAGTTCGACACTTCCTGCCATACAGTGCTTCATAAGGTGACATCTGTATAGTAGCCTGATAGCTATTGTTATAAGCGAACTCGATCAATGGCAACTTTTCGTCCCATGATCCTTTGAAATCAATTACACATGCTCGTAGCATATCTTCTAGAATCTGGATTGTACGCTCTGACTGTCCGTCTGTCTGTGGGTGGAATGCAGTACTGAACTTCAATGTTGTACCCATAGCCTTTTGCAATCCTTCATAAAACTTAGAAGTAAATCGTGGATCTCTATCAGAGACAATGCTTTCTGGTACACCATGTAACCGAACAATATTATCCACATACAGCTTTGCTAACCTTTCCAGTGTATACTGAGGTCGTATAGGTATGAAGCAAGCTGTTTTAGTCAGACGGTCCACAATCACCCAAACTGCGTCAACTACTCGAGGAGTCAATGGTAGTCCTGTGACGAAGTCCATAGTGATGCAGTCCCATTTCCATGCTGGTTCCGGTAATGGCTGTAACAGTCCTGCAGGTCTTTGTCGTTCAGCCTTTACTTTCTGACAATTTAGGCATTGAGACACGAACTTAGCTACATCTGCCTTCATTCCCCTCCACCAATATAGTTTCTTCAGATCATGATACATTTTTTTACTTCTAGGATGAATCGAATAGATGGTGGTATGGGCTTCTTTCATCAGTCGGTGTCTAATGTTCATGCTTTCTGTTTCAGGTACACCTATTCTTCCTTTGTATTTTAGTACCTTCTCGTCATCCAAGGTGAACTCAGGGTTAGTCCTACCTTTCTCAATATCTTCTTGCACTGTTCTCAGATAATGATCTGCTTTGATAGCTGTCTTCACTTCGTCCACTATATCCGGTATAATCTTCAATGCCGCGAACATATTCGAAAATCGATGAATAAACCCTTGGTTAGCTGATTCATCCGTTGTATCTATCACATACTGCTCGTTGCCGTGATTGAACAACATTCCGTTGGTACACATTGCTGCAGTCGTGGTAACTTCTCCTTGAGATTTTATCATTGTTTTTCTGCTCAATGCATCCGCTACCACGTTCGCTTTTCCCGGATGATACTGGATGTCACAATCATAGTCTTTCAATACTTCCAGCCATCTTTTTTGTCTCATATTCAACTCCTTCTGATTAAATAAATAAGTAAGACTTTTATGGTTCGACTTAATCTGAAATATCTCCCCGTATAGGTAATGTCTCCATATCTTGACAGCATGTACTACTGCCGCTAACTCCAAATCATGAGTGGGATAATTTTTCTCATGTACCTTCAACTGTTTTGAGGCATAGGCAATTACTTGCTCTCCTTGCATAAGCACACATCATAGTCCCAGTCCCGACGCATCGGTGTATAAGGTAAACGTCTGTCCTGGAACGGGGATGGTCAAAATCGGGGCGGATATCAATCTGGTCTTCAATGTCTGGAAGCTCTTCTCACATTTATCCGTCCACACAAATTTTTCACCCTTCTTGGTCAAACTGGTGAGAGGTACGGCAATCCGAGAATAGTCTTTTACGAATCTCCGATAATAACCAGCTAGACCCAGAAAACTTCTAATTTCCGAAACGCTCTTTGGTGCTTCCCACTTTACAATAGCCTCGATCTTGTTGGGGTCCACTTTGATTCCTTCAGCGGACACCACATGGCCTAGAAAGGCGACTTCACTTAGCCAAAACTCGCACTTTGAAAATTTGGCATATAGCTTCTCTTTCCTTAAACGTTGTAGGGCTGCGTTTAGGTTCTTGATATGGGGTTCCTTGTCCTTGGAATATACCAATATGTCATCAATAAATACTATAACCGACGTATCCAACATATCGTAGAAAACTCGGTTCATAAGTTTCATGAACGTTGTCGGTGCATTAGTTAATCCGAAGGACATCACCAAAAATTCATAGTGTCCGTATCTGGTCCTGAAAGCTGTCTTCGGATTATCCCCTTCTCTAATCTTCAGCTGATGATAGCCTGATCGAAGATCGATCTTAGAAAATATTCTTTCTCCTTGTAATTGATCGAACAAGTCATCGATCCGAGGTAGTGGATATCGATTCTTGATTGTCAGTTTATTCAACTCCTGATAGTCGATGCATAATCGAACACTACCATCCTTCTTCATTACGAACAACACCGGTGCCCCCCATGGAGATATACTGGGTCGAATATAACCCTTGTCCAGCAGTTCTTGTAGTTGCACTTTTAGTTCCTTCAGTTCCGTAGGAGCCATTCTATAAGGTGCTTTTGATACGGGTGCGGCTCCAGGTATCAGGTCTATTACAAACTCCGTGGCCCGGTCAGTTGGTAATCCGGGTAGTTCCTCTGGAAATACGTCAGGGTAATCCCACATGACATCAATGTCTTCCATTCGTGGTGCTTCCTTGGTTAGGTCGACCACTGAAACTAGATACCAGACTGCTCCCTTCTCCAGGCACATCTTAGCCTTTAATGTTGAGAGTATTAGCTTGCGTCTCCGGGGAAGTTTGGTTCCCGAGAAACCGAATTCTACCCCTTCTTTGTCTTTGAATGTTAGCTTCTTTTTGGCGCATAACAGATTTGCAGAATACCGAGCTAACCAGTCCATTCCCAAGATGACATCAAAGTCTGCCATCTCAAGTTATATCAAGGTTGCATCTAAGGTCTGCTCTCCAATGAGAACTGGGCATGGTCCATAACCCTTCTCTAGTTCCACTTCTAACCATATCGGTGACCGTACAAATAATTTATAGTCTAATGCTTTGATGGGTAATTTAGTCTTCTTTCCAAATGACACAGATATAAAGGAGTGAGTAGCTCCGGAATCGATGAGTACTCTGGCGGGTACGCCATTTATAGGTACAATACCTGTGATTTATCTTTACTTAGTCTACCTGCCCATTCAATGTAATTACAACTTTAAATGTTTCAGTCATACCTGTGACCACATCGGGTGATGCAGACGCATCTTCGGATGTGACAGCATATACACGTCCCTGATGGAATTGCTTCTTGGGTTTAGGGCACTCCCTTGCCATATGTCCCGGCTGGTTGCAGTTAAAACACTTCGGGGCTTCAGAATTTGACTTTGGCTGAGGTTGAGCTGCTGGGGTAGTCTTGGTTGCAGCATTAAAATTATGAGGACGGAAAGGCCTATATGTCCTGTTATTGCCTCCGTTGTAGGAGTTTCCGGCTGGTCTCTTGATTCCTCTGTTCTGAGTAAGGTAACTCTCCTTCTTGCTCGATTCAATCACTCGAGCAATCTGGACAGCTTCATTATATATTGTCTTCTCTAAGCCAAGAACATGTTCTCTGATGCTTCCTCTCAATCCCGTGACGAACCTAAGGGTTTTGGTTTCTTCTTCTTGCATACTCATTGGTGCCAAGAAAAAAAGCTCTTCATAACGCTGTTGGTATGCATCCACTGACATCTGTCCCTGATAAAGACTCAGGAACTCCTTCTCCATCGAATCTCTGAAGCTTCGTGGAAAATATTTCTCGAAGAATGCTTCTTTATATATAGCCCATGTCAGTAGGGCGTGCTTGGTCAGTAAATATGTCTTCGTGGATTTCCACCAATGGTGTGCGTCGCCCTTGAGCATGAAGGTGGCACATAGTACTTTCTCTTCCTCAGTAATAGTCATCATGAAGAAGTTTCTCTCCATCTCGTCTATCCAGTGTGCTGGCTACAATGGATCAGACGGTTTGCCATTGAATTCTCTGGGTTTCATCTTCAGAAATCTCTCCACTAGCCGGGAGTGATCCAGTTGGTTTTGGGGGTTTGCCCCAAACATATAGGGTGGATGCTGGTAATTCCCTTAAGCTGCTTCCAGTACCTGCACTGGAATTGGTGCAGCCGGTTGTTGAGGTGTCTGAGGGGCTGGGTGGTTACCTACTGGTGCTGCACTAGCTTGTCCGCTGTGCATGGGTGCAACCTGAGTGGCTTGGAACATATTTCCCATGGGAACCTGCATCTGAGCCTATGTGTGTTGCATCTGCTGCAGCTGCTGTGCCAGATTCATCACCACTGTTGCTAGCTCTGGTGGTGGAGGTGGCAAATTTGTAGGGTTTACCGGTTCTGGATTTGCCGGTGCGTAGTTATTATCTTGACTAGTCTCCTCCACTGGTGGTGGTGGTGGGACTGTGTTTCGGGTCTGTCGGGTCACTCTACGTCCAGACATATTTCTTTTCGGTGATTGATGGTGCCTGAAAATCATCAAATAGGTTAGAAGTCATTTATATTTCATGTAGGCACGCTAACCAATAATCGATTCCAATTCTAGCTCATTTTATAAAAAAATGCTGTCTTTTCTATGCAGGGTCGATGGTATGTCCGACCCTTGGTATCCGACCCTGGGATTGACCTGTTCTTCCCGAGAGCTGAGGGTCGATGGGAGGGTCGATGGGTGTCCAACCCTCAGACCAGAAATCAGATTTTTAAGATCCGATTCTGGGTCATTTCTCACTATTCCTCCTCCATTTTGACTCGCCTCTACTCTCTGAGTTGCTACAGTGCTACTCTACCGTTTTTGGTCGGTTTGACTCTGGGTTTCGGCGTCCACGTCATCCTTACAGGTATATCCACTCATCTTCACCTGTTTTTAGGTTTTCTTTTCTAGGTTTTAACACATTTAACTTGTATTTTCCAAATTAAACTTTTTCCAACCGTAAAATTTCGATTTTTATTGGGGGTTTTTGTTATTGGTGTCTCGAGGAACGAAAGCCCTCAAAAAATTTTGAGTTTCATCGGTTGGTTATCGAGAAACTTGAAATTTTATCTTTTTGCCCTAATTTGTCGACATTTTCAATTTTTCTTGAATTTCTTCAAATTGAACATCGTCAGTTAAAATTTCCTATTGCATGTGGGTTGTAGGATATGTTTAAACCTACGTAAGTCCTTATGCCCACTTGAAATGTGAGAAATGGGGCTTTATGATCAACTTACGTCGTTATTACATCAAATTTTGGATTTTTATCTTATTGACTCCTTGTTTTCCTTTTCTTTCTTATTTTGCAGATACTATGGCTCGTACCAAGGTACCCAGAGTGCGTGATCCTCTTCGCTTCCGTTCGAATGAGTGATCCTCTTCGCTTCTGTTCGAATGAAGCTGAGGCACTGTATGCTGACTATGCCCGTAAGAAAGTGGAAGGGGGTCGCATGGTGAACTTGGCTGAGCTAGCCTTGTTCAATGTAGAGGGAGCATTTGGTGATATGGGGTGGCTCCCTGTCATCACATACGACGTGTGCACATGTACAAATTTGGTGTGCCAGTTTTATTGTAATCTCCAGGTGGTGGCGAATTACAATGACGTTGAGCATGGTCAAGAGTTGTGCATCACCAGTTACGTCAAGGGGTGCACATTTCCTTTGATTATCGGCAGCTGGCCGATCTGTTGGGCATTCCCTATGATTGCCCCATGGTGTACTATGCACCGGGAGAGCCACAGTTTATTGAGATGGAGATGAGGGCAGAGAACGAAAACCAGCTATTACGCCCTGATCGCTGGCAGATGAGAGCCTGTTACTTGCGTCCAGCTCCACGGGTCTTCTGTAAGATTATCCAGCATAATCTGATCCCGTAGAGTGGGCACTATGAGAGGGTCTCTCGGTGACACGATTCCGATATACGATATTGCACTCGCCGCCCGGTCTGCCTTCCTTACATCATTATGCAGACGATGATTAGTGCTACATTGTCCGGTCATAGGGGTAATCTACCCTATGGACGCATGATTACAGTTCTACTGACCCGTCTGGGGGTGGATCTAGTCGATGAGAAGATCCAGGAGAAGACCTTCTCGTCGCCTCTAGATTGGGAGGCAATCTGCAAGATGGGGCTGCGAGATGCTGAGGTTAGTGATGAGGAGAGAAACGCGATGGTGCGCCCTCACACTCGGGTCGGGATGGCTGATGCTGAGGCTGTTGCTGCTGCTGCTAGAGCTCGGGTGGATCCGGTCAACGATGACGATCGTATGTATATGGACGTCGACTCGATACCACCGCCTTCACCTACACATGCGGCTGGAGTTGGTACTTCTTCTGCGGCGGATCCTGCACCTGAGGCTGGTCCTTCCCACTCGGCTGATCCTTCACTTCTACCTTCAGCCATGATGGAGATGCTACAGGAGATCAGGGATGCTCAGCGTAGATCTGATCTGAGGATGGAAGAGTTGTTGGCTGCTCAGCACTCATCAGACGCGCGGATGGGAGAGCTCCTAGAGGTGCAACGTGCGACTGATCAGAGGATAGTCGGTCTCACAGCTAGTCTACAGATGACCCAAACTCAGATAGCCTAGTTGACTAGAGTTTATGCTGAGGACTACGATAGAGACTGTAAGGCAGCGCCTCCTCCTTCGCCTCCAGCTTCCTGAGTGTAGTTTTATTTTTCCTTGTACTTTAGAGTAACTGTCCGGGTTGTGGACTGTACTCTGCTTTAGCGATGTATATACGTTTTGTTTCTCTCACTCATTGTATGTAACTTATTTTCCCTTTAATAGATGCATTATTCTCTTTTTAAATTTGGTCTCAATCATCACTTGTGCTTACAGTGTGTTTGTATTAAAGCTTTTAATTTATCTTATCTCAGTTTACAATGGTCTTGAATGTGTGTCAGTTCGGCGGGCAAGGCCTGAGATGCTCTGATACCAAGTTGTCACACCCCAATTCTGCACTATTCAGAATGATGTGATGAACCGCTAAATAACCAACGGTTCAACCAGGATCTCAAATAGGCTATCCCCGTGTTATCCAAACTTACGCACATCCATAATCATAATCAGAGTAAATACACAATAGCGGAAATCTTGTAAATAAATGAACTGAGAATCTATGTGATATTAATATTTAAATAACAATTTATTCTATATCAACCGAGACATAAATAAACATCAATACAAATCTTTAATAAATCCAAATAAAGAAACCTATAAAATATCTAATCAAATACACACGAGTTGCACTCGCAAGAGGAGTCGTGTGTATCCACTTCAGCTTCAACTTCCATCGCTGCCACGTTCCCGTACGCAAACGCATTCACATAGTCTTCAACGGTATAACCTGCATCATCAACTAAAAATATTCGATGTCGAGGGGTGAGCACACATCACGGCTTAGTGAGTAGCCAAAACAATGCAACAATACATATGCATGCAAAAAGTCAATTTATATCTTTGGTCTGGTTTATAAGTTTGCAGTATGCAATAGAAAGGTTTAGGTAGCCAAAGGTCGCGTTTATTGACCCCGCCTCTATACACGAGTGTGTGACGTTACCCGAAGATCACATTTATCATCAACTCACATGCACCCAACCATGAACATTATATAACAAAGGTTACGTTTATTGCTATATAGTGCCATACCAACACGTAAGCCCCTGTTGGCGAGGGCTGCAAACTGGGCTCGCAACTAACCAATCCTAATGCCAAACAGTCTATCCAAGGCCTCACCCCAGCATCCCTCCGAATGTCCATAGAGATAGAGATAAGGCCCCCCAGTAGAGTCAGAGACTACAAGGACCGAGACCACCTCCCCTGATACTCTACGACATAATAGTTCTGCTAAAGTAATGGCGATACGACGATGCCAATGCACAAAACTTGAGTTAGAGATAGAGCTAAAGTGCTGAGACCCACCAAAGGTTAACGTTTATTGACGTTCTCATCACACCTCCCCTAATACTCGCTCGCATCAAGCACATCAACCACACACATACAAGCACATGCCTATTCCTATCATCATCATCATCACGTTATAAACAATAAAGTAAATATGCATGAACAAGTAATAGAAATATTGGATGGCATGCTGTATGCACATTACAAACATATTCGCATAGAATCAAACATGGCGTAGGACTCAAGAAATGGAAAAAAGTATTTTATTAACCAATTTAGTTTGGGATTAAGGTTCCTTACCTTAGCTTGCTATAAGATATTTTTCCAAGCTTTAGAATCACCTTTACAGTGTTATTGTATTGCTAAAAGCCCTAACAAAGTCGATAGAATTTAATTAGAATCTATTCAGAATTAAAAACTACTCTGTTAACTGAGGGTCGGAGGTAGGGTCGATGGGTCTATCGACCCTCCCCTCTTCCTGGACTTCCCGAATGCTGAGGGTCGATGGTCAGGAATACTTAGGGTCGGATGGCCTATCGACCCTGGGTGCGACCCTTGGTGCACTTTGGTCCAATTTCCACTTTTTAGTCCATTCCTCGGGTTTGGGGTCCTATGGCTTGTTTCTACATTCCATACAACATTCATTCCATGGTCTGAAACCATGAATCATCCACCTAGATAGCTTTCATACATTCTCCTAGGGTTTTCCATGAAAACCTAACCATGGATTGATGGTTTGGGTTTCTCCGAGATCACACTCTCAAAAATTACTAACCTAAGGTCTGTAGAAACTTATGGAATTAGTATCCATACCTGAGAAGATAACTTTTCCTCTGAAATTCTTCTCTTTTTTGCTAAGTTCTCTTGCTTGCCTCTCTTCTTCCTCTTTTCCTTCTCCTCTCTTTCTCTCAATTCAATTAGGGTTGTGAAAGGAGTGAAAGTGGCTTAGGGACGTCCTTTAAATAGAGTAGGAACATCCTAAAATAAGTCCCTCTGAGATTAGGAAAGAATCCCAATCGAAAAATACAGAAATTTCCTAATTTCTATATTCGACAGAAACCGAGGGTCGATGGGAGGGTCGATGATCCCGTCGACCCTAGGGTCTTAAGCTGTCCGACCCTCCCTCCAAAACCGAGGGTCTGACTTTCTGTTTTGGGAGGTCCGACCCTGCTTAGCTGGGTATGCGACCCTTCCCCTATTTTAAGTGTTTTTGGGTCGATTTGATACCTGGGATCTCGATCTCCTTCACGCCCTTGGTTCATTTAACTCGACCATGATGGGTAAACCTGGTTCAAGGTGATAAGACCGGGTTAGATTGACACGGGTCTTACAGTAGGCCATCAACCGTATGACCTACTATTTTCTGCAGTTGGATTCTGCTTGAACTTTTGCCTACTGATTTGTTTTTCTCTCCCCTTCCATTGTGAGACTAACCCCAAACTACCATCATATCTTGTCTCACTTGTACAGCCTTTCCAAGTACCATTCACCCAAGAGTTTAAATGGTTGGATGTAGAGTAAGTAGAAGGAGACAAAATCCAAACCCATCTCTACCACCTATGAAGACTAATGACAATGAAGGTCAGCAAGGACAGGAAGGAAATATTGGAACTCAAAATGCTACACCTCAAAATGTGCACTCCCAAGCCAGTCCAACCAATCTTCCTGCACCACCTACAAAATTGGCTATAGTGGTGATGAATTTAACACAACAATTACAGCAAATACAGGAAGTGCAAGACAACTTGCAAGCTGCTATGGGAATGGCTTTCCCAGCTATAAACACGACGTCTCTACCTACAGGAGAAGCTAGTACGGCACCTGGTGGTAGCAACACCGTACCCCAAGCACCGCAAACATTAGTAGTATAAGGCCGAGTGCAAAACCCTGAAGCACCACAAGGCGGGTATAAGCAAGGAAATTATCAGTTCCAACCACCTATGTATGGAGTATATGTATAGTATCAGCTTGATCACTCCAGACTGATCGAGAATTTTCTGAAGTTGAAGCCGAAGGAATTTATAGGCAAGCCATCAGATCCGTTATGGCCTACTCATTGGATCGATGAGATGGAAAAAAACTTTATGATGATGACTATAAATGAAGAAAAGAAGGTATTATGTACCACTTTTACGTTGAAAGGTGATGCGCACCATTAGTGGAAATCTACTCGGAGTTATCTGTTGACAAAGCACGCCCAACTGACTTGGGTTATCTATAAAGAAGCTTTCATTGAGAAGTATTTTCCAAGGAGTTTCAGAGATTAAATGGAAAAGGAGTTTCTAAGTCTGTATCAGGGACAGATGACTATAGACGCATATCAATAGCATTATGAAGAACTATTTTTCTTTGCTCCTTCTAGCATGCAGGAGGAAAATACCAAAACCCAAAGGTTCGTCATGGGGCTTAGGGGGAATCCTCCGTGAGTATGTATTGGGACTGGAAAAGAAGATTTATAATGAAGTTGCATAGATTTCTCGAGTACTGGAATCGAGTCAGAGGGAAAGTTATTTTTCTCAAAACAGAGGTATTAAAAGGCCTAATGGAAATTCATACAACGGAGGGTACTCAAAGACATTCAAACCCTTCCGTACTCAAGGCTTCAATGCAGCAGCCAAGACTACTCCGACAGCCCAACCTCAACAGAAGCAAAGTAATGTTGGAGTTAAATGCTTTAACTGTAATCACGTAGGACATTAATCAAGAGAGTGTCCTAAGCCAAGGAAGCAGCTACAGCAAGGAAAGTTTTATGCAGTTACATCTGAGGATGCTGTCGCATCGCCTGATGTGGTCACAGGTATGACTTGAATCTTTCATTTGTACTACCTTGTGTGGGCATGTAGACTAAATTAAATCAAATCACAGGTATCATACCTATTAATGGCTTACACGCCAGAGTACTCTTTGACTATGGAGCTACTTATTCTTTTATATCTATGTCGTTTAGAAAGAAGTTAAATCTACCACTCAGACCTTTAGACTACAAACTGATTGTACGATCACCCATGGGATTAGAAGTGGAACTAGACAAAGGTTGTGGAACATGTCCAGTTCTTATCGGTGAGAAGATTTTGGATGCAACCTTAATTCAACTCGAGAACATTGACGTTATCTTGGGAATGGATTGGTTAACATGGCACTCTGCAAACATATTATGTGCGAAAAAGAAATTGACATTTAATGAGAAGGAAGGAGCAGAGTTCATTTTTGCGGGAACCAAACTTCCTTGTAAATGAAAACTCATTCTCTCTAGTATCCATGGTTGACCTAACCAAGGAAGCACCACGAATGGAGGATATTGAAGTTGTGCATGAATTTATGGATGTATTTCCTAAGGAAATACTAGTGCTACCACTCGACCGAGCGACAGAGTTCGTTATAGATCTTATACCTAGAGCCGTACCAATTAAGCACCTTATCGAATGGCTCCTACTAAACTGAAGGAACTCAAGGTACAATTACAGAAAATATTGGACAAGGGTTATATTAGATCCATCTTATCACCATGGGGAGCGCCAGTATTGTTCGTGAAAAAATGGACGGTAGTGTTCGACTATGTATAGATTATCAAAAATTGAATAAGCTTATAATCAAAAATCGATACCGGTTGCCTCGGATCGATGACTTGTTCGATCAGTTGCATGGTGCCAAGGTGTTTTCCAAAATTGATCTTCGATCAGGATACCATCAGTTGAAGATTAAGGGTGATGATATTTTGAAGACAGCATTCAGAACCAGATATCGACATTATCAATTTTTAGTCATGTCTTTTGGATTAATTAATGCACCCGTAACTTTTATGGAACTCATGAATCGGGTATTCCATGATATGTTGGATACGTCAGTCATTGTATTAATTGACAACATACTAGTTTACTCCAAGGACAAAGAAACTCATGTCACAAATCTAAGAGCCGCTCTGCAGCGACTAAGAAAAGAGAAGCTTTACGTCAAATTTAAAAAGTGTGAGTTCTAGCTAAATGAAGTCTCTTTCTTAGGCCTTGTTGTATCCGCTGAAGGAATTAAAGTAGATCTTAGCAAGGTTGAAGCCATTGTGAAATGGGAAGTACCTATAAATGTCATAAAAATTAGAAGTTTCCTTGGTTTAGCTTGTTATTATCGACGATTCGTGGAAGATTACTCTAGAATCGCCGTACCTCTCACCAGTCTGACAAAGAAAAGAGAAACGTTTGTCTGGACCGATAAATGTGAAGAGTGTTTTCAAACATTGAAGGCTAAATTGATATCAGCTCCCATCTTGACTATTCCGATCCTAGGACAACCATTTATCTTGTACACTAATACGTCTGGATTAGGTTTACGATGTGTGTTTATGCAAGGAGAACAAGTAGATGCGTATGGCTCAAGACAACTAAAGACACATGAGAAGAACTATCCCACTCATGACTTGGAATTAGCAGCAGTAGTACATGCTGTTAAGATATGGAGACATTATTTGTATGGAGAGAAATTTCAGATTAAATCAGATCTTAAGAGTCTCACTCATCTTTTTAATCAGAAGAAGTTGAACATGAGACAAAGAAGATGGCTGGAATTATAGAAGGATTATAATTGCGATATCCAATATCATCCAGGAAAAACTAATGTAGTTGCTGATGCACTGAGCAAGAAAGCTATACAGAATCCCAAGAAGAAGTTAGTGCAAATGCTGTGGGCATGTGTCACAGGCTCAACTGAACAAGGGTTTATTCATCTATTCTCAAACATGTTTGCTACATTGAAGATTGTACATGATCTATTAGACGATGTAAAAGCCCTATTAAATCAGACCCTTATCTGAAAATGGTACAAGAAGACCTCGAAAAAGGTAAGACTACTCCTGAGTTCACCTTGGACATTGAAAAGGTACTAAAATATAAAGGAAGGATATGTGTTCCTGAAAATGAAGACTTAGATATTAGACACAGACTAATGAAGGAAGCTCACACCACCGCTTATTTGGTACATCCTGGGAGTACGAAGATGTATCATGATCTGAAGAAACTATATTAGTGGAGAGGGATGAAAGTGGATGTAGCTAAATTTATGTCTCAATGCTTGAATTGTCAGCAAGTAAAGGCTGAAAGGAAAATATCAATAGGATTGTTGCAGCCACTGCCAGAATCAGCATGGAAATGAGACTGCATCACTATGGACTTTGTCAATGGGTTACCATTTACTCCCCGAGTAGTTGACGCGGTCTAGGTGATTGTGGATCGTTTGACCAAGACAGCTCGTTTCATAGCTATACGACCTCAGTGTACCCTAGAGAGGATAGCTAAGCTTTATGAAGATAATATTGTCAGATTACATGTTGTACCTGAAAGCATTGTGTCCGATAGAGACCCACACTTTACCTCAACGTTTTGGGAAGGATTACAGAAAGCTATGGGTACAACATTGAAGTTTAGTACTGCAATCCATCCTTAGACAGACGGACAGCCAGAGCATACTATTCAGATTTTAGAAGACATGCATCGAGCTTGTGTTATTGATTTCAAAGGATCATGGGATGAGAAATTACCATTGATAGAGTTCGCTTATAACAACAGTTGTCAAGCGACTATACAGATGTCACCCTATGAAGCACTGTATGGTAAGAAATGTCAAACTCCTTTGTTTTGGATTGAAGTTGGAGAATGGAGTATTGTTGGACCAGAGTTTGTTGAAGAGACTTGTCGAGTAATCGACATTATCAAGGAAAGAGTCCGAATAGCTCAGAACCGTCAGAAGCAATATGCAGATAATCGATGCAGAGATCTCGAATTCACCATAGGTGATCAGGTATTTTTTAAAATATCTCCTATGCGTGGTTTGAAATGGTTTGGACAGAAGAGAAAGTTATATCCCATTTATATTGGACCTTATGTAGTTCTAGATAGACGTAAAAAAGTAGCATAATAGTTAGTACTACCACCATCTATGACAAGTGTGCATGATGTATTTCATATCTCATTACTGAAGAAGTACATCAGAGATCCAACATACGTGTTAACAGCGGATCCACCAGATTCAACTGAATATTTGACGTTCGAAGTAGTACAATTTAAGATCACTATCTGGAAGGTGCATGGTCTTTGCGACCACGACATTGACTACGTTAAGGTTACTTGGAGAAGCTAAAATGTAGAAGAAGTTAAATGGGAAGAAGAGAACACTATGCGAAAGCAATATCCTTACCTATTCGACTCGGAAGGTATGTGCAAATTTCAAAGACAAAATTTATATAAGAGGGGGGAGTTGTAAGACCCGCACTCCACTAACTTCGTCTAACCATGTCGTGCCAGGTCTTTCCATCATTCCTAGACCAAGTGGACCAAGCGTGTGAAGATAGATCACAAATCAGGTATGAGAATCGAGTTAAAAACACTAAAAACATACATAAGGTCGCATGCCTGGGTTGGTATGGTTGACCATAAGGAAGGGAACCAAAAATCTAAAATCCAGAACCCCACAGTCGGTGATTTTGACCCTACGATTGATGGTTTATGCAACCGTATGATCGACCGTGAGAACTCAGATCAGACTCTGAATTTTGGAAACTTTTATAAACTAAGGGATTGCTTTCCTATGTAAAAGATGACTCTATATGGAGAGTTTTACTCTATATGAAGGATGTCCCTCAACCCTTTTTCACTCTTTTAGAACATTAGAAAACCCTAGAGAAAGAGAAGAAAGAGAAGGAAGAGAAGGATAAGAAGAAAAAGCTAAGGAGAAGAGTTTGCTAAGAAGAGATTGACTCTCTATCATAGGCAAAGATATGAAACGAATCTCTGGAGATGTAATCTCTAAGGAATAAGATTTCTATGGAAGATAGATTATCAACCTATTATGATCTATGTGATTTCCTTGAGAAAATCCCAAGGAGAACCATGAGGAGTGAATTTGATGATTAGGGATGATAAGAAATTACTAATGATGGCCATAGGATGACCTTAGAATAAATCCCATTGAAGAATAAAAGAATTAACCCAGGAAGAACTCGAATTTCATTTAGACTGTGAGCAAAAATCTCAATGTCACAATTATGGTCGACCATAGCATGACCAATATGACCAGAAGATCGACCATAGGGATTTCGAGAAGATTTCAGAAATCATATGGTCGCAGTTACGATCGTACCATATGCGATCGTGGGGTATCGACCGTAGACAGTAAGGTCGATAGATCATGAGACCATAGGACCAATCAGACACCTATTAGTGCTCTGTTTCGATTTTCGATTATTGTAACAAGTTACATATGAACCCTGACTTAAATTCATATAACTTTTAGGTTGTTAAATCAATTCAAAGATAATTTTAAGGCTTGGAAGGACATCAAGAATTGCTAATAGGTGAGGGAACAAGACCTAAACTAATTAGATAATAACAAACTATTTATTTTTATTAAGTCTAATGCCATGATTGATTTTATACTTGTATGCTTGTAATGTGCATCTCACATGTCATCCAATATTCCTGCTATTACTTTTTATGCATATTTATTTATAATATGATGATGATGATGCTAACCTGGTTTTACCACCTTGAACCAGGTCTACGCGTCATGGTCGAGCCAAATGAATCAGGTGCATGAGGGAGATCGCGATCCTAGGTATTAAACTGAACCAAAAACACTAAAAATAGGGGGAGGGTTGCATACCCAGCAAGGTAGGGTCGGACCCCCCAGTATAAAAGTCAGACCCTGAGTTTTATACCGGGGGTCAGACATTTTAAGAACCAGGGGACGACGGGATCTCCGACCCCCTCATCGACCCCCAGTCTGTCGACAGAAACTGTGATTTGGAAACTTTCCAAATTTCAATGGGATTCCTACCTTATCTCAATGGGAAAAATTTTGGGAGTTTCTACTCTATAAATAGGACGTCCCTAAGCCTCTTTCACTCCTTTTAGAACCCTAATTGGATTGAGAGAAAGAGAAGAGAAGGAGAAGAGAAGGAAAGTGGAGAAGAAGATCAAAGAGAAGGCTTCAGAGAAACAAGCCTAATTCTCAGGTATGGATACTATCTCCATGTAATTCTACAGACCTTAGAATAGATAGAGAAGAGGGAATGATCTAGGAGAAACCCAAATCATCCACCCATGGTTTGTTTTTCATGGAAAACCATGGGGGAAATCATGAATGCCATATAGGTGAGTGAACTATGGTTCAAGACCATAGAACATGTGTGGAATGGAAAGTAGAAGCAAGCCATAGGACCCCAAACACGAAGAATGAACTGTAAGAGGAAAAATTAACTAAACCCACAGGGGGTCGTACGGGGGGTCGATGGCCAATCGACCCTACCAGACCTTGATAATCGACCCCCAGTGTTCGGAAAGTCCAGACTGTGGGTGCTCGCACCCAGGGTCGATGGAACCTCCGACCCTAGCATCGACCCCCAGTTAACAACATGCTTTTTAAAGTCCAAATTAATTCTAATTAAATTCTATCGACTTGGTTAGGTCTTCTAGTGATATAACATCGATGTATAGTTGATTCTTAAAGCTTGAAAGAGGACCTATGATCAAGTAAAGGTGAGGGAACAAGACCTAATCTAATTAGCTAAAAATAAACTATTTTTATTTCTTGAGACCATTACCATGACTGATTCTATGCGTGAATGCTTGTATGTGCATTCAATATGTCATCCAATATTCCTGCTATTACTATTCATGCATATTTAATTCTGCTTATTTATAACATGATGATGATGATGATGCTACGAATAGGCATGTGAATGTATGTGTGTGGTTAGTGTATATGGTGCGGGTAGGGGATGGTATCAACTGGTACAGCCATGCCATTTTCATGGGATGTGTATTGTGCCATGGTTCTACTCAAATCATGACCACTGACATCATCGTATCGCCATTACCTTAGCAGAACTATTACGTCATAGGGTATGAGGGGAGGTGGTCTCAGACCGTGTAGTCTCTGACTCTGCCGAGGGGCCTTATCCCTATCTCTATGGACGTATTGAGGGATGTTGGGGTGAGGCCTTGGATATACTGATTGGCATTAGGATTAGTTAGTTGCGAGCCCAGTTTGCAAGCCCTTGCCAGCAGGGGCTTACGTATTGGTGTGGGCAACCGGTATAACCATGCCGTTTTCATGGGGTGTATATTGTCCATGGTGGGTGCATGTTGGGTCGGCAGTGACATTTTCATTGGGAGGTTTCACACACTCGTGTATAGAGGTGAGGCGGCCACCGAACCTTTCTATAGCACATTGTAAACTTATAAACCAGACCAAAGATATGAATTGAGTGCATGCATATATTTGTTGCATTGTTTTGTTTGCTCACTGAGCCATGATGTGTGCTCACCCTCTCGACGTCGAATATTTTTTGTTGATGATGCAGGTACTATAGTTGCAGATTTTATGAATGATCTAGTGTATGCACATGCTGCTGCAATGGAAGCTGAAGACCTAGAGGATGCGCATGACCCCTCATGCGAATGCAACTCATGCGTATTCTATTAGGTTTTTATTTGAAATTATAAAGGGATGTAATTGATATTTTATTTATTTATGTCTCAGTTGATGCAACAATAACTTGATATTTTAATTATGATTATTACATTTAGAGTTCTCGGTTCATTTACTATAAGACTTCCGCTATTGTGTATTTATTCTGATTATGGTTATGGATGTGCATGGTTTTATTTTTAATGGATACCGCCTATTAGAGATCCTGGTTGAACCGTTGGCTTATAGCGGTTCATCACACCGTTCTGAATGGTGCAGAATTGGGGTGTGACAACTTGGTATTAGAGCATCTCAGGCTTTATCTGTGAAACCGTATACTTCCACAAAAGGTCGTGAACTGAGATAGGATAAAAATTTAAAAGATTTAATAGTAACACACCACAAGCACCTGTGTTGATTGAGACTAAACTGAAAGAAAATAATGCATCTATTAAATGAGAAACAAATTTATATACAATCAAAAGGAAGAACAAATGTCTATATATATATGATTAAAGCAGAGTACAGTCCACAGTCCAAACAGTTACTCTGAAGTACAAAAAAAAGATAAAAAAATAATAAAAGAAGTACATCATGAAGCTGGAGGTGATGGGGGAGGTGGTGCCTCACGGTCTCTATCATAGTCCTCAGCGTAGACTGTGGTCAACCAAGCTATTTGAGTCTGGGTCGTCTGGAGACAAGTTGTGAGATCAGCCACCCGCTGGTCAGTCACACGCTGAGCATCCCTCAGTTCTCCCATCCGCTGATCTGATACGCGCTGAGCAACCAGAAGCACTCCCACCCATTGATCGAACGAGCGCTGAGCCTCTAGAAGCTCTCCCATCGTCAGGTCAGACATACGCTGAGTCTCTCGTATCTCGTGTAATATCCTCATCATGTCATTAAATGGAGAATATGAAGGACCAGCTGCATGCGAAGGACTAGCTGAAGAAGAAAGACCAGCTCCAGTAGCATGAGTAGGTGATGGAGGAGGTATGGCATCTACATCCATGTATAGCCGGTCGTCATCATCCCCCTGAACCCCTGCTCCAGTGGCTGCTGCTGCTGCTGCCTCAGCGTCAGCCATCTCTACTTGAGTGCGAGGGCGCACCATCGCGTTCCTCTCCTCATCGCTGACTTGGGCATCCCGCATGCCCATCTTGTAAATAGCCTCCCAATCCAGAGGCGATGAAAAGGATTTCCCCTGAATCTTCTCATCCACTAAGTCAACCCCCAGGCGGGTAAGCAAGGTAGTGATCATGTATCCGTAAGGAAGGTTGCCAATGTGACTGGGCAACGTGGCACTGATCATCGTACGCATGATGATGTAGGGAAGGCAGACGGGCTACCTAGTGCATATGCAGTATAATAGATACTTGGTCAACTGGGAGACCCTCTCGTAATGACCACTCTGCGGTATCAGGTTATGCTGAATGATCTTGCAGTATACCCATGGATCAGAGTGCAGACAACTCGCTTTCATCTGCCAGCAATCAGGTCTGATGAGTTGGCTATCGATCTCAGCCCTCATCTGTAGAGAAAAGAACTGGGGCTCTCCAGCTGCACAGAACACCATGGGGCCAGCATAGGAAATGCCCAACAAGTCGGCCAGCTGTCGATAATCAAATGAAATGTCAACCCCCTTGACGTAGCTCGTGATGCAAAGCTCATCACCCCTCTCCACATCATTGTAATCTCCCACCACCTGGAGATTACAGTAGAACTGGCGTACCCAGTCAGGATGGGTACACGCATCATAAGTGATGACAGGGAGCCATCCCATATCACCAAAGGCTCTCTCCACATTGAACAAGGCTAAGCTAGCCAAGTCCACTTTGCGGCCGCCCTCTACCTTCTTGTGCCTCAGCTTCATTGGAACGGAAGCGAAGATGGTCGTGAACTTTTGGTACCTTGGTACGAGCCATAGTATCTGCAAATAGAAAGAAAAACAAATAATGGGTTTGTAGAGAGGAAAAACCCGAGAGTTCGACATAATAACGATGTAAGTTGGGCAAAAGCCTCACTTTTCACCCATACGGGTAGGTAAGAGGACTTACATAGATCCTAAATTATCTTGTGAGACTCAAACAGTCAAAAATTTCAACTAATTAGATTGAATTGCAAATATTTCAGGAAATTAAAAATTTCGACAAAATTAGGGCAAAAAGTAAAAATTTCGAGTTCTTGATAAGCAACCGATGAAACTCAAATATTTTTGAGGGCTTTCATTCCTCGAGTAACCAACAACAAAAGCCCCCAATAAAAATCAAAATTTTACGGTTGGAAAAAGTTTAATTTGAAAAATACAAGATAAACGAGCAAAAACCTAGGCTAAGAAACCTAAAAACATGAAAAGGTAGAAGAAATACCTGTAGCGGAGGTATAGACGATGAAACAAGGAGTGCAAACCACCAACGGATCGGAGTTGTCACTGTAGCAACTCAGAGGGATGAGCTGAGTCAAAGCGAAGAAGAAAGAATGAGAAATGGACTTTGAATCGGATTTTTAGTCCGGGGGTAAAAAAATTCGATTAAAACAATCGACCCCCGCATCGACCCTCGGCTTTCGGGAACCTGACAGAGAACCAGGGTCGCACCCTGGGTCGGAGATCCTCCGACCCCCCCATCGACCCCCGGCTCTCGGGAAGAATGGGTGATTCCCTAGGGTCGAATACTGAGGGTCGGACACCCATCGACCCCCATCATTGACCCTACAATGAAAACACAGCATTTTCGACAGAATGATCTGAAAAACATGAAATTTGAAATGTTTAGTTGTTTTAAAATATGAGAATGAAGTATTTAAAGATTGTCTCTCGTGTTCAATGATTTCAGGTAATCCCACTATCAGATTAATTAATGGCGGGATGCAGAGCAACCAGACAGAGCCGTAATTCTATCCCACCACCACCACTTATGGGGGAAGATAACCAGACATAACCGAAAACACAGGGGAACATGAAAACCATCCGTCATAAATGGGCAGGAAAATCCTACCAATCTGCCAGCTCTACCTACAGACTTGGCCATAGTCGTAATGAACTTGGCCCAACAGCTGCAACAGATGAAACAGGCACAAGCTACTATCCAAGCTGCCATAGGCATAGCTCTTCCAGTTGCACAAGCACCTCCAATGCCAGCTGGACAGGCAAGCACAACACCAGGGGGAAGTAATACAGTACCCCACGCACCTCAGACTCCTATCATGCAGGCTCAAGTACCAAATCCTGAAATAGCTCAAGGTGGATATCACTACCAACCACCTACGTATGGAGCGTATGTCCCACAGCCAGTAGACCACTTCAGACTGGTAGAGCATTTTCTGAAACTAAAGCCCAGAGAATTCAATGGCAAGCCAGCATATCCTTTATTGCCGGCACACTGGGTTGACGAAATGGAAAGAAACTTTATGATGATGACACTAAATGAAGAGGAAAAAGTGTTGTGTGCCACCTTTATGCTGAAAGGAGATGCACACCATTGGTGGAGGTCTACTAGGACGTATTTACTTACAAAGCACGCCCAATTGACTTGGGATATATATAAGGAGGCGTTCTTTGAGAACTACTTTCCAAGAAGTTTCAGAGATTCTATGGAAAGAGAGTTCCTGAGTTTATATCAGGGACAGATGACCGTGGATGCGTACCAACAGTGTTATGAAGAGCTGTTTTTCTTTACACCCACTAGTATGCAAGAGGAAAACACAAAGACCCGAAGGTTCATCATGGGACTGTGGGGAAGCATCCGCGAGCACGTTTTGGGACATGAAAAGAAAATTTATAATGATGTGGCACAAATTGCTCGAGTTATTGAATCGATCCAGAAGGAGAGTTATTTCATGCAAAACAGGGGTATCGAAAGGCCAGTCAGAAATTCTTATAATGGAGGGAATAACAAGACATTCAAACCCTTCTGTGCTCAAGGCTTCACCGCTGCAACCAAGACTATTTCCGTAGTTCAACAGCCACAGAAGCCAATTACTGAAGGGATAAGATGTTTTAACAGCAACCAAGTGGGACATATAGCAAGGGAATGTCCTAAACCCAAGAAACAGCTACATCAAGGATGAGTTTACGCGGTTACATCCGAGGATGCTGCCGCATCGCATGATGTGGTTACAGGTATGACTTACATTTTTTTTGTTAGTTGTATTACATTGTATGAGCATGTAGACTAAGTTAAAATAAATCACAGGTATCGTACCTATAAATGGCATACCCGCCAGAGTACTCTTTGACTAAGGAGCTACTCATTCTTTTATATCTATGTCATTTGGAAAGAAGTTGAATTTACCCATTAAATCCTTAGACTACAAACTGCTTGTACGATCACCTATGGGATTAGAAGTGGAGTTAGAAAAAGGTTATGGACCATGTCCAATTCTTATTAATGAAAAGACTTTGGATGCAACCTTGATCTAACTTGAGATGGCAAACTTTAACGTCATCTTGGGAATGGACTGGTTAGCTCGGCATTCTGCAAATCTATTGTGTGCCAAAAAGAAACTGACATTTAGAGACAAAGAAGGAGCAGAGTTCAGTTTTTTGGGAACCAAACTTCCCCGTAAACGAAAGCTCATACTCTTGTCGCTAATGGCTATGAAGTGCCTTGAGAAAGGAGCAGTCGGGTATTTAGTATCTTTGGTCGACCTTACCAAGGAAGCACCAAGAATGGAAGATATTAATGTCGTGTGAGACTATCCGGACGTATTTCCTAAAGAATTATCAGGATTACCACCCGACCGAGCTACAGAGTTTGTTATAGATCTTATACCTGGAGCCGCACCAGTATCGAAAGCACTTTGTCGAATGGCTCCTATTGAACTGAAGGAATTAAAAGTACAACTACAAGAACTGCTGGACAAGGGTTACATTCGCCCTAGTATATCACCATGGGGAGCGCCAGTATTACTCGTGAAGAAGAAGGACAATAGTGTTCGCTTGTGTATAGACTACCGAGAACTGAATAAACTGACTATCAAGAATCGATATCAATTGCCTCAGATCGATGACCTGTTTGATCAGTTGCAAGGTGCCAAAGTGTTCTCCAAGATCGATCTTTGGTCAGGCTACCATTAGCTGAAGATTAAGGATGGTGATATTCCCAAGACAACATTCAGGACCAGTTATGGACATTATGAATTTTTGGTCATGTCTTTTGGATTGACGAACGCACCAGCAACCTTTATGGAACTTATGAATCAGGTATTCCACGATATTGGATACGTCGGTTATTGTATTCATCGATGATATATTGGTCAACTCCAAAGACGAGGAAGCTCATATTAAGAATCTAAATGCCACTCTGTAGCGATTACAGAAGGAAAAGCTCTACGCCAAATTTTCAAAGTGTGAGTTTTGGCTAAAGGAAGTCACATTTCTAGGCCATGTAGCATTTGCTGAAAGAATTAAAGTAGATCCCAGCAAGATCGAGGCTATTGTAAAGTGGGAAGCACCGAAGTGCGTTGCGAAAATTAAAAATTTTCTGGGTCTAGCTGGGTATTATCGACGATTTGTGGAAGACTATTCCCGAATTATCGTACCTCTTACTAGTTTGACTAAGAAGGGCGAAAAGTATGTTTGAACGGATAAATGCAAGGAGAGTTTCTAAACCTTGAAAGCTTAATTGATATCAGCTCTAATCTTGACCATCCCGATTCCAAGACAACCATTTATCTTGTACACCGATGCATCAGGACTAGGATTAGGATGTGTACTTATGCAAGGAAAACAAGTAATTGCATATGCCTCAAGACAACTGAAGACACATGAAAAGAACTACCCCACACATGATTTAGAACTAGCGGCAGTAGTACATGCTATCAAAATATGGAGACATTATCTGTACGGGGATAAGTTTCAGATTAAATCAGACCATAAAAGTTTTACTTACCTATTTAATCAGAAGGAGCTGAATATGAGACAAAGAAGATGGCTAAAACTATTGAAAGACTATGATTGTGATATCCAGTATCATCCAGGGAAAGCTAATGTAGTAGCCGATGCGTTGAGTAGAAAGTCAATGATAAAATCCCAGGAGAGGTTAGCACAACTGCCGCAATGTGTTCTACTAGAAAGGTATTCAAGCACGGAAATGAGCAGTTTGTGATAGATGCACCAGACGGATCAGCCAACCAAGGGTTTATTCATCGATTTTCAAATATGTTCACCGCATTGAAGAGTATACCGGATATAGTCGATGAAGTGAAGACAGCTATCAAATCAGACCCTTACCTAAGAACGGTACAAGAGGACATCGAAAAGGGTAGAACTAACCCTGAGTTCACCTTGGACGAAGGAAATGCACTGAAGTACAAAGGAAGAATATGCGTACCCGAAACAGAAAGCTTGGACATTAGACACCGATTGATGAAAAAAGCCCAGACCACCATCTATTCAATACATCTTGGAAGTACAAAAATGTATCATGATCTAAAGAAACTATATTGGTGCAGAGGAATGAAAGCAGATGTAGCTAAGTTCGTGCCTCAATGCCTAAATTGTCAGAAGGTAAAGGCTGAACGACAAAGACCGGCAGGACTACTACAGTCATTATCGGAACCAGCATGGAAATGGGACTGCATCACTATGGACTTCGTCACGGGATTACCATTGAGTCATCGAGTAGTTGACGCAGTTTGGGTGATTGTAGACCGTCTGACAAAAATAGCTCACTTTATACCTATACAACCTTAGTATACACTGGAGAGGTTAGCTAAGCTGTATGTGGATATCATTGTGCGATTACATGGTGTACCTGAAAGCATTGTGTTAGATAGAGATCCACGATTTACTTCAAAGTTTTGGGAAGGATTGCAAAAGGCTATGGGTACAACATTGAAGTTTAGTACTGCATTTCATCCACAGACATATGGACAGTCAGAGCGTACAATTCAGATTCTAGAAGATATGCTTCGAGCATGTGTAATTGATTTTAAAGGATCATGTGATGAAAAGTTACCACTGATTGAGTTCGCTTATAATAATAGCTATCAGGCTACTATATAGATGTCACCCTATGAAGCACTGTATGGCAGAAAGTGTCGAACTCCTTTGTTTTGGAATGAAGTTGGGGAACATAGTATTATTGGACTGGAATTTATTGAAGAGACTGGTCGAGTGGTCGACATTATCAAAGAAAGAGTGAGAACAGCTCAGAATCGTCAGAAGCAATATCCCGATACCCGACGCCGAGACCTTGAGTTCGACGTGGGTGATAAAGTATTCTTAAAAGTATCACCTTTGCGAGGACTGAAACGGTTCGAAAAGAATGGGAAACTAAGTCGAAGATATGTCGGGCCATATGAGATTCTAGCTAAGCGTGGGAAAGTGGCTTACCAGTTAGCACTACCACCATCTATGTCAAGTGTGCATGATGTATTTCATATTTCCTTATTGAAGAAATATGTCAAAGATGCAACGCATGTTCTGATAGTAGATCTATCTGAATTGACTGATGATTTGACATTTGAAGTAACACCAACTGAAATCACCAGCCGAAAGGTTCAACGATTACACAATCGAGATATCTATTATGTTAAGGTCACCTGGAGAAGTAGAGACATGGAAGAAATCACATGGAAAGAAGAGAATGCTATGCGAAAGCAATACCCTCATCTGTTCAACTCGGAAGGTACGTATAATTTTGAGGATGAAATTTTTATAAGTAGGGGGGAGTTGTAAGACCCGTATCGAACTAACCCGGTCTTACCACCTTGAACCAGGTCTACCCATCATGGTCGAGCCAAATGGATTAAGTGCGTGAGGGAGATTGCGATCCCAAGTATTAAACTGACCCAAAAAGACTAAAAATAGGGGGAGGGTCGCATACCCAGCAAGGTATGGTCAGACCCCCCAATATAAAAGTTAGACCCTGAATTTATACCGGGGGTCTGACATTTTATGAACCAGGGGTCGACGGGATCTCCGACCCCTTCATCGACCCCCAGTCTGTCGACAGAAACCGTGATTTGAAAACTTTCCAAATTTTAATGGGATTCCTTCCTAATCTCACTTGGACTTATATTGGGATTTTTTACTCTATAAATAGGACGTCCCTAAGCCACTTTCACTCCTTTTAGAACCCTAATTGGATTGAGAGAAAGAGAAGAGAAGGAGAAGAGAAGAAAAGTAGAGAAGAAGATCAAAGATAAGGCATCAGAAAAACAAGCCTAATTCTCAGGTATGGATAGTATCTCCATGTAATTCTACAGACCTTAGAATAGATAGAGAAGAGGGAATGATCTAGGAGAAACCCAAATCATCCACCCATGGTTAGGTTTTCATGGAAAATCATGGGGGAAATCATGAAAGCCATATAGGTGAGTGAACTATGCTTCTAGACGATAGAACATGTGTGGAATGGATTGTAGAAGCAAGCCATAGGACCCTAAACACGAAGAATGGACTGTAGGAGGAAAAATTGACTAAACCTACAGGGGGTCGCACGGGGGTCGATGGCCATTCGACCCTACCAGAATCTGATAAATGACCCCCAGTGTTCGGGAAGTCCAGACTGTGGGTTGTCGCACCCAGGGTCGATGGCACCTCCGACCCTAGCATCGACCCCCAGTTAACAGCATGCTTTTTAAAGTCTGAATTAATTCTAATTAAATTATATTGACATGGTTAGGTCTTCTAGTGATATAACATTGATATATAGTTAATTTTTAAAGCTTGAAAGAGGACCTACGATCAAGTAAAGGTGAGGGAACAAGACCTAAACTAATTGGCTAAAAATAAACTGTTTTTATTTCTTGAGACCAATACCATGACTGATTTTATGCGTGTATGCTTGTATGTGCATTCAATATGTCATCCAATATTCTTGCTATTACTATTCATGCATATTTAATTCTGTTTATTTATAACATGATGATGATGATGATGATGCTATAAATAGGCATGTGAATGTATGTGTGTGGCTAGTGTATATGGTGCGGGTAGGGGATGGTATCAACCAGTACAACCATGCCGTTTTCATGGGGTGTATATTGTGCCATGGTTCTACTCATGTCATGACCACTGACATCGTCGTATCGCCATTACCTTAGCAGAACTATTACGTCGTAGGGTATGACGAGAGGTGGTCTCGGACCGTGTAGTCTCTGACTCTGCTAGGGGGCCTTAGCCCTATCTCTATGGACGTATTGAGGGATGTTGGGGTGAGGCCTTGGATACATTGATTGGCATTAGGATTGGTTAGTTGCGAGTTGAGTTTGCATGCCCTCGCCAGTAGGGGCTTACGTGTTAGTGTGCGCAATCGGTACAGACATACCGTTTTCATCGGGTGTATATTGTCCATGGTGGATGCATGTGGGGTTGATAATGCCGTTTTCCTTGGGCGGTTTCACACACTCGTGTATAGAGGTGAGGCGGCCACCGAACCTTTCTATAGCACATTGCAAACTTATAAACCAGACCAAAGATATGAATTAAGTGCACGCATATGTTTGTTGCATTGTTTTGTTTGCTCACTGAGCCATGATGTGTGCTCACCCTCTCGACGTTGAATATTTTTAGTTTATGATGCAGGTACTACAGTTGTAGATTTTATGAATGATCTGGTGTATGCGTGTGTTGCTGCAATGAAAGCTGAAGACCTAGAGGATGCGCATGACCCCTCATGCGTATTCTATTAGGATTTTATTTGAAATTATAAAGGGATGTAATTGATATTTTATTTATTTATGTCTCAGTTGATACAAAATAACTTGATAGTTTAATTATGATTATTACATTTAGAGTTCTCGGTTCATTTACTAGAAGACTTCCGCTATTGTGTATTTATTCTGATTATGGTTGTGGATGTGCATGGTTTTATTTTTAATGGATACCACCTATTAGAGATCCTGGTTGAACCGTTGGCTTATAGCGGTTCATCACACCATTCTGAATGGTGCAGAATTGGGGTGTGACAAATCAGACACCTATTAGTGCTCTGTTTCAATTTTCGACTACTGTAACATGTCCCATATGAACCCTGACTTAAATTCATATAACTTTTAGGTTGTTAAATCAATTCAAAGAGAATTTTAAGGCTTGGAAGGACATCAAGAATTGCTAATAGGTGAGGGAACAAGACCTAAACTAATTAGATAATAACAAACTATTTATTTTTATTAAGTCCAATGCCATGATTGAATCTATGCTTGTATGCTTGTAATGTGCATCTCACATATCATCCAATATTCCTGCTATTACTGTTTATGCATATTTAATTCTATTTATTTATAACATGATGATGATGATGCTAGGAATAGGCATGTGAATGTATGTGTGAGGTTGGTGTGTTGGATTCGAGTCAAGCATCAGGGGGAGGATGTGGCAATGTGGTCTTCGACCTCGTAACCAGAGTATAGCTCTATCCCTACTCAAGTCTTGCCCACTAACATCATCGTATCGCCGTTACCTTAGCAGAACTATTATGTCGTAGGACATCAAGGAGGTGGTCTCGGACCGTGTGGTCTCTGACTCTACGGGGGGGCCTTAGCACTATCTCTTTGGACGTATTAAGGGATGCTGGGGTGAGGCCTTGGATACACTATTTGGCATTAAGATTGGTTCGTTGCGAGCTTAGTTTGCAATCTTGTCACACCCCAATTTGTAAGCACCCCATTTTTGCCACCCTCGGCATAAGTGAACCAATATGGCAGGTTTCTGACCTTTAACCCAAAGATTTGTAATTCTCCACTGATCCCCACAGTAGGGTCATGGGCTATTATCTGCATAGATGCATAGGTCATGGAATTATCTCCGAAACGAGACCAGAATTGCTCAATTCCGGTATCAAATGAGGAAGATACGACCATTTTAGTCGGATGATACATATAAGGGAGGTTTCTGAAATTATCATAAATAATCCCAGGGGCTTTCATGCAAATTATCGTAAGTTGGATTGTTTGAATTTCAAATCATCATATCTTGATCATCCGACATCGGATTCAGATGGTTCCAAGACCATTATTCTTCATTCATGATGTTTTACAAAGTGGACTTAAAAAATCTCGGGTAGAAGTCACCAGTGGGTCCCATGCAAACTTGCATGCAAAATGATCGTCAAAACTTCAAAGCTTCATATCTTTCCCGTTCTACATCGAATTCAGGTGATTTCAGTCTCATTATGTTCCATTTTTAGTGCTCTACAAAGTGGACGTAAAATATTTTCGGTAAAAACCTCGAAGGATCTCATGCGGAATGGTCGACCAAATTATCGATAATTGGTCCGCTTAAACTTCAAAAATTCATAAGTTGACCATTTTACTTCCAAATGAGGTGATTCAAGTTCCTATATTCTTCATTTTTAATGTTCTACAAAATGAATGCAAAAAATTTAGAATAGAGGCCATCAAAAAATTCCATGCGGGATAACAGCGGGAATGACCCGTGAAATGACAAGGAGAAGAAACCCAGTTAATTCCAATCAGTCCAAGTCAATCAGTTCAAACCAGTTTTGGTCCAACCTAGCTCAACCCATATCAATTGTCAACCTAAGTCAGTCTCAACCCATTTCGAATCAGTTCATCTATGTGCACGATATTTATATTATATATATATTATATATATATATTATATATATATATATATATATATATATATATATATATATATATATATATGTATGTATATGTATGTATATGTATGTATGTTATTAAATATATGTGTATATATGTATATAATATATATTATTGTATGTAAATGATAATCCAAAAGATTTTGAGAAGAAAAAGGAAAGAGGGGAGAGAGAAACGTGAAAGTGAAGGGGGATTTTGGTTATGGAGATAATCCAAAAGATTTTTGAGAAAAAAAAAAGGAAAGAGGGGAGAGAAAAAAACGTGGAAGAGAAGGGGATTTAGGGTTTTGAGATAATCCAAAAAGATTTTGAGAAGAAAAAGGAAAGAGAGGAGAGAGAAAACATGAAAGAGAAGGGGATTTAGGGTTTTGAGATAATCCAAAAGATTTTTGAGGAAAAAAAGGAAAGAGGGGAGAGAAAAAACGTGGAAGAGAAGGGAATTTAGGGTTTTGAGATAATCCAAAAAGATTTTGAGAAGAAAAGGAAAGAGGGGAGAGAAAACGTGAAAGAGAAGGGAATTTAGGGTTTTGAGATAATCCAAAAAATCTTGAGAAGAAAAAGGAAAGAGAGAGGAATAAAAAAAAAAAAAGGGGGAAAAGATTCCCCTTCACGTTTTCTAGAAAGAAAACGTGAAAGAGAGAGAGGAGAAAGAAAGAAAGAAAAAAGGAAGGAAAGAAAAAGGAAAAAAAAATTTTAGAAAAAAGGATCTTCTAGAAAATGAGTGAAAAATTATAAATAGGCAAGAGGAGGATCCTTTTTTCCAGAGGAGAGAGAGAGGGAAACGTGGGTGAGAGAGAGAAAGGTGAGTGAGAGAGAGAAAACGTGAGAGAGGAAGAAAGAAAGAGAGAGAAAAGAGAAAAGAAAGAAAAGAGAAGAAGAAAAGAGAGAAAGAGAAGAGAGAAAGAAGCAGAAGAGAGGAAAAGGAGGATTCACATTCAAAGGGGGATTGATACAACCCCCAATCACCCTTCATCAACGGTTTCGCTCGATTTGAGCCCAAGGTTAGTACTCTAAACAAATTTAGAGGTCGTTATAATGCCCGAATGCCAATTTTGCTTGAAAAAGGTTAATTTTCAAGAAATCTCAATCATGAATGCTCTATTACATGCTTGTTAATGTTAGGATGCCTATGTCTAACATTTTTCATGAATGATAATTTGTCTAAGCTATTCAATGATGAATTTTTGATTGATATACAATGATGTTTGATGTTTTTTGTAAATTTCATAAAGTGATTTTCTGATCTGAAAATTCCAGATTTAGGGTTCAAACTTAGGACGTACATCATATGTATTTTTTCTAAGATTTTCAAGCCCAAAATTTTATGGGAGTCTCTCTGACATGATAGAAGACTACCCTAAAAATTTCGTTCCATTTGGAATTGGGGAAATATATCAAACAATTTGTCTTTGACATTGCTATTTTTCTCGGATGTAATGCAATCCTCCATCGGAAAGTCTCTAGACAAAGGCCTTATGGCCATAATCAGAAAATCCACTTAACATGAACTTTTTAGACATGAAAGTCTTCTAAAAAATGGCACTGGTTTCATATTTTTTCCATTTTTTGTTGAATTGATATCAATTTTTAAGTGCATAGAGCTTTGATTTCAGATCTGTCATGATGTGCTGATTTGCATGATTGAAAAGAGTCATTTTTCACAAAGAAAATATACTGTTTTAACTTGTTTTTCTTAATGAAATTTTATATCAGATAGTTATCTACATAGACATATGTCTGTATTTAATTTTCATTAAGAATAGAATTTTATTTGGAATTTATGGTGCAACTGGTCAAAAATCTGGAACAGACCTGACCAGTGTATTTGCCTGTACTTGGGGAATGTTTTCGACCTGCCTATGGTCTCTTTTAGGAATAGCTTCCTTGAGACAAAATGTTGGCCTCTGAGTCCTCTTTCCAGGGATATCTTTTAAAAATTTTTTGAGTAAGTACAGTGCCCTATGTGCCCATTTTGGTCCAGCCTGACAAAGCTGTCATCTTGCTGCGTGTTCCATAATGTTTTGATTGATTCTCATATGCTTTGGTTGTTTCTCACATGCCATATTTGATGCTATGCTATGTTCGGATGCTCGTATGCATACACTGCCATAATTGGAATGATCACATTGCCATAATTGAAATAATCACATTGCCATGATTGGAATGATACACATGTTTATTGCCATATTTGTCTGCTACACTTGCTCACATGCTATATTAAATGCTTATTGTCACAATTAGGGTAGAAAACCCTAAAAAATGGAAAGAAAGTAACATTTAGGGTAGAAAACCCTAAGATGGAAATAAAATAATAATTAGGGTAGAAAACCCTAAAATGAAAAGAATGTAACATTTAGGGTAGAAAACCCTAAGATGGAAAGAAAATAATAATTAGGGTAGAAAACCCTAAAATGGAAAGAAAGTAACATTTAGGGTAGAAAATCCTAAAGATGGAAAGAAAATAATAATTAGGGTAGAAAAACCTAAAATGGAAAGAAAATAACAATTAGGGTAGAAAATCCTAAAAAATGGAAAGAAAATAACAATTAGGGTAGAAAACCCTAAAAATAGAAAGTAGCAATTAGGGTAGAAAACCCTAAAATGGAAAGAAAATAACAATTAGGGTAAAAAAATCCTAAAAAATGGAAAGAAAATAGCAATTAGGGTAGAAAACCCTAAAAATGGAAATAAAATTACAATTAGGGTAGAAAACCCTAAAATGGAAAGAAAGTAGCAATTAGGGTAGAAAATCCTAAAATGAAAGAAAATAGCAATTAGGGTAGAAAACCCTAAATATGGAAAGATAATGGGAATTAGGGTCTTGCCATGCTTAGAAGATAGCCTACTAGATCATGCCATATAGGCTCTTGCCTTATTTGCAATACATGCCATATTTGAAAGATTTTTAAACAATCTTACTGTATGTGAATTTCTTGTCATAAATGTTTTATGTGCCATATTTAGATAGAATATTCTATTTTTTGGCAATAACTTATTTTATGCAACACCCTAGTTAAACTGCCATATATGCACACTTCTAGAAGACAATGTAGGTGTGGGGACGTGCATTTAGGCACCCACATTCTTGGGAAGGGCATAATGGGAATAATAAAACCTTAATAAAGAAAGAGAATTCCTTGCCAAACCTTCCAAAATTAGAATTCAGAATGAAAAGGGTAATTTAGGACGATTTGCCCCTCGGCAAACCCTAAACCTAGAATAGGTTCTAAACCCTAAACCTAGAATAGGTTCTCAATCATTAACCTAGAACAGGTTATCCATCCCGAACTACGCGGATTCTGATTCCTAGGTCAAACCCTAGGATACGTAGGCCATTTGGGAGAAACCCAAATTCGGATCCACAATTTAGTCCACTTGGACTATCCATAGATCCACTAGGATATATTTATTCACACTTTAGTCCACTTGGACTATCCATAGATCCACTAGGATATTTATCCAAACCTTAGTCCACTCGGACTATCCATAGATCCACTAGGATATCTATCCATATTCCAACCCAAAAGGGGTTATCCAAATCTTAGTCCACTTGGACTATCCATAGATCCTCTAGGATACTTACCCACATTTTGACCCAAATAGGGTTATCCATTTCGAACTACGCGGATTCTGATTCCTAGGGCAAACCCTAGGATACGTAGGCTATTTGGGAGAAACCCAAATTCGGATCCACACCTTAGTCCACTTGGACTATCCATAGATCCACTAGGATATTTATCTTAGTCCACTCGGACTATCCATAGATCCACTAGGATATCCCCCATATTTTAACCCAAATAGGGTTATCCACACCTTAGTCCACTTGGACTATCCATAGATCCACTAGGATATTATCCATATTTCAACCCAAATAGGGTTATTCTTAGATCCACTAGGACTATCTATCAGTCCACATGGACTATCCAGATCCTAACCCATAGGATTTCTCAACCATTCAAGCATAAATTTCAACTTGAACAAAGAACTTAATCATGCACAAGCATAAATCACATCCATAAACTTTAATCACACCTGAACTACGATGGTGAACCTGATTTTCGGAATAATTCCGTAATACGTAGGCAATCTGATGGATACAGATTCGGTTCAATGATATCAAACCCCTTGGTTTGGTTTGGTTTAACAAATAGAGTCTAGCATAGGAAAGGTATAGGAGACCGATTTCGATCGGGCGGTTTGGGTGCCTAACCCCTTCCCATAACCGTAACCTGACACTTACCCAATCTCTGATGGACCAGAATTCCAATCTAAGGGTCATGAGTCAATCGAAGTCTTACCTTGGGGTGAGATTTCACATTTCTAAGGTCCTAGACCTAAATCTAGGTGGCGACTTCTAAAGATTTCCATCTTTGTCCTCACAAAGGGCGACTTCTCTGGGGATATAAATGTCAAACTCCTAAATGAAAACTTTCCTTGTGTGAATTGGATGCTAGATTTTAGGATATTATATTTATGCTTGTATATTATTGCTTTGGGGGGAATGGGTTCAGTCACACATTCGTGCGAGTAGCCGAACCGGGTCCCATGCATATGGGGCAGCCCGCTAGGAGAAACACACAGCCTTGGCCTGTACTTTGTGAGACCACGACCGGTGAGCAGCCTCTAACGAGCGTTTCTTGGGTCCGCCTGGGAATGCGTTATGCTACTCCATGTCGCTTGGATCCTTGCAACATAGTATATAAAGGGATTGGGGGCCCATTATTCATCGAGCATTCGGTGATAGGTTACCCCATCCTCGTCAAGGTGGCCTTTTCTGTCCTAACCCAGATTGTAGCCCAATGTTTGTTATTTTTTTGGTTCATCCCTGAACCGACCCGGTAAAATCGGCTTAACCATGACATCCATGTTCGAGACGTCGAAGTTCTGCCCGTTTTGTCCTCGATTGGTCAACATGTTAGAATCTACACGATGAGCATCTTGAACTCTCACCCATTGGGAGTATGAGGTATGTATACACCTGTTCTACATCATAGTAGACGGTCACTATACACCCTCCATTAAGTAAGCTCGATGTGTCGAATCTCTCATTGTTAACATGTCGATTTCAAAAAACGAGTAGAAAATCCCTGTCAAGACTTAGATACCATGGTCAAGAAGAAATTTACTAGTTTGTTCATCTATGAACTGCTTTTGCTAATCATCCCTAATAAGGACGACGGATTAATATATCCATTTCAATTTCATCGAATTCGGTAATCCAATTGGCCAGACCTTGGTACCACTGATTATCCATTTTGGAATCATGAGGTCCCAAGACTGAACACATGACTTAATCAAATTCGATTAAATTGACTCGGATAATGTTTACCCAATCGCCCTTATAAGGGATCTAACTTTTGTTTGGTTAAGTCATCTTTGATTGTGCATGTGACTTCTTCCATTCCTCTAAATGTCTAAAATATCGATATTCCTCCATTAGGAATCAATCTAACCATATCCACCCTTTTAGGGTGAGAGGCCCCTACAATTAGGGAATTGTCTTGATCTCCCATCTCGAGATCCATCCATATTATCTTTCCAAATGAATCAATGGAAGTCATGAATCCAGATCTTGATTGAACATCCAATTTTATAAGAAAGAATGAAAGATTCAGCCCCTAGGCAAATCCAATCATAGTTCCCGATTCATCTCTGAATTAAGGAATGATTCAGCCCCTAGGCAAATCCAATCATACTTCTCAATTCATCTCATAATTAAGGAAAGATTTAGCCCCTAGGCAAATCCAATCATAGTTCTCGATTCACCTCAGAATTATGAAAAGATTCAGCCCCTAGGCAAATCCAATCATAGTTCTCGATTCACCTCAGAATTATGAAAAGATTCAGCCCCTAGGCAAATCCAATCACCGTTCTCGATTCATCTCTGAATTAAGGAGAGATCCAGCCCCTATCCAATCATTGTTCCCTATTCACCTTTGAATTAAGGAAAAATTCAGCCCCTAGGTAAATCCAATCATTGTTCCCTATTCACCTTTGAATTAAGGAAAGGTTCAGCCCCTAGGCAGGTCCAATCATCATTTCGGTTCATCCAGAATTAAGGAAAGATTCAGCCCCTAGGCAGATTCAATCACATTCAGTTCATCTCAGTATCAAAGAAATATTCAGCCCCAGATTCAATCACCATTTCTGGTTCATCTCAGAACTGAAGAAAGGTTCAGCCCCTAGGCAGGTCCAATCATCATTTTGGTTCATCCAGAATCAAACAAATATTCAGCCCCTAGGCAGGTCCAACCACCATTTCTGGTTCGTCTCAGAACTGAAGAAAGGTTCAGCCCCTAGGCAGGTCCAATCATCATTTTGGTTCATCCAGAATTAAGGAAAGATTCAGCCCCTAGGCAGATTCAATTACATCCAGTTCATCTCAGAATAAAAAAAAATATTCAGCCCCTAGGCAGGTCCAACCACCATTTCTGGTTCATCTCAGAACTGAAGGAAAGATTCAGCCCCTAGGTAGGTCCAATCATCATTTCGGTCCATCTAGAATGAAGGAAAGATTCAGCCTCTAGGCAGATTCAATCACATCCAGTTCATCTCAGAATCAAAGAAATATTCAGCCCTTGATTCAACCACCATTTCTGGTTCATCTCAGAATTAAAGAAGGGTTTAACCTTTAGGCAGGTTCAATCATCACTCCCAGATCATGCTAAAATGAAGAAGGCATTCGGCCCCTAGGCTTTTTCGCCCTTCACCTCCTGTTTAGGTTCTGATTCATGTTGGAACTAGGAAAAATTCCATTCATTTGAATTCAATTAGCCACTAGGCTTATCCAACCATCAACTGTGGTTCAAGTTCTGATTCATGTCGGAACTAAGAAGAGGTCCATTCATTTGAATTTAATCAGCCCCTAGGCTTGTCCAACCGTCAACTCCAGTTCAGGTTCTGATTCATGTCGGAACTAAGAAAGGTTCCATTCATATGAACTCAATGTGAGCATGAGTTAGCCTCTAGGCCTGTTCAATCATTACCTTTGGTCCATGTTCCACTTCATAAAGGAATCAAAGAGAATTTCAGTCATTCCATCATCTCTAGCAATTAGAGTCCAATCCATGATTGTCTTCCTTGGCCTCTATCAATCGGAGCCCAACTCAAGCAATCCTTGCCTCTAGCAACTAGAGCCCAGTCCATGACTATCAATCTTGATCAATCTTGATCTCTATCAATCAGAGACCAATTCAAAATCAATCTTGATCTCTATCAATCAGAGACCAATTCAAAATCAATCTTGATCTCTATCAATCAGAGACCAATTCAAAATCAATCTTGATCTCTATCAATCAGAGACCAATTCAAAATCAATCTTGATCTCTATCAATCAGAGACCAATTCAAAATCAATCTTGATCTCTATCAATCAGAGATCAATTCAAAGTCAATCTTGTCTCTATCAATCGGAGACTGATTCAAAATCAATCTATGGCTCTATCAATTAGAGCCCGATCCATGTCTATCATAGCCCAGTGCTACAAGTTAGGATCACTCATCAAGAATGGCGAACGAGGAGGATTTCCCATTGCTTGTCAATAAAGATCAATTCTAGATTCTGGAGTCATCAGGAAATCATGAACCTTCAGCTATGATAGTGCTATCCCATTGGCCAGGAAAATGCTAGAATCCAAAGAGTTGCCCTCATATTTCTTATTATTCAAAGAGAGGAATGGAATTTTCCCAAGCAGTAGGGTAGACCAAAGATGAGATCCAATGTGCCCCAAGCAAGGATAAGAACCGGAATGGTCCAATGATGAAACCCTTAACCCATAAACTGGGGCATGAACCAGATTGAACTTAGACCCAAATTGAGTGCGATCTGATGAGGAAAGCCAATGACTCCCAAACTGGGGCATGAACCGGATTGACCTTGGGCCTGAATTGGGTATGGTTCAATGAGGAAAGTCATGAGCCCTAAGCTGGTCATAAACCAGATTGATTTTGGACCCAAATTGAATGCGGTCTAATGAGGAAAGCCATTATGCCCTAAACTGGGGCATGGACCAAATTGACCTTAGACCCAAATTGAGAGTGGTCTAACAAAGAAATCCATTAAACCCCCAAGCCAAGGTATAAATTAGTCCAATCTTGGATTCAAAATGGTGTAGTGCAATGGCGATACCCCTTGCTCCATAAGCTGGGGCATAAGCTAGAATGATTTTGAACTCAACTAGAAGTGGTCCATTGATGAATCCATCAAACCCCAAACTGAGGCATGAACCAGAGTAACCTTGAGCTTAAAAAGCAATAGTCCGGTTTTAAATGGACCCCAAACTGAAAAAAAAAAGATGGAAAAGGTAGGTATCTTGCACCTATTGATAGAGGGGCATGATGAGTCCTGCTATTAGAGATCTGAAGGAAGACTTATTCCCGCAACGACTGAAGGTGGTCGTCGAAGGCGTTATGCCCAATTGGAGCCGCTTGGACGAACTAGTTGTTTCAACTTTCTATTATCGATATTCGATAAGTCATCCATGTCTGGGTCCAAAATTAATATGCTTGTTGACAAGTCCAGCCCAATCTGCCCTGTAAATAAAAGAAAATCACCCCGTTTGGGATTTCAAACTCTGTGCTTTGTCTCTTCCATACATTTCCTCTCAGTTTCATACATCCTCCTATTCTACGTGCGCAGTCAATTCTGACTCTGAAGATGATTGAAACGATGAGTCGTCCCCTGAACTTCTATGCCACCCGGCCTCTTGAGAAAGAAAGGTCCAACCCGTCTGGGAAAGCTTTAAATGATCAATCGGGAGACACAAGAGTAATCTCAAGAAACATGTATTGGAGAAGCTGCCATTTGTTCTACCTGTGAAAATATTTCAAGGAAAGCATTACATAATAACAGATCATATCAACAGGTCAGCCAATCAGTACAAATGAGTGGAGGACAGATGTGTCACCAAGAAGATGGAAATACCAAAGTTCTTACAAAGTACATCATCTGCAAGCAAGAGATACATGATGAATGATCAATCTCAAAATCAAAGAATGAGGTCATTGGGATACCAAAAAAAAAAAAAAAAAAAAAAAAAAAAAAAGAAAATTCAAGCCTATGTTTTATCTACATCAATAACGGGAAGGCAGTCACATCAGATAGAAGGTGATGATTAACTTCCAGAGGATAGCATACGGATTCACCATTCAGATAAAATCGGGATACTATATGAGCGTCACAAATGCTCATAAAGTTTCTGAGAAGATCGAGTGCTAGTTGGGGCAAAGATGTTCTATCCGATTGGAAATGTTTGGAAGAAGAAGATTCAAATCCAATATTGAAAGTCAGGATTCAATTTCGCGATCAAGCGAAGCACTGCATTATGTGGCCTTCACATCAAAAAAAAAAAAAAAAAAAAAAAAAAAAAAAAAAGAAAAAAGAAAAAAAGAGAAGAAAAGAAAATAGCAAGATTTTGAATGGCATTGGAGCTCGACAGTAGGCCAATTGTCCCTCTCACTTCAAGAAGATTGGTAATTTCAATCAAAGTCTGATAGCAAGTTCGATCGTTCTTCAAGATTCACAGCATGTTGGACCGGACTTTTGATTTTGGCCAATTACATCCCGCCTTTGCAAGAGACGATCTCATCACTTCTTCATCATCAGAAAAAGATTTCTCATCGGCATTAGACTCTCTCTCCCGTCCATCAATCCGACGGCCTTCCAAGGAGTCTCTATCACAAGCCCTTCTTTTGATTATCATTTTTTATGGCATTGTATCTCGTGATCATGTCATCATTTTATGTACAAATTCATGAATCTGGCTGGAACTCTCATCTGTCGTTCATTACATCCGACGGCTTCCCAAGGTTCCTATAAGCCCTTCATTTCTCAAGCCAATAAAATGGGATCTTCTCGGTAAGATAAACCCATTCTACATAAACAACCAAACACTCTCCCAATGGTAGACCCATGTGGACAGTTTCACATCAGTCCTCTTGGACCTTCAACATCAATACTTGTCAACAAACCTAAAGGTTTCAGGCCCAGATATGATCATGACTGATTCAGAATCTCGATATAGTTTGTTGGGACACGTGTTCCATCTGAACATCTCCAAGAAAGGAAAACATAATTTGGCACCATTTTCAATCTTGGTGTGGGACTGCATTTCCCTAAGATCACTTTTAGTGATGATTCAAATAGCTGCCCGCCTATCAATACGTGTAGGTGTCAACTTAAACAGTGGGGCAAGGCTACCCATTTGTCAAGAAGGTCATGCCATTCAGATTTCCCCTAAGGGTTTCAGACCATTGGATAGGACCATAATTTTGGCAATATCCTCACCACATCAGGACTCTTTATTCAACCCAAGATGGGATTGGCAAAAAGAAGAAAATGAAAAAAAATAATGGGAAGAAAAGAAACCTCAGCAGGGAAAGGCAACCCGAGAAACCTAAATGGGCAACCTATAATACCTCAGTGGGGATAGGCGACCTGATGCAGCCCTAAAGCATTGCCCTCATTGGCCCTTCAAAGAAAAAATTCAGTGGTTCATGTAGACAAGTGTCATACCAGTCTACCCTCCATAAGGAAAGGAACCCCTCTTGCTCTCCAGTGAATCATACTCGGAGGAGTTGAACAAACCATCATCTGTTGGGTTCCATAGCATTGCCTTTCAACAGAACTCTATCTTCAAATCCTGTTGGTCATGTTAGGGAGAGAGCAAATTCTCATGGCCTGGTTACGGATGTAGCCAAATTCATTCAAATCATCAGTTCCTTCATTTTTCAAAATTCAGGAAGGGCTTGTCTAAGAAGTCACTTCTTGCAACCAATCTGTCAATCTTCCCTTGACCTTGGAAGCATGGTCAATTATGGATGCAATCCAGATTCAACCTAGTTCTAACTCTGTTAGATTGCCTGTGCCCTAGCATACTACAGTAGTGGTCTATCACAACATGCAGACACTGGGGCATAGATATACCCTATGTAGAGGAATTGAACTTGATCATGAGCATTAAATCTAGGATCCATTGTCTTGTATGAAGTCACTGACTTTCCTAGTCAATAGAAGTAGGTCTGTCCAAGTTGGTATTTACCAATTTTTCAGTTCTCCTAATCCTGTTGATGAAGAAAATCCAATGTGGTCACTCACCTGTTAAGATTTGGTCACCAAATTCTCTGAAGGAACACTTCGAATCCTTTGCTCCTCGTGCCTACTTTGGGGCCATGGTTCATTCATCTTTCAAAATTGGCACAACAATGTTGCAATGCCCTGAGCTTTTCATGAGCCTAGATCATGGGCCAAACCCATGTCACATTTCATCGCCACTTGGCTGTTCTACCAATTTGGTCTACCATAATGCACAGTCAAAGAACTTATTTGACCAGATGTCCCTTGATAGTTTAACACCATGGTCAATCAATAAAGTCACTTTGGTTAAAGATTGTCAAGGTCCCCTCATTCTTGTCCAAAATCCTCACTAGAGTTTCTTTCAATCCAAAATCCAACAACACCAATGTTGGCTGAAGAAAATCATCACCTTCAAATTACATGGAACCCTTCAAAGGAAGTAACCAAGTCATCTCTACCGTGCTGAAATTGAGTCAAACTTTCAGTACCAGATCATAAATGGAAAATTTCAAATCTAGGTATCATGCCAGGAAAAGTCCATGACACCATTTCCATCGATGTCATGTTTTGTGCCTTCACCAATAAAGTAGGAGCAAAAAACTCAGAAAACTGCCAAGGAATTCACCATCATTTCAAATATGTCCAACAATCTATAGGTTCAAAGTCAAGAGACTCCCAAGATGGGGTAGATTTCAACCCTAAAGGTTCAAAGTCAACAAAGCCTTCCTGTATGGGTCACTTTCAAGCATCCTAAAGGTTCATAGCCATAGAGCTTCCAAGAAGGATATTCCTATTTTCAATCCTGAAGGTCCAAAGCTGGTAGGAACTGCCAAGATGAGTCATTCAGTATCACCCTATAAGTGACCTTCTGAGTTCTTGCTCATTTCAGAATCAATAGAAAATTCCTCACCCTAAAGGTGACCTTCTGAGTTCTTACTCATTACAGAATCAAATGCAGAGCCCTAGCTCATCCAAATTTCAAATCAATCTCAGTCTATAAGTAAATCAAGCGTAGAGCCCTAGCTCATCCAAAGATCAAGTCAATCTCAACCTATTAGTGAAGCAAATGTAGAGCCCTAGCTCATTCAAAGATCAAGTCAATCTCAGCCTATAAGTGAATCAAATGCAGAGCCCTAGCTTATTCAGAAAATCAATCTCAAAACCTCAATCAAAAGAGCCTCAGTTCAATCAAAGAGAAGACATCAAGTCTTCCATCCAAACAAATCAAATCCGAGCCCAAGCTCAAGCAATCAGCCTTGTATTCACAGCCTAGCTCCATACAAGAAGAGGTTTATCAGCCTACAAATGGATAATGTCGGGTCCAAGCCCGCACATACCTTGCATTGAGTTCCACCTCAGTAAGAAGAGGTTCCCAACCTACAAATGAGCCTTGTATTCACAGCCTAGCTCCATACAAGAAGAGGTTTATCAGCCTACAAATGGATCAAGCCGGGTCCAAGCCCGCACATGCCTTGCATTGAGTTCCAACTCAGCAAGAAGAGGTTCCCAGCCTACAAATGAGCCTTGTATTCACAGCCTAGCTTCATACAAGAAGAGGTTTATCAGCCTACAAATGGATCAAGCCGGGTCCAAGCCCGCACATACCTTGCATCATGAGTCACCTCAGCAAGAAGAGGTTCCCAGCCTACAAATGAGCCTTGTATTCACAGCCTAGCTTCATACAAGAAGAGCACTCATCAATTCTCCAAGAAGAGCAAACCTTCTTGCCAGTTGAACTACGTTCTGGGCTTGATTTCTAGGACACCCTTAGAATACATAGGCAGTTTAGGAAGAATTACCCTAAGTGCAGCCCAATAAACAATATCACTCATACCCCAAAAATGTGGTTCTTTTATCTTTAGCCTTCAACTGATAACAATCTCGGCTAAAGAGGGGCATCTGTAAGCACCCCATTTTTGCCACCCTCGGCATAAGTGAACCAATATGGCAGGTTTCTGACCTTTAACCCAAAGATTTGTAATTCTCCACTGATCCCCACAGTAGGGTCATGGGCTATTATCTGCATAGATGCATAGGTCATGGAATTATCTCCGAAACGAGACCAGAATTGCTCAATTCCGGTATCAAATGAGGAAGATACGACCATTTTAGTCGGATGATACATATAAGGGAGGTTTCTGAAATTATCATAAATAATCCCAGGGGCTTTCATGCAAATTATCGTAAGTTGGATTGTTTGAATTTCAAATCATCATATCTTGATCATCCGACATCGGATTCAGATGGTTCCAAGACCATTATTCTTCATTCATGATGTTTTACAAAGTGGACGTAAAAAATCTCGGGTAGAAGTCACCAGTGGGTCCCATGCAAACTTGCATGCAAAATGATCGTCAAAACTTCAAAGCTTCATATCTTTCCCGTTCTACATCGAATTCAGGTGATTTCAGTCTCATTATGTTCCATTTTTAGTGCTCTACAAAGTGGACGTAAAATATTTTCGGTAAAAGCCTCTGAAGGATCTCATGCAGAATGGTCAGCCAAATTATCGATAATTGGTCCGCTTAAACTTCAAAAATTCATAAGTTGACCATTTTACTTCCAAATGAGGTGATTCAAGTTCCTATATTCTTCATTTTTAATGTTCTACAAAATGAATGCAAAAAATTTGGAATAGAGGCCATCAAAAAATTCCATGCGGGATAACAGCGGGAATGACCCGTGAAATGACAAGGAGAAGAAACCCAGTTAATTCCAATCAGTCCAAGTCAACTCAGTTCAAACCAGTTTTGGTCCAACCTAGCTCAACCCATATCAATTGTCAACCTAAGTCAGTCTCAACCCATTTCGAATCAGTTCATCTATGTGCACGATATTTATATTATATATATATATATATATATATATATATATATATATATATATATATATATATATATATATATGTATGTATATGTATGTATATGTATGTATGTTATTAAATATATGTGTATATATGTATATAATATATATTATTGTATGTAAATGATAATCCAAAAGATTTTGAGAAGAAAAAGGAAAGAGGGGAGAGAGAAACGTGAAAGTGAAGGGGGATTTTGGTTATGGAGATAATCCAAAAGATTTTTGAGAAAAAAAAAGGAAAGAGGGGAGAGAAAAAAACGTGGAAGAGAAGGGGATTTAGGGTTTTGAGATAATCCAAAAAGATTTTGAGAAGAAAAAGGAAAGAGAGGAGAGAGAAAACATGAAAGAGAAGGGGATTTAGGGTTTTGAGATAATCCAAAAGATTTTTGAGGAAAAAAAGGAAAGAGGGGAGAGAAAAAACGTGGAAGAGAAGGGAATTTAGGGTTTTGAGATAATCCAAAAAGATTTTGAGAAGAAAAGGAAAGAGGGGAGAGAAAACGTGAAAGAGAAGGGAATTTAGGGTTTTGAGATAATCCAAAAAATCTTGAGAAGAAAAAAGGAAAGAGAGAGGAATAAAAGAAAAAAAAAAGGGGGAAAAAGATTCCCCTTCACGTTTTCTAGAAAGAAAACGTGAAAGAGAGAGAGGAGAAAGAAAGAAAAAAAGGAAGGAAAGAAAAAGGAAAAAAAAAAATTTTAGAAAAAAGGATCTTCTAGAAAATGAGTGAAAAATTATAAATAGGCAAGAGGAGGATCCTTTTTTCCAGAGCAGAGAGAGAGGGAAACGTGGGTGAGAGAGAGAAAGGTGAGTGAGAGAGAGAAAACGTGAGAGAGGAAGAAAGAAAGAGAGAGAAAAGAGAAAAGAAAGAAAAGAGAAGAAGAAAAGAGAGAAAGAGAAGAGAGAAAGAAGCAGAAGAGAGGAAAAGGAGGATTCACATTCAAAGGGGATTGATACAACCCCCAATCACCCTTCATCAACGGTTTCGCTCGATTTGAGCCCAAGGTTAGTACTCTAAACAAATTTAGAGGTCGTTATAATGCCCGAATGCCAATTTTGCTTGAAAAAGGTTAATTTTCAAGAAATCTCAATCATGAATGCTCTATTACATGCTTGTTAATGTTAGGATGCCTATGTCTAACATTTTTCATGAATGATAATTTGTCTAAGCTATTCAATGATGAATTTTTGATTGATATACAATGATGTTTGATGTTTTTTGTAAATTTCATAAAGTGATTTTCTGATTTGAAAATTCCAGATTTAGGGTTCAAACTTAGGACGTACATCATATGTATTTTTTCTAAGATTTTCAAGCCCAATATTTTATGGGAGTCTCTCTGACATGATAGAAGACTACCCTAAAAATTTCGTTCCATTTGGAATTGGGGAAATATATCAAACAATTTGTCTTTGACATTGCTATTTTTCTCGGATGTAATGCAATCCTCCATCGGAAAGTCTCTAGACAAAGGCCTTATGGCCATAATCAGAAAATCCACTTAACATGAACTTTTTAGACATGAAAGTCTTCTAAAAAATGGCACTGGTTTCATATTTTTTCCATTTTTTGTTGAATTGATATCAATTTTTAAGTGCATAGAGCTTTGATTTCAGATCTGTCATGATGTGCTGATTTGCATGATTGAAAAGAGTCATTTTTCACAAAGAAAATATACTGTTTTAACTTGTTTTTTCTTAATGACATTTTAGATCAGATAGTTATCTACATAGACATATGTCTGTATTTAATTTTCATTAAGAATAGAATTTTATTTGGAATTTATGGTGCAACTGGTCAAAAATCTGGAACAGACCTGACCAGTGTATTTGCCTGTACTTGGGGAATGTTTTCGACCTGCCTATGGTCTCTTTTAGGAATAGCTTCCTTGAGACAAAATGTTGGCCTCTGAGTCCTCTTTCCGAGGATATCTTTTAAAAATTTTTTGAGTAAGTACAGTGCCCTATGTGCCCATTTTGGTCCAGCCTGACAAAGCTGTCATCATGCTGCGTGTTCCATAATGTTTTGATTGATTCTCATGTGCTTTGGTTGTTTCTCACATGCCATATTTGATGCTATGCTATGTTCGGATGCTCGTATGCATACACTGCCATAATTGGAATGATCACATTGCCATAATTGAAATAATCACATTGCCATGATTGGAATGATACACATGTTTATTGCCATATTTGTCTGCTACACTTGCTCACATGCTATATTAAATGCTTATTGTCACAATTAGGGTAGAAAACCCTAAAAAATGGAAAGAAAGTAACATTTAGGGTAGAAAACCCTAAGATGGAAATAAAATAATAATTAGGGTTGAAAACCCTAAAATGAAAAGAATGTAACATTTAGGGTAGAAAACCCTAAGATGGAAAGAAAATAATAATTATGGTAGAAAACCCTAAAATGGAAAGAAAGTAACATTTAGGGTAGAAAATCCTAAGATGGAAAGAAAATAATAATTAGGGTAGAAAAACCTAAAATGGAAAGAAAATAACAATTAGGGTAGAAAATCCTAAAAAATGGAAAGAAAATAACAATTAGGGTAGAAAACCCTAAAAATAGAAAGTAGCAATTAGGGTAGAAAATCCTAAAATGGAAAGAAAATAACAATTAGGGTAAAAAAATCCTAAAAAAATGGAAAGAAAATAGCAATTAGGGTAGAAAACCCTAAAAATGGAAATAAAATTGCAATTAGGGTAGAAAACCCTAAAATGGAAAGAAAGTAGCAATTATGGTAGAAAATCCTAAAATGAAAGAAAATAGCAATTAGGGTAGAAAACCCTAAATATGGAAAGATAATGGGAATTAGGGTCTTGCCATGCTTAGAAGATAGCCTACTAGATCATGCCATATAGGCTCTTGCCTTATTTGCAATACATGCCATATTTGAAAGATTTTTAAACAATCTTACTATATGTGAATTTCTTGTCATAAATGTTTTATGTACCATATTTAGATAGAATATTCTATTTTTTGGCAATAACTTATTTTATGCAACACCCTAGTTAAACTGCCATATATGCACACTTCTAGAAGACAATGTAGGTGTGGGGACGTGCATTTAGGCACCCACATTCTTGGGAAGGACATAATGGGAATGATAAAATCTTAATAAAGAAAGAGAATGCCTTGCCAAACTTTCCAAAATTAGAATTCAGAATGAAAAGGGTAATTTAGGACGATTTGCCCCTCGGCAAACCCTAAACCTAGAATAGGTTCTAAACCCTAAACCTAGAATAGGTTCTCAATCATTAACCTAGAACAGGTTATCCATCCCGAACTACGCGGATTCTGATTCCTAGGTCAAACCCTAGGATACGTAGGCCATTTGGGAGAAACCCAAATTCGGATCCACAATTTAGTCCACTTGGACTATCCATAGATCCACTAGGATATATTTATTTACACTTTAGTCCACTTGGACTATCCATAGATCCACTAGGATATTTATCCAAACCTTAGTCCACTCGGACTATCCATAGATCCACTAGGATATCTATCCATATTCCAACCCAAAAGGGGTTATCCAAATCTTAGTCCACTTGGACTATCCATAGATCCTCTAGGATACTTACCCACATTTTGACGCAAATAGGGTTATCCATTTCGAACTACGCGGATTCTGATTCCTAGGGCAAACCCTATGATACGTAGGCTATTTGGGAGAAACCCAAATTCGGATCCACACCTTAGTCCACTTGGACTATCCATAGATCCACTAGGATATTTACCTTAGTCCACTCGGACTATCCATAGATCCACTAGGATATCCCCCATATTTTAACCCAAATAGGGTTATCCACATCTTAGTCCACTTGGACTATCCATAGATCCACTAGGATATTATCCATATTTCAACCCAAATAGGGTTATTCTCAGATCCACTAGGACTATCTATCAGTCCACATGGACTATCCAGATCCTAACCCATAGGATTTCCCAACCATTCAAGCATAAATTTCAACTTGAACAATGAACTTAATCATGCACAAGCATAAATCACATCCATAAACTTTAATCACACCCGAACTACGATGGTGAACCTGATTTTCGGAATAATTCCGTAATACGTAGGCAATCTGATGGATACAGATTCGGTTCAATGATATCAAACCACTTGGTTTGGTTTAATTTAATAAATAGAGTCTAGCATAGGAAAGGTATAGGAGATCGATTTCGATCGGGCGGTTTGGGTGCCTAACCCCTTCCCATAACCGTAACCTGACACTTACCCAATCTCTGATGGACCAGAATTCCAATCTAAGGGTCATGAGTCAATCGAAGTCTTACCTTGGGGTGAGATTTCACATTTCTAAGGTCCTAGACCTAAATCTAGGTGGCGACTTCTAAAGATTTCCATCTTTGTCCTCACACAATTCTGAACCAACCAGAATGGGGTGAGTGAACCGTCACTGAACCAACAGTTCACATAAGGATCTCAATAAGACCGTGTCCACTCATACAAACCATTACACATAACCATAATTAGAATATAATAAATACAGCAGAAGTCTTTAAATAAATGAACTGAGTATTCTATTGATAAATTTAAATAAGTATTCAATTATCTAAATTCCAAACGTAATTAAATATCTTTACATCATTTTAAAAATAACTGAAACAAATAAAATAAAATCAAAGGTATACGCAGAAAGGGCACTTGCATGAAACGTCATGCTCGTCCTCTCCTGCCTGTACGTCCAGAGCAGCAACACCTCCATATGTCGGAGCGTTCATATAGTCGTCCACTGTGTAATCTGCATCAACATCTAAAAATAATGTATATACAAAGGGTGAGCTCACAACTTAGCTCAGTAAGACAATCAGACAGTGTAACATTTATATGCATGAGTAACAATCATTTTATGTTGTGGTCTGGTTTAAGTTTGCAATATGTTATAGAAAGGATTGGCAGCCACCGCACCTTTATACATGAGTGTGTAGCATCGCACAGTAGATCACATTGCTGTCGACCCACATGCACCCATCATGGAATAGAGATAGAGCTAAGGCATCCACACACCTCCCTTGATGCTCCACCCATACCAAGACGTAAGTCCCTGTTGGCGAGGGCTTATAAACTAGGCTCGCAACTAACCAATCCTATATGTCATCACAGTAGGCTCTATCCCTGTACAGCTCCCTACGGCATAGAGATAGAGCTAGAGTGTCGTGGCCAGGCCAGAGACCCCAGTGCCACGACCTCCCCCTGATGCCCTACCAGCACCAAGCATACTAAGACAGAACAATATGCAAGTAGACTCTATCCCAACATAACTCCCTACGGCATAGAGATAGAGCAGGAGTCTGGTGGCCAGGCCAGAGACCACAGTACCACGTCCTCCCCCTGATGCCTTATTGGCAAGATAGAGTTGTAGATCAATACATGCATTGCATGGTATTGATCAAAGCAACCTAACCATACTAAAGTCATAATCCTAGAGTCATATTGTAAAAGAACGTTTAAGCACTCACCGTCGACTGGCCGTAAGGTGTTCTTCGTCGAACAGCAATATCGGCTCTTCCTAGCTTCTCCTCCTTCTTCAGCCTCTTTCTCCTTTCTAGGGTTTGTGAGGATCAATGGGAGGGATTCTAGGTGGTTTAGAGGGGTTTAAATAGGCTAGGATTTAGGTTTAGGAAGCCTTCTAGGATTAGGAAAGTCCTAGGGTTCGGAATTCGAAAAGTAGGACCCGTAGAGATCCGGTTATGGATCTTCATAGTCTGCTGCGCAGGTTATATCGGTCGATCGGTACCAAGACCGGTACCAAGACTGGTACCATTGACTGGTATGATTGATTTCATACTTATTTTGGTCTGTTTGGTCCGATTTCATACCTGGTCATCATCCGCTCGTCCCGTCTGGCCCGATGATGATCGGAAGACCTGTTACGACATGGAATCAAGGTTTAGATAGGGTTCATGGAGTGTGGGTCATACAACTCCCCCACCCTTAAAAGAAATTTCATCCCCGAAATTTGCATGTAGGCTTCACAATTCCCCCACCCTTAAAAGAAATTTCAGCCTCGAAATTTGAACGTACCTTGATCGTCGAAATGGTTAGGGTATTCCTTTCTCATTGCGCTCTCCTCCTCCCATGTAATTTCTTCGACATCTTGGCTTTTCCAATGCACTTTCACATAGTGGATATCCTTGTTTCGAAGTTGTTGAACCTTTCGGCTTGTGAGCTTCACAGGTACCACTTCAAATGTTATGTCCTCTGTCAAGTCTGGTAGGTCTACTGTCATGATGTACGATGGATCCCTGACATACTTCTTCAATAATGATACATGGAACACATCATGAACGCTTGACATGGATGGTGGTAGGGCCAGTTGATAAGCCACATTACCACGTCTGGTCAGTATCTCATATGGTCCCACATACCTGGGGCATAGCTTCCCTTTCTTACCAAACCGTTTCAGACCTCGCACTGGTGATATCTTCAAGAATACCTTGTCACCTACTGCAAACTCCAAATCTCAACGTCGATTATCCGTATAGTGTTTCTATCGAACTTGAGCTGTCTTCACTCTTTCCTTGATCTGATCAATCACTCGACAAGTTTCTTCAATAAACTCTGGTCCTACAATTCTTCTTTCTCCCACCTCATTCCATAACAGAGGTGTACGGCACTTCTTCCCATTGAGTGCTTCATATGGAGCCATTTGGATTGTAGCCTGGTAGTTGTTGTTATAAGCAAACTCAATAAGCGATAGCTTCTCATCCCAAGCTCCTTTGAAATCTAATGCACAAGCTCGGAGCATATCTTCTAAAATTTGAATAGTCCTTTCTGACTGCCCGTCCGTCTGAGGGTAAAAAGCTATACTAAACTTCAACTTGGTTCCCATAGCTTTTTGTAAACCTTCCTAGAACTTTGATGTAAAACGGGGATCTCTGTCAGATACTATACTTTCTAGGACGCCATGAAGTCTGATTATATTATCTACATATAGCTTGGCCAGCTTCTCCATGGTATACTGAGGTCTGACTGCAATGAATCGAGCTGTCTTGGTAAGTCGATCGACTATAACCCAAACTGCATCCATCGATCTTGGTGTCAAGGGTTGGCCAGTGACGAAATCCATTGTGATACAATCCAACTTCTACGCAGGTTCCGATAATGGTTATAGAAAACCTATGGGTCTCTGCCTTTCTGCTTTAACTTGCTGGCAATTTAGACATTGGAATACGAAACAAGCTATATCTGCTATCATACCCCTCCACCAATATAATCTTCTTAAATCATGATACATTTTGGTGCTTCCTGGATGTACCGAGTATGGAGTGTAATGAGCTTCTGTCATAACTCGACCTCTGATATTTAAGTTTTCACTCTCAGGTATACATAAACGTCCACAATACCTGAGTACCTTGTCTGAATCCAAGGTAAAGTTAGGATTGCTGTTACCCTTCTCTAGATCTTCTTGTACAGCCTTGAGGTGTGGATCCTATAGGATTGCTACTTTGACCTCATCTATGAGATCCGATGAGATCTTCAAGGCTGCAAACATCAATGTGAAATTATGAATTAAGCCCTGTTCCACTGGATCTCTTGCAGTCTCTATTATATACTCTTCATCATACTCTGTTGAGCTCGAGGCTGCAGCACATAATGCAGCATTTATATTTGGTCCCGCCTCAGGTTTTAATGCCCACTTTCTGCTTAAGGCATCAGCCACGACATTTGTCTTACCCGGATGGTACTGAATGTCACAATCATAATCTTTTAATAACTCCAACCATCTCCTTTGTCTCATATTCAGGTCCTTTTGAGTGAAAAGATATGTTAAGCTCTTGTGATCTGACTTAATCTGAAACTTCTCACCTTAAAGGTAGTGTCTCCAAGTTTTGATTGCATGTATTACCGTTGCTAACTCCAAATCATGTGTTAGATAATTCTTCTCATGCTCTTTCAACTGTCTTGATGCGTAGGCAATTACCTGTTCTCCTTGCATCAATACACATCCAAGACCCAACCCTGAGGCATCCGTATATAGGTTAAATGGTAAGCCAGGTGCTGGGACGGTCAAGATAGGTGCAAAGACTAGTCTTGACTTCAAAGTCTGAAAGCATTTCTCGCACTCATCTGACCATATAAATTTCTCTCCCTTCTTGGTTAGTCTGGTAAGTGGAACAGCGATCCTTGAGTAGTCTTCCACAAATCTTCTATAGTAACCAGTCAATCCGAGGAAACTATGAATATCCGTGATTGATTTTGGTGCTTTCCATCCTACTATAGCAGCTATCTTACTTGGATCTACCTTGATACCATCTTCAGAGACCACGTGCCCCAAGAAGGCCACCTCCTTCAGCCAAAATTCACACTTCTTGAACTTGGCATAAAGCTTCTTCCTTCTCAGCCGTTGTAGTAGGGCTGCTCTCAAATGTGATGCATGAGCCTCCCTATCCTTTGAGTAGACCAATATGTCATCGATGAATACGATGACCGAAGTGTCCAACATGTCATGAAACACTCAGTTCATCAGTTCCATGAATGACGCTGGAGTGTTAGTCAACCCGAACGACATTACCAGAAACTCATAATGTCCATACCTTGTCCTGAAAGCAGTCTTTGGAATATCTCCGGCCTTGATCTTCAATTGGTGATACCCAGATCTGAGATCAATCTTCGAGAAAACCTTTGCACCCTGTAACTGATCGAACAAATCATCGATCCTAGGCAAGGGATATCAATTCTTGATGGTTAACTTGTTCAGCTCTCGGTAGTCGATACATAGCCGTATACTACCGTCCTTCTTCTTGACGGACAATACAGGTGCTCCGCATGGTGATATGCTTGGTCATATGAAACCCTTATCTAGAAATTCTTGTAATTGGGTCTTCAACTCCTTTAATTCGGTAAGGGACATCCTGTACGATGCTTTAGACACTGGTGCCGACCCTGCATTAGGTCTATCATGAACTCTATAGCCCTGTTCGGAGGTAGACCTGGGAGATCCTCTGGAAACACATCTGGAAACTCTCGTACCACATCTAGATCTTCCATCCTTGGCACCTCAGCAGTGATGTCGACCACAGACACTAAGTACCCCACTCCTCCCTTCTCTAAGCATCTCTTAGCTTTTAGGGCAGATAGGATCAGCTTCCGCATCCTGGGTAACTTGGTCCTGGTGAAGATAAACTCTTTTCCTTTCTCATATTTAAGCACAAGCTTCTTTTCACCATATAATAAGCTGGCTGAATGCTGGCCTAACCAATCCATTCGCAAGATGACGTCAAAGTCTGCCATCTCGAGTTGAACCAGATTAGCTTCTAGATCTCGGCCATCAATGCTAATTGTACATGGTCCAAAATATTTGTTCAACGCCACTTCAACTCCTAGTGGGGAGCGAACTATCAAGCTTGGGTTTAGATGCTTGACAGGTAATTCCATTCGCTTATCGAAAGAAATAGAAACGAAGGAGTGTGTGGCCCTAGAGTCAAAGTGCACTTTGGCAGGTATACCAGCTATATTAACATTTCCTAAATTTAACTATCCCGTAGTTCTACAAGCTTACACAGAATAAAATAGTAAGCTAAATAAGAAGGGATAGAATCATTCCAGTGACCACATCTGGTGATGCGGCTGCCTCTTCAGTGGTGACTACAAATACCTTTCCTTGCTGGGGTGGTTGTTTCCTAGGTAGAGTGCAGGTCTTTGCAATATGACCCCGTTGCTGACAGTTGAAGCATTTAATGTTCAGGTTTTGTCCAGCGAACTGTGGCGGTGGTGGTGCAGTAGTGTTTCTTACAGGCACCAAGGTGGACTGAGCCCTGTATGGGCAGAAGGATCTATTATTACCGCCACCTGAAGTCTCAGTAGCCGGTCTCTTCAGTCCCCTGTTCTGAGCAATGAAACTGTCTTTTTGACTTGATTCAATCACATTAGCAACCTGTACAGCCTCATTATAGACCTTTTTCTCCATACCCAAGATGTGCTCTCTAATGCTTCCATGCAGTCCCATGGTGAACCTACGGGTCTTTGTTTCTTCTTCTTGCATACTTGCCGGTACAATGAAAAATAGATCTTCGTACCTTTGCTGGTAAGCATCCACAGTCGACTGAGACTGCTGTAGGTTGAGGAATTCATTCTCCATCTGATCTTTAAAGCTCTTCAAAAAATATTTATCGAAGAAAGCTCCTTTGAACACTGCCAAATCAATCTGAGTGTGCTTTGTCTCTAAATATGCCTGTGTAGAATTCCACCAGGCGTTTGCATCCTCTTTTAGCATGTGCGTAGCAAACAACACCTTCTCATCCTCTATACATGTCATCAGATGGAAATTATTCTTCATTATCGCAACCCACTGTGCAGGCCACAGTGGTTTCGCTGGCTTCCCTGTGAATGTAGGGGGTTTCAATTTTAAGAATCTATCCACTGTAAGACTCATATTGTGCTGCCCCGGTGCATAGTTTCCATACCATGGTGGTGGGTATGGGTAGACTCCGTGATAGGCAGACAATGATGGAAATTGGTGTGGTGGTTGTACATTCTGTCCTTGGCCCATCGGCCCTGAGCTACCATCCATTGGCAGTGTAGTATTTTTCCCCTATGTTCAGGTGTGCCTTCAGTAGGGATATATCCTGGTGGCCTGAACATCTTCAGCATCTCGTTCAGGAATGTCTTCTGCTGGGCTTCCATCTGATAAACCAGATTCATGACAATTATCTCAGAGTTTGTGTGTGGAGGGCCTGGTAAATTTATGGGTTCCTTGGGAACCTGCCCTTCTCCACTCTCTGGATTTAGATTTTTCTCTTCAACATATTCTGTTTCAACGTTGTCCTCAGCTTGGCACACCCTGGAGTGGTGACACTTTCGTGAGCCTCTACGACCATTTCCGCCTACCATCTCAGATTAGTCTGTTTGGATCTAAGAAGAAGACATAACACATAAGGTACAGTCGAATAATCATAATAGTGTTAGTCTTTAACAATTGCAAAATGAATAGTCGAAATGGAAACTCAAAATTAAATTTTTAAAAAATTTTCCAAAATTTTTTCTTTCGGGTCACATATAGTTGACCGGTCGCAACATACCGGTCGCTACACTGTATAGTATGGTGCGACCAGTATAGTTGACCCGTCAGAACTTTCCATCTGACCGAGAGATAGCGGTCGACTATACCAGGGGGTACCGGTCAACCGGTATGGGCAAAACCGTCGACCCGTATGCCCAAAATCCCTTTAAAATTGCAAAAAAGTGAGTTTTTCTCACTTTTCCCTTCTTCTTTCTCTCAGGTGGCGATTTCTCTCTAGCTCCTGAGTTGCTACAGTCCAACCGGTGATCCTAGAAGTCATTTTCTTCCGATCAAGACTTAGAACATCGCCTCTAGGTAAGCTTCTTCCTTCCATACCACATTTTACATCGTTTCTCTATTGTTTCAAGCTTAAAAACTATGGTTTTCTTTGATTGGAAGATTCTAACCGTAGGAACTCTTTTCCTTCGATTTAGAAAGGTTTTAGGGACCCCTAGAGCAAAAGCCCTCAACTAATTTGAGGTTCCACCGAAAGGTTTTAGGAAAAATCAATTTTTTTCTAGTTTTGACCTAGGTTTTGACAAAAAATCGATTTTTCTTAAATTTTCTGTATTTCTTGTTGTTTTGTTCTATGTTTGGTTTCCATGATGTGTGTGAGGGTTATATAAGTCCTCCTCCCCATTTTTTGGGTGAGTTTGAGGCTTTTTCTTAATTTGCTGTCGTTATGCTGCCGAATTTTCGATAATTTTAACCATTTCTCCTTGCTTTTCCTTGTTTTGTAGCTCTAATGGCTCCACGCAGAGGTGCTGGCAAGTGCTCCTATGGTCTTGGCATGCACCTTCCCCACTCACCTGTTCTACAGCTTTATGAGCAGTGGTTTCATTCTGAGGTGGCACAAGCCCGCTTCCCTTGGTTCGAAGGGAAGAATATCGAGTCAGGGCGGTGTGCCAATTTGGAGCAGTTGCAGCGGTTCGATGTGGAAGCCGCTTTTGGCAGGCTTGGTTGGTTATCGGTCATCACATACACTATGACTACCCATCCCAACCTTGTCAATCACTTTTATGCCAACCTGGAAATAAATGGGGATGTCAACAACTTCAATCAATGTCGAGCGCTCCGCATCACCAGTTATGTCAAGGGTGTCCCCATCTCTTTCGATACTCACCAGCTTGCTGATCTTCTAGGGATTCCCAACGATGGGGATTTAGTCTACTATTCCCCTAAGATGAAGGGCTTTCTCATTGACAATCTGAGCCAGGATATCTCAGAGCAACTTCTCAACCCTGGGGCTCCCATGAAGGCTGCTAGTTTGAAGCCCTTGCCTCGAGTTTATAGCCGCATCATCCAGCACAACATTGTGCCCCAGAGCGGCCATTATAGTGAGTTATCTCAGCTCACTCAGTACCTGATTTACTGCGTTTGCACTGGGGAGTGGGTTTGCCTTCCCTATATCATCATCAGAACCATGCATCAGGCGACACTACCCGGTCAGGCCAGTAACCTTCCTTATGGCTGGCTCATCACTACTCTTCTACAGCGACTACGAGTGAACATGAGGGGTGAGATCGCTGTTGAGGACACTATGACCTCTGACATCGACTGGGATGCCATCCTACTGATGCAGATGGATAACCTGCCGATCAGCGATGAGGATTTGGAGGCTCGCCCCCACCCACTCAGGAGGGTAGCAGCCGCGGCAAAAGCAGCAGCAGCAGCCAATGCTGCTCATGCAGCAGATGCAGCGGGTGATGACGAGGGTGGCGATGATCATATGGAGGATGTTCCAGCACCAGCACCACAACCCACATATGCAGCGGGACCATCTCAGCCTCCTCCCGACACCGTGATGGGTATGTTCACGGAGCTCAGGGACGCTTAGCGTGAGATGAGCCGTGACTTGGGGCACTTGGCTCACAGCCTCAGAGTCACTCAGGATCAGGTGTACTGGCTTAGGGTCGCTTACGAGCGGGATTATGATATTGTCGACACTATTCCTCCTAGGCCCCCTACCCCATGATTGTCTTCTTATTTTTCTCTCTCTTCACAGTATTGTTATAAAACAGGGTAACTGTTCGGCTTGTGGACCGTACCTCATAGCACTTTTAAATTAACACTCTTTAATGTTTTTAAATAGCAGTTTATGGTTTTGCCTATCTAGAGCATGTGTATTTATTAATTCCATATTTAGTATAGTATGTTATGCTCTTTCTTGTATAGTCTCAGACATCAAATAAGTGCTTAAGGTGTGTCCTTATTAAGGCTTTTAAATTTTCCTATATCAGTTCATCGACTTAGTTAAGTGCAATATGGTCTGTTGGACAGAGCCTGGGAGCTCTAATATCAAGTTGTCACACCCTAATTCTGAACCAACCAGAATGTTGTGAGTGAACCGTCACTGAGCCAACGGTTCACACCAGGATCTCAATAAGACCGTGTCCACTACAAACCATTGCACATAACCATAATCAGAATATAATAAATACAGCGGAAGTCTTTAAATAAATGAACTGAGTATTCTATTGATAAATTTAAATAAGTATTCAATTATCCAAATTCCAAACGTAATTAAATATCTTTACATCACTTTAAAAATAACTGAAACAAATAAAATAAAATTAAAGGTACACACAGTAAGGGCACTCGCATGAAGCGTCATGCTCGTCCTCTCCTACCTGTACGTCCAGAGCAGCAACACCTCCATACGCTGGAGTGTTCATATAGTCGTCCACCATGTAACCTGAATCAACATCTAAAAACAATGTATATACAAAGGGTGAGCTAACAACTTAGTTTAGTAAGACAATCTGACAGTGTAACATTTATATACATGAGTAACAATCATTTTATGTTGTGGTCTGGTTTAAGTTGGCAATATGCTATAGAAAGGATTGGCGGCCACCGAACCTCTATACATGATTTTGTAGCATCGCACAGTAGATCACAACGCTGCCGACCCACATGCACCCATCATGGAATAGAGATAGAGCTAAGCATCCACACACCTCCCCTGATGATCCACCCATACCAACACGTAAGCCCCTGTTGGTGAGGGCTTACAAACTGGGCTCGCAACTAACCAATCCTATATGTCATCACCGTAGGCTCTATCCCTGAACAGCTCCCTACGGCATAGAGATAGAGCTAGAGCGTGGTGGCCTGCCCGGAGACCACAGTGCCACGACCTTCCCCTGATGCCCTACCCACACTAAGCATACTAAGATCGAACAATATGCATGTAGACTCTATCCCAACATAACTCCCTATGGCATAGAGATAGAGCTAGAGTCTGGTGGCCAGGCTGGAGACCACAGTACCACGTCCTCCCCCTGATGCCCTACCCACACCAAGCATGCTAAGATAGAATACTACAAAAAGGTGCTAGTGTGAAGAATGATCCCAGACCCCAGGCCCTTCCCATTCCACACACTAACAAAAACAACCACATGCCTAACAATCACATCCTAGCATTGAAATATGCATGAACAAATATAATAACTGGAAATAACAGATGACACGTGAGAATGCACAAACATCATACCAAAGATTCAGGGTTATTAGCAACGGTTTACTGTCCATTAATTATTAGGCTTTAGGTCCGACTCCCTTACCTGACGCTCGTTTGATAGCTTGCTCCACGTCGCAAGATCCAAATGTGCTATCACAAAGTCCTATACAATATTAAGGTTTAATTAGAATAGGTTTACGTTGGTCAGAAAACGAACGAGGTTACAAAAAAACATCTCATAGAGCTGACCGGTTGCATGTACCGGTCGTGCCACTGTGGGGAAAACCTACGACCGGTATGGTCCGCCGGTCCCCATAGGCCACTCCCCGAGAGGTACAGGTCGCATTTGGTGTGACCGGTATGTCTCCGAAAGACCATACACTCGATTTCTCAACTACAGTCGATCATCTCCTATTGATTCCATGGTTTCTCCTACACAATCTAGGTCTGAGCATTGAGTTAGAGTTGTTTCAAACTCCATTCAAGTCCTAGATTTGTTGGTCTTCATCATAGAACTCGAATCTAGGATTTATCGATTAAATTAGGGTTTGACAGCAAAGTAGGGTTTATTAGCAAGATATGATTTTAGATCAATACATGCTTTGCATGGTATTGATCAAAGCAACCTAACCATAATAGAGTCATAATCCTAGAGTCATAATGTTAAATAATGTTTAAGCACTCACCGTCGACTGGCGGTAAGGTGTTCTTCGTCGAACAGCAATATCGGCTCTTCCTAGCTTCTCCTCCTTCTTCAGCCTCTTTCTCCTTTCTAGGGTTTGTGAGGATCAATGGGAGGGATTTTAGGAGGTTTAAAGGGGTTTAAATAGGCTAGGATCAAGGTTTAGGAAGCCTTCTAGGGTTAGGAAAGTCCTAGGGTTCAGAATTTGGAAAGTAGGACCCATAGAGATCCGGTTCTGGATCTTCGTAGTCTGCTGCGCAGGCTATACCGGTCAACCGGTACCAAGACCGGTACCAAGACCGGTACCATCGACCGGTATGACTGATTTCATACTTATTTTGGTCCGTTTGGTCCGATTTCAAACCTGGTTGTCATCCGCTCGTCCCGTCTGGCCCGACGATGATCGAAAGACCTGTTACGACATGGAATCAAGGTTTAGATCGGGTTCATGGAGTGCGGGTCTTACAGGTTAGTTGCGAGCTCAGTTTGCAAGCCCTCTCCAAAAGGGGCTTACGTGTTGGTATGGATTGGGCATCAGGGGGAGTGTTGGTGGTGTTTTATCCAGAAACTTTAGATCTATCTCTATTCCATGATGGGTGCATGTGGGATGGCAATGGTATTTGATCCATTGAGCGTATTTACACCCTCGTTGATAGAGGTGCGATGGCCACCAAATCTTTTTATAGCACCTTGCAAACTTATAAACCAAACCAAAGATATAAATTGAATGCATGCGTTTGTTTGTTGCATTATTTTGTTTGCTCACTGAGCCGTGATGTGTACTCACCCTTTCGACGTCAAATATTTTTAGTTGATGATGCAAGTCCTACTGTTGAAAAAAATATAAATGCGTCGATGTATGGATACGTTGCTGTGATAGATGTAGAACCTGAAGAAGATGCGCATGATTCATCATGCGAGTGCAACCATTGTGCTTTTGCTTAGGTTTTGTTATAGTTTGAACATCGGATATGTAATTGATTATTTATTTTTATGTCTTGTGGTTTGGAGATAATTGGATTAAATATTTATTTATCACTATTAGTCTCTCTGTTCATTATCTGTAAGACTTCCGCTTATTTTTTTTATTACGTTTGATTATTAATGTGGAATGTGTGTATGGTTTGATATGGTGGGTATGACTTATGCGAGATCCTAGGTGAACCGTTGGTTTATTGGCGGTTCATCACACCATTCTAGTTAGACCAGAATTAGGGTGTGACAGCTAGTCACTGAGCGACTTAGACTCAGGTGGCCTGGCTCATGAGAGTATATGCTGAGGACTATGATAGAGATCGTGAGGCACCTCCTTCTCTAGCACCTCCAGCTCAATGATTGCCATTTATATCTTTTTCCTTTTTATACTATAGAGTAACTGTCTGGATTATGGACTGTACTCTGAATTGGATGTACATTTGTCTTGTTTTTATTCGACATATATATATATATATATATATATATATAATTGGTTTCCCCTTTATATATGTGCATTATTCTCTTTCTTAGATTATGTCTCATACAACACAGGTGTTTATGGTGTGTTCTTATAACAGCTTTTAAATTTTATCCTAAGTCAGTTCATGACTCATGTGGAAGTAGTTAAGTCAATGGGTAGAACCTCAGAAGCTCTAATCCCAAGTTGACACACCCCAATTCTGTTATAACCCGAACGGTGTGATGAACCTCCAATAAACCAATGGTTCACCCAGGATCTCGTATAGGTCGTACCCACCATATCAAACCACACACACATTATTCATTAATAATCAATGGTAATAAACAAATAATCGAAAGCCTTACAGATAAGGAACTGAGAGTCTAATAATGATAAATAAGTAATTAACCCAATTATCTCTAAACCACAAGACATAAAAATAAATAATCGATTATATATCTGATGTTCAAATTATAACTAAACATAAGCAAAAACATATTGGTTGCACTAGCATGATGAATCATGCGCATCTTCTTCAACTTCTATGTCCATCGCAGTAACGTATCCATACTTCGGTGCAATCATATATTCTTCAACGGTAGGACCTACATCATCAACTAAAAGTATTCGACGTCGAAAGAGTGAGCACACATCACAATTCACTGAGTAAACAAAATAATGCAACAAACATATGCATGCATTCAATTCATATCTTTGGTCTGCTTTATAAGTTTACAATATGCTATAGAAAGGTTTGGTGGCTACCGCACCTCTATACATGAGTGTGTGAATCAGCCCAATGGATCAACCACCATTGCTGTCCTACATGCACCGACCATGGAATATAGATATAGCTAAAGTGTCCAGATCAAACATAGTCAACACTTGCACTGATGCCCTACCCATACGAACATGTAAGACCCTATTGGAGAGGGCTTACAAACTGGACTCACAACTAACCAATCCTAATGCCAAAAAGTGTATCCAAGGCTTCACCCTAGCATCACTCAATACGTCCATAGAGATACAGCTAAGGCCCCTCGGTAGAGTTAGAGACCACATGGTCCGAAACCACCTCCCCTGATGCCCTATGACATAATAGTTTTACTAAGGTAATGGCGATACGACGATGTTGGTGGGCAAGACTTGAGTAGAGATAGAACTAGAGTCTGGTGACGAGGTCGAAGAGCACCATGCCTCGTCCTCCCCCTGATGCTCCACTCGCATCCAACACCCTAACCATACAGATACATTCACATGCCTATTCCTAGCATTATCATCACCATCATGTTATAAATAAATAGAATTAAATATGCATGAATAGTAATAGCAAGAATATTGGATGACATGTGAGATGAACATTACAAGCATACACACATAGAATCAATCATGGCATTAGACTCAATAAAAATAAATGGTTTGTCATTAACCAATTAGTTTAGGTCTTGTTCCCTCACCTGTTAGCAATACTCAATGTCCTTCCATGCCTTGAAATTCTCTTTGAATTGATTTAAAAACCTAAAAGTTGTATGAATTTAAGTTAGGGTTCATATGTCACATGTCACAGTAGTCAAAAATTGAAACTGACCACTGATAGGTGTCTGATTGGTCCTATGGTCTCATACTGTATCGACCTTACTGCCTATGGTCGATACCCTATGGTCGCATATGGTTCGACCATAGCTGCGACCATATGATTTCTGAAATCTTCCCAAATGCTTGTGGTCTATCCTCTGGTCATACTTGTCATGCTTTGGTCGACCGTAGCTGCGACCTCGAGATTTCTGATCACAGTCTATGTGCAATTATAGTTCTTCCTGGGTCAATTCTTTTGTTTTTCAATGGGATTCATTCTAAGGTCATCTTATGGCCATCATTAGTAATTTCTTATCAACCCTAATCATCAAATTCATTCCTCACGGTTCTCCTTGAGATTTTCTCAAGGAAATCACATAGATCATAATAGGTTGATATTGCCTATCTTCCATAAAAGTCCTATTCCTTAGAGTCTACATCTCCAGAGATTCATTTCATACCTTTGCCTATGATAGAGAGCCAATCTCTTCTCAGTAAATTACTCTCCTTAGCTTTTTCTTCTTCTCATTCTCTTCTTTCTCTTACATCTCTTTCTCTAGGGTTTAGTAATGATCTAAAAGAGTGAAAAAGGGTTGAGGGACGTCCTTTATATAGAGAAAAACTCTCCATATAGAGTCCTCTTTCAATTAAGAAAGCAATCCCTTAGTTTAGGAAAGTTTCCAAAACTCAGAGTCTAATCTTGGTTCTCACAGTCGATCATACGGTCGCATAAACAGTCGATCGTAGGGTCAAAATCATCGACCGTGGGGTTCTGAATTTGAGATTTTTGTTCCCTTCCTTATGGTCGAGCATACATACCCAGGTATGCGATTTTGGGTGTGTTTTCAGTGTTTTTAACTCGATTTTCATACCTAGTTTGTGATCTATCTTCACCCGCTTAGTCCACTTGGTCCAGGAATGATGGGAAGACCTAGCACGACAAGGTTAGACCAAGTTGGTGGAGTGCAGGTCTTACATCTGCTACCGCTACCCGAGTAAAAGGATGTCGCATAGCATTCCTCTCATCATCACTGACCTGTATCTCTCTCATGCCCATCCTACTGATGGCCTAGCAATCATGGTCAACTGAGAAGGTGTCCTCAAGGATCCTCTCATCCACTAGGTCCACCTGTAGACGAGCGAGTAGGGTGGAGATCAGTCGCCCATAGGGCAAGTTACCTCTAGAGTCGGGTAACGTAGCTCTGTGCACGGTCCAAAGAATAATTTATGGGAGGTAGACAGACTGCCTAGTACAAATACAGTACAGCAGGTACTGGGTCAGCTATGAGACAATCTCATAATGTGCACCCTGGGGAATAAGATTATGCTGGATAATCTTGCAGTAGACCCATGGCTTTGGACGCAGGTTGACTGCTCTCCTTTCCCAATGGTCATCCCAAAGAATTTGGTTATCTATTTATGCATGCACTTGTATAGACAGAAAGTTGGCTCCCTAGGTGCACAGTAAACCAACTGACCATCATTTTAGATGCCTAGGAGATCAACCAACTCCTCACAGTTGAAAGAGATCGGAACCCCTTTCACGAAGCTGGTGATCCAAAGCTCTCTACCCCTGGCAACATCTTCTAAGCCACCCTCTACCTGAAGGTGACACTAGAACTGCTTGACCAAGTCCGGGCGAGTGCAAGCCTCGTAAAGAATCACTGGAATCTAGTCCATGTCACCAAACTCCCTTTCCACATCAAACAAGGCTAAATGGGCTAAGTTCACACATCGACCCCCTTCCACTTTCTTCCAGTCAAACCAAGGATATTTTACCTCTGCTTCGATGGACCTGAAGCATCGTGGGTCATGAACTCGAGGAACTTTAGTGCAAACCATGGTAACTGCAAGAGAAGAAAATAAGAAAACAAACAAGATAAATTTAAAAATTTGACAGCATAACGACATAAAATAGGAAAAAGCCTCACTTTTCACCCAAACATTTGGGTAGGAAGACTTACAAAGGTCCCAAACCATCCTGCAAGGCATATAAAATCAGAAATTTAAACTAGGTTGGTTGAATTTGAAGAAATTTTGACAATTGGGAAAAACCCCCAAAATTTAGGTCAAAAATAGAAATTTCAAAATTTTTACCAAACCAACCGATGAAACTCAAATTTTCTTGAGGGCTTTCATCCATTGGGTGGCCAATAGCAAAAGCCCCCAATAAAAATCATATTTTTACGGTTAGAAAAATATTAATTAGAAGAAAACCCTACAAATGGCAAAAACCCTAGGTATGAAAGCTTAAAAATGGAGAAAAGTAGAGAACAAACCTCAAGGAATGGAATGGAGATCGTAGATCGATGGAAAGATCACCAAGTTTGTACAATAGACACTATAGCAACTCTGTGGTGGTGAGTTGAGTTGTGACTGTAAGAAAGGAAAGGAGAATGAAAGGGAAAAATCTCGAAAACAGGTTTAAAAACCTGATTTTGAACCATACAGTCGCACAATTCGACCAAATCATGCGACCATATGATCGACCACAGGGTCTCAGTAAGTTTTCAAGATTTCGAAGGTCACACCTATGGTCGCACAACATGCGACCGTAGGCCATCGATCGTATGACTGACTATTGTCTTTAATTTGATTATGTTCGAACTCTTGCCTATTGATTTTGTTTATCACTTGCCTTCCATTGTGAGACTAACCCAATACTACCATCATATCTTGTCTCACATGTTATGCCTTTCCAAGTACCTTTCAACCAAGAGAATGGCTGGACACAGAGTAAGTAGAAGGAGACAGAATGCAGACCCATCTCCACCACCTATGGAGGCTAATGACATAGAAGGTCAGCAAGGATAGAAAAGAAATATTGGAACTCAACATGCTACGCCTCAAAATGTGGAAACCCAAGCCAACCCAACCAACTTACCTGCACCACCTACGGATTTGGCTACTACGGTAATGAATTTGGCACAACAAATGCAGCATATACAGCAAATGCAAGCCAACATGCATGCTGCTATGCGAATTGCTTTCCCAGTTGCAAACACAACATCTCTACCTACAAGACAAGCTAATACGGCACTTGGTGGTAGCAACACTGTACCCTAAGCACCACGAACACCAATAGTACAAGGCCAAGTGCCAAACCCTGAAGCACTGCAAGGTGGGTATAACCAAGGTAATTATCAGTACCAATCGTCTATGTATGGAGCATATGCATAGTATCAGCTTGATCACTCCAGATTGATCGAGCATTTCCTGAAGTTGAAGCTGAAGGAATTCATAGGCAAACCAACAGATCCATTGTGGCCAGCTCACTGGATCGAGAAAATGGAAAGAAACTTTATGATAATGACTAAAAATAAAGAGGAGAAGGTGTTATGTGACACATTATGTTGAAAGGTGATGCACACCACTAGTGGAAATCAACTAGAAGTTATCTGTTAATAAAGAACGCCCAACTAACATAGGTTATTTATAAAGAAGATTTTTTCGAGAAGTATTTTAGAAAGAGTTTCAGAGATCAAATGGAAAAGGAGTTCTTGAGTCTATTCCAAGGACAGATGACTGTAGACGTATATCAACAGCGTTATGAAGAACTATTTTTACTCCCTCTATCATGCAGGAGGAAAATACCAAAATTCGAAGGTTCGTTATGGGACTTAAGGGAAGCATCCATGAGCATGTGTTGGGATTAGAAAAGAAGATTTATAATTAAGCATTACAATGGAGGGAACTCAAAGACATTTTGCTCAGAACAGTGGTATAAAGAGACCCATTGGAAACTCATACAATGGAGGGAACTCAAAGACATTTAAACCCTTTTGTACTCAAGGCTTTAATGCTGCAACCAAGACTACTCTGACAGTCCAACCTCAACAGAAGCAAAGTAGTGCTGGAGTTAAATGCTTCAACTGTGATCAAGTAGGACATTATTCAAGGGAGTGTCTTAATCTGAGGAAGCAGCTACAACAAGGAATGGTTTATGCAGTTACATCTGAGGATGCTACCACATCGCCTGATGTGGTCACAAGTATGACCTGAACCTTTCATTTTGTAGTACCTTGTGTGAACATTTAAACTAAATTAAGTTAAGTCACAGGTATCGTACCAATTAATGGCATACCCGACAGAGTACTCTTTGACTCTGGACCTACTCATTCTTTTATATCTGTGTCTTTTGGAAAGAAGTTAAATCTACCCCTCAGACCTTTAAACTGCAAACTACTTGTACGATCGCCTATGAGATTATAAGTGGAACTAGACAAAGGTTATGGACCATGTCTAATTCTTATCGATGAGAATATTTTGGATGCAACCTTAATCCAACCCGAGATGATAGACTTTGATTTTATGTTGGGAATGGATTGGTTAGCTCGGTACTTCGCAAACTTATTATGTGCAGAAAAGAATCTAACATTTAAAGACAAGGAAGGAGCAGAGTTTAGTTTTGTGGGAACCAAACTTTCCCGTAAATGAAAACTCATTCTCTTTGCATTGAAGGCTTGAAAATGCCTCGCGAAAGGAGGAATTGGGTATCTAGTATCCGTGGTTGACCTCACCAAGGAAGCATTACGAATGGAGGATATTGAAGTTGTCCATGAATTTTTGGATGTATTTTCTGAGGAACTACTAGGACTACCACCTGGCCGAGCAACAAAGTTCGTTATAGATCTTATACACGGATCCGCACCAGTATCTGAAGCACCCTATCGAATGGCTCCTACCGAACTGAAGGAACTGAAGGTACAACTATAGGAATTGCTGGACAAGGGTTATATTAGACCCAGCATATCACCATAGGGAGCACTAGTATTGTTCGTGAAAAAGAAGGATGGTAGCGTTCGACTGTGTATAGATTATCGGGAACTGAATAAGCTTACAATCAAGAATCGGTACCCATTGCCTTGGATTGATGACTTGTTCGATCAATTGCAAGGTGCCAAACTGTTCTCTAAAATTGATCTTCAATCAGGATACCATGAGTTGAAGATTAAGGAAGGTGATATTTCAAAGACAACATTTAGAACCAAATATGAACATTATCAATTTTTAGTCATGCCTTTTATATTAACTAATGCACCCGTAACTTTTATGGAACTCATGAATCGGGTATTCCATGATATGTTGGATAGGTCAGTGATTGTATTTATTGACGACATACTAGTCTATTCCAAGGATAAAGAAACTCATATCACAAATCTAAAAGCCGCTTTGCAGCGACTAAGAAAAGAGAAGCTTTACGCAAAATTTACTAAGTGTGAGTTCTGGCTGAATGAAGTCCCTTTCTTAGGCCATGTTGTATCCGCTGAAGGAATTAAAGTGGATCCTAGCAAGATTGATGCAATTGTGAAATGGGAAGCACCTAAGAATGTTTCCGAAATCAGAAGTTTCTTAGGTTTAGCTAGTTATTATCAACGATTCGTGGAAGATTACTCTAGAATCATCGAACCTCTCACCAGTCTGACTAAGAAAGGTGAAAGGTTTATTTGGACCGATAAATGTGAAGAGTGTTTCCAAACATTGAAGGCTAGATTGATATCAGCTCCCATCTTGACTATTTCGATCACAGGATAACCATTTTCCTTGTACACCGATGCGTCTGGGTTAGGTTTGCGATGTGTGCTTATGCAAGGAAAACAAGTAATTGTATATGCCTCAAGACAACTGAAGATACATGAGAAGAACTATATCACTCATGACTTAGAATTAGCAGCAGTAGTACATGTTGTTAAGATATGGAGACATTATTTGTTTGGAGAGAAATTTCAGATTAAATCAGATCATAAGAGTCTCACTCATCTATTTAATCAGAAGGACTTGAACATGAGATAGAGAAGATGGTTGAAACTATTGTAGGATTATGATTGCGATATCCAGTATCATCCAGGAAAAGCTAATGTTGTTGTTAACGCACTAAGCAAGAAAGCAATGACAGAATCCCAAGAAGAAGCTAGTGCAAATGTTGTGGCATAGGTCATAGGGAGAGTATTTAATTACGATAAAGAGCAGTTTGTTATTGATATTCCAGATGAATCAACTGACCAATGGTTTATTCATCTATTCTCAAACATGTTTTCTACATTGAAGATTGTACCTGATCTACTAGATGAAGTGAAAGCAGCTATTAAATCAGACCCTTATCTGAGAACGGTGCAAGAAGACCTCGAAAAAGGTAGGACTACTCATAAGTTCACCTTGGACGTTGAAAAGGTACTAAGATACAAAGGAAGGGTATGTGTTTCTAAAAATGAAGACTTAGATATTAGAAACAGACTAATGAAGGAAGCCCACACCACCGTTTATTCGGTACATCCTGAATGTACAAAGATGTGTCATGATCTGAAGGAACTATATTGGTGGAGAGGAATGAAAGCGGATGTAGCTAAATTTGTGTCTCAATGCTTGAATTGTCAGCAAGTCAATGTTGAAAGGCAAAGACCTGTAGGATTGTTGAAGCCACTACCAGAATTGGCATGGAAATAGGACTGCATCACTATGGACTTCGTCACCAGTTACCATTGATGCCCAGAGTAGTTGATGCGGTCTGGGTAATTGTGGATCGTTTGACTAAGACAACTCGTTTCATTGCTATATGACCTCAGTATACCCTAGAGAGGTTAGATAAGCTACATGCGGATAATATTGTCAGATTACAAGGTGTTCTTGAAAGCATTGTGTCCGACAAAGACCCATGCTTTACCTCAAAGTTTTGGGAAGGATTACAGATGGCTATGGGTACAACGTTGAAGTTTAATACTGCATTCCATCCTCAGATAGATGGACAGTCGGAGAGTACTATTCAAATTTTAGAAGACATGCTTCGAGCTTATGTCATAGATTTCAAAGGATCATGGGATGAGAAATTACCATTGATTGAGTTCGCTTATAACAATAGCTATCAAGCGACTATACAGATGTCACCCTATGAAGCATTGTATGGTAGGAAATGTCGAACTCCTTTATTTTGGAACAAAGTTAGAGAACAGAGTATTGTAGGACCAGATTTTATTGAAAAACTTGTCGAGTGGTCGACATCATCAAGGAAAGAGTCTGAATAGCTCAAAACCGTCAGAAGCAATATGCAAATAATCGACGCAGAGATCTCGAATTCACCAATAGGTGATAAGGTATTAAGGTATTTCTAAAAATATCTCCTATGCATGGTTTGAAAAGGTTTGGACAGAAGGAAAAGTTATGTCCCAGATATATTGGACCTTGTGAAGTTCTAGATAAATGTATAAGGGTAGCATATCAGTTAGCACTACCACTGTCAATGTTTAGTGTACATAATGTATTCCATGTCTCATAATTGAAGAAGTACGTCAGAGATCCATCACACGTGTTAACAACGGATCCACTGGACTTGACTACAGATTTGACATTCGAAGTAGTACCTTTGAGATCACTAGCTGGAAGGTGCAATGTCGTTGCAACCGTGACATTTATTATGTGAAGGTTACTTGGAGGAGCCAAAATATAAAATAAATTACATAAGAAGAAGAAAATTCTATGCGAAAGTAATATCTCACTTATTTGACTCAGAAGGTATGTGCAAATTTCGAGGACAAACTTTATATAAGAGGGGGGAGTTGTACGACCCGTACTCCACTAACTCTGTTTAACCGTGTCGTGCCAGGTCTTCCCTTCATTCCTGGATATTGAAAAATTACCTATGGTCAAATACCTAGGTAGGCATGGTGGACCATAAGGAAGGAAACAAAAATCTCAAGTCCAGAATCCCACGGTCGATGATTTCAACCCTACGGTCAATGGGTTTTGCGACCGTAGCCATCGACCGTGAGACCCCTGATCAGACTCTGAGTTTTGGAAACTTTACTAAATTAAGGGATTGCTTTCCTAATTGAGAGAGGACTCTATATGGAGCGTTTTCCTCTATATAGAAGATATCCCTCAGCCATTTTTCACTCTTTTAGAACATTAGTAAACTCCAAGGAAAGATAAGGGAAGAGAAGGAAGAAAAGGAGAAGAAGACAAAGCCAAGGAAAGGAATTTATTGAGAAGAGATTGGTTCTCTATCATAGGCAAAGGTATGAACCTAATCTCTAGAGATGTAAACTCAAAGGAATAAGACTTCTATTGAAGATAGGAAATATCAATCTATCATGATCCATGTGATTCCTTGAGTAACTTCCAAGGATAACCATGAGGGATGAGTTTGATGGTTAAGGTTGATAAGAAACTGCTAATGATGGCCATAGAATGACCTTAGAATAAACCCCATTGAAGATCAGAAGAACTGACCAAGGAAGAACTTGAATTGCATGTAGTCTGTGACCAGAAATCTCAAGTTCGTAGCTATGGTGGACAATAGCATGACCAGCATGACCAGAGGATCGATCATAGGCATTCGAGAAGATTTCAGAAACCATATGGTCACAGCTTTGGTCGTACAACATGCGACCGAAGGGTATCGACCGTAGGTAGTAAGGTCGATACAGTATGAGACCATAGGATCAATCAGACACCTATCATTGCTCTGTTTCGATTTTTGACTACTGTAACATGTTACATATGAACCCTAACTTAAATTCATATAACTTTCAGGTCGTTATATTGATTGAAAGAGAATTGCAAGGCTTGGAAGGAGATCAAGTATTACTAACAAGTGAGGGAACAAGACCTAAACTAATTGGATATAACAAATTATTTATTTTTATTGAGTCCAATGCCATGATTGATTCTATGTGTGTATGCTTGTAATGTGCATCTCACATGTCATCCAATATTCCTGCTATTACTGTTCATGCATATTTAATTCCTTTAATTTATAACATGATGATGTTGATGATACTAGGAATAGGCATGTGAATGTATGTGTGTGGTTGGTGTGTTAGATGCGAGTGGAGCATCAGGGGGAGGACGTGGCATGGAAGTTTTTGATCTTGTCACCAGACTCTAGCTCTATCTCTACTCAAGTCATGCCCACTAACTTCGTTGTATCGCCATTACCTTTGTAGAACTATTACGTCATAGGGCATCAGGGGAGGTGGTCTCGGACCGTGTGGTCTCTGACTTTATCGGGGGGCCTTAGCTCTATCTCTATAGATGTATTGAGGGATGCTGGGGTGAGGCCTTGGATACACTGTTTGGCATTAGGATTGGTTAGTTGCGAGCCCAGTTCGTAAGCCCTGGCCAATAGGGGGTTACGTGATGGTACGGGTAGGGCATTAGGGGAAGTGTTAGCTGAGTTTGATCCGAACACTTTAGCTCTCTCTCTTTTCCATGGTGGATGCATGTAGGATGGCAATGGTGTTTGATCCGTTGGGTGGATTTACACACTCGTGTATAGAGGTGCAGCGGTCACTAAATGTTTCTATAGCATATTGCAAACTTTAAAAAACAAACCAAAGATATGAATGCATGCATATGTTTGTTGCATTGTTTTGTTTGCTCACTGAGCCATGATGTGTGCTCACCCTTTCGACGTCGAATACTTTTAGTTGATGATGCAGGTCCTACTGTTGAAGAATATATGAATGCACCGATGTATGGACACTTTGCCACCATAGACATAATAGATGTTGAAGATGCGGATGTTTCATCATACGAGTACAACCAATGCATTTTTTATTAGTTTAGTTATAATGGATTATTGGAACATGTAATGGATTATTTATTTTTATGTCTTGTAGTTTGGAGATAATTGGATTAAATACTTATTTATCACTATTAGACTCTCAGTTCATTATCTGTAAGACTTTTACTTATTTGTTTATTAACTCTAATTATTACCGTCGAATGTGTATGTGGTTTGATATGGTGGGTACGACCTATATGAGATCCTGGTTGAACTATTGGTTTATTGGCGGTTCATCATACTAATCTAGTTAGACCAGAATTGGGGTGTGACACAATCTTATGTAACAATTTATGAATGCAGTACCAAAACAAATAAACAAGAAATTGTGAGTGTTATACAAGTGTCTATAAATCATGGCCGGCATGTACCCTAGCGAGGATTTCACCTCGTAATCCACCACCTGAGCTGTACCCCATACCCCACTGCCTGAGCATATACCTGTACTCTACCGCCGGAGTATGTACTCGTACCCCACCACCTAAGTACTTCGTACCCCACCACCTAGGTTATGTTCCCCTCACTAAAGCACAGGTCATTTGGCTAAGTTAATGCATGATCCATGATGCATAAGCATGTTATTAATAGGGTTACACCCCAGTAAAGATCCTCGTTCCACTCCCATGGACTGACTGTGTCCCCACTAAGGTGCAATCGGACATATGGCCATGTATCGTGCCTCAAGACGTTAACTGATCATACAACCCACACACAAATACATCCATATCCAATCAATCAATCACACAACATGGCATGTAAATGTAGAAATAAAGCTATCCTCCAGTAGGAATCCCTTTCTACTCCCATGGACTAACCATGTCCCCACTAGAGCATAGAGTGCCAATATGGCACATGTATCGTACTCCCATACTCTACACGCCCATCACACATGGTTTTAACTAGACTGCACCCAACAAAGAACCCCAACTCCCCACTTCTATGGTTCATTGTGTCTCTACTAAGGTACAGCCACTCCCAACATGATTCATGAGGTCACTCGTTACATGTAATACCATATATGGGTGGCATACCAACAAAGAACCCCAGATCTCCATTCCCATGAATTACGGTGCCTCCACTAGAATATCGGCACACCAACATGGTACGTTTGCCCATACTCTAATACATCACAAGCACTATCATATATGGATGCACACAACAACATCAATAACTACCCCCTTATAGAGTTTCCAAATCCCTACTCCCATGGTTCACCGTGCCTCTACCAAGGTAGCAACAACTATCCATATATAGTTATCATTGTACGTAAATGCATAAACAGTTATAAACATTTCATTAGATGGCATGTTGTAAAAGAAAAACAACCATAAACACACAATAAGCACATGCTTAAACTCTATGACCCGACCCCTCACCTGTAGACCCCAGTGATGTTGTTGAACCATGAAGCCTATAGAAGGCTTCATCTACTACCCGTGGTGTTTTACCTAATTAATTAAATAAACTTCATTAGATTGGTGAACATCTTTTAAACCAGCATAGACAAATCTTAGAGCCTATTCATGGGTCCAAAGATAAGTCAAAATTCGAAACGATAGTCTTCCTAATCACTTCTAGGCTTATAAGTCAATATAAACTGAACCGACAGATAGAACTGGTTGGGTGTTCCACTGCTATGTGGTGATGATTATCACTTAGCGTTTCTCATGTATACTGAATCAGAAGATAGATAAGATGATTGATCATCAGGTTGGTCATCTGCTTCATATACTATTTACAGTAATGAGGATTCTAGTGAGTTATTCGGAACTTAGGTTAGGAGATTGGCCATTTGGAAATGGCTCTACTTGTTATTAAGCATAGACGGAGGGACGGCCAAACGATGCCATACACAAACCGATGTGAGGAACCAAGTGGGTTATTCTTTCGGTCACATGATACTGGTTAAGCTGGCACCGGATATTACTTAATCACATGTGTTAAGCATTTGTACCAGTGATAGATTGGTCATGAGTCAACCGATATTGGGGCCATTACCAGTCCATCGGTTTGTGCTTTCAATTCTAGCCCAAAAGCCAAACACGAACCAGAGAGGGTTTTCTTTTTTAGGGAAGGTTTGGCACCATAGTTTTCTCCACTGTAAATGGTGGGAAACACAAACCTACTCTTATTTAGTACAATGGGAGCCATTTATACTCCATTATCATCTTCATTCATAAAGAGGGTGAAAACTTGAGCTTCTAGGTCAAGATTCGGTCTCCATTTGTAGAGGCCATCAATAGTGGAGTTCCACAATGGTTTCAAGCCTATACTCCTTCAAGAATGGCGGAGGAGGGAAGTATGAAGACCTACCTCAAGGAAGATCATTTTTGAGCATGAGTTCTAAGCTTAAGGTCCAAGGTCTCTCTCCTAAGCGCTCTCACTCTCCCACAGTTCAACAAGAGAGGATAAAGGAAGGTGAGGCCTCCTTTTATTAAACTTGTGCAAAGAAAGAGTGTCCTACTCTTGATAAACCTGTAGAAGTCAAGCGAAAAAATATTCCTCTGATTGTGCCTCCGATTGGACTTAAAACATATCTGTGCCTAGTTTCATGGGCCTAATTTGATGGTAATGCTTCCTAGGCTTCAAGTACTTACTCCCATATGATCTAGTACTCCTAATTGACCTAAGGAGCTGACCCATATCACATGTAGGGTCACCAGACAGAGTGCCAAGGGTTGGCATAGTAGGAACTGATATGGAGTGATCCAAATCGTAAGGATCTCAAAGTGGGTCTTACAATTAATGATCGGGGTAAACATTACGTTATGGTTATGGGAAGGTGTTAGCCACCCAAGTTGCTCAATCAAGACCAGTCTTCTATGTCTTTCTTATGCTACACACTTTTGATTGAACTGAACCAAACCCTATGGTTGATATCATTGAACCGAATCTAGAATCTTACAGATGGCCTACATATCTCGAAATCTTTTGAAAATCAGGTTCACTACTGTAGTTTAGGTGTGATTAATGTTTTTGCCTATGATTTATGCTTGGTTGATTAAGTTTTTTGTTCATGTTGAAACTTAAGATTGATTGAATGATGAATTCTATGGATATGGATATGGGTATAGATAATGGAAATGGATATGGATATAGATCCGATTCTGTTCCAAATTCAAACTAGTTGTACCATAAATTCCCCCATAAATCAAGTATACAAATAAAAATCTTGGAACATGGCAAAAAAGGCAACTCATAGACCTATATTTTTTTATTTTTTTCCTCACTTAGATAAGCACTATATCATATTACAATTTATACAAAAACAGTGTGCAAAACATCTACTTAGAATCATACCAGTATACACTCAAAAAATGATATAAAATCAATCATGAATCAAAAACTATCAAACCATCACCAAACATTAGCTAACGTAAATATTTAAAACTCTCATGTTTATTGGGAATTCAAACAATAGCTAGAAGATGCTCAAACAGACCCATCAACAGAGGTCTTTTGCATTGTACCTGAGATAGAGTACAGTAGCATAGGGGATTTTAAGATTGTTCTTTCTATATCCAAATCAATCTAGTTTTTTGGAGTATGTTCTTAACTCAATAAGACATCTCTCCTAATTTTTAGAGGTGAGAAGATTAATTTTAATAAGTCAAACACATCAATCACAGTCCAGTTTTAGTTTTGGCTTTTCTAGATTCAAACTTTATTCCTGGATTTTTTTGCCTAGCTAAATCTCCATGGATGGAGCATAAATTCAGGGGAGATACTTCTTACAACATGTACATTCTATGCAAAATATTAAATTTGAAAATAAATGATGGAAATCACATAGGAATGCATGCTTATTTAACACATCACGCTTGCTTCTATCTAAGCCTATTATTACATATGCAACTTCATGAAGCTTTAATGGTGATGAAGAAGGAGACTTATCTTGTCCCTATTGCAGGGATGAAGAGACGTTGTTGCACCTTGAATCTTGGATGGAGGAGCTTCCCCAAGAGGTAGGCATTTCTTATTCTTCTTCTCCTTTTTTTCCCTCTTTTTTTCTCTCATTTTTCTCTCATTCCTGCCTTTCTCTCACTCATCAAGGAATTTAGGGTCTATTCTCCCTCCAAAATGTGGTGAACCCCCTTATTTTTGGGCTGGGCTTTGTTTTTTATTCAACGTAGACTCCTTCTTTTTTTCCACTCTCGACTCATCTTTGATTTCCAACTCCTAGATAGTCTCCCCCTCTCCTGTCTTTCCTTTCTTATCTTTTTTTTTTAAACAAAGCCATCTCCCTTATTTATGTAAAGGTGGTCTCCCCCTCTTTACATGAATGGTGGTATTTTTTTTTTTTTTTTATTCTACCTATTTGCAAATATGCCCTTATCTCTTATCTAAATGCAAATTGGCACATAAGGAGTAGAAAAAGGAGGCTGAAATTGGTCAACCAAAATGGGCTACATAGATCTAGCCTAAGGCTTGGTTTGGGTTCTAGTTGGGCTCACGTTGGGCCTCCAACTCTTTCTTCCTTTTATCTCTTCTTTTCACCCTTTCTCTACATCACCTTTATGAACCACCAAGGGGAAATGACTAAGATTCTTTTAGTGCCATGTATCACTCTAAGCACCACCTATGGGGTCATTAGGTGACTAGACAATTGCTGACTGGGTACGAATCGAGTTGGCTAGGTTTAACATTGTTTAATTGAGTTAGCCAGTTTAACCAACTCTGACCAAGTTTGACTGGTGCACTGTGTACGACCCATGCCCAAATTTTTGTCCTAATTTGAAAATTTTCCCATGCAATAGATATTACCACATCAAATGAGTCGGACCCACTCTACCAAGACTAATAAAGCTCAATGGACGTAATTAAAAATCACAACCCTCAAACCCCCTATGCGAAGAAATAGATTTTTGTCACAATAAATAAGGTCCGACTGGATAAGGTGGTCCAGCTGGTACCACCTATCATACCAATCACCATCAGCCATACGTGGCCACGGACTAGTTTGGTGCCAGTACACCTTGGGATCAATTAAGAGGGGATAGGATTCTCTGATGGGGGCAAGCTGAGTATGCATGGCCTAAAAATGGTAGTTTGGACAGCGAAATCTTCTCAACATCCATAATGGGATCCCAAGGATCCCATCTTATCATTTTTAGCATTAGGGTGGATTCATTTCACCAAACCTATCCACCAAACTAGAGGATTGAGATGAGAAGAACTCTGATGTTCGTCTGAAAGAAAAATGAAGAAAGGGAAATATGAGAAGGAAGAAGGAGAATGAAGAGGACTAGGAGAAGGCTTGCAAATTCAGGTGTAGTAGGAAGCTTCGAAGGAAGAACCATTATAGGTAAACTCTTTTCTTCCTGTGATTTGAATCGTTAAGACTGTAGGGTAGATACTCCTTGGTTTGTTTGAAGGGAAACCTTTGAATTCCATTGATGGTGCAACCATGAACGTACGAACTGCCACTTACAAAATTAGATCGTGAGTTGTAGTTGGTAAAACTGATACAGGAAGGATGATCCGATTATAAACAGTTAAAGGACTATCCATGAACCCTTAATGACTAATAAAGACCAATGAGACTAGAAACATGGACCCCTCTCGGAGGCGAAGACTAAATCTCAGATTCAAAGAATGGATCTTAGATCCAAATTGAAAAGACATCATCCGAATGGAAAGGACGTCTGGATGGGTGGGCGCATGGGACCCTTTGCATCCACACACATCAAATGACCCACTGGCTGGGGTCTAACTGCACCAGGAGGTGTGATTGGACCATATAGTCAGGCTGCAAAGTGCGACTGTGACCACTAGCTGCACCCTATTTTGGGGTGTTGTAAGACCCTGTAGTATGGCCGATGGCACCAGCCGCACGTAGCTCACCAGCTGCACCCTATAGGCTTGACCGAGTGAGCTACCGTGCAGTGTAATGGACTACGTTTGAGCCTAAGAACTATATATCTCCGTAAGAAGAAATCCTTCTTAGTATTATGCATAACGGAGGGTGAGAATGGACCATCGAGTGGTTTTTCAATTTGCATACCACCTACTTTACATGGACAGCAAGACTAACATAGGTTGAATTTGACTTTTGGACCTAGAACAGTAACCAACACCTAATGATATGCTATGATAAACAAGCAGTCAAGATGAGTGTTAGACAAAAGGGTTAATAGTTAAATGTTATGATTTTGATAGAGATATGAGGAAACCTTAAGATGGTTGTTTTGATCATACATCAGTGGTATTTCCTTTTGCTTCTCAAGTAAGGGGATTAGACATTTGTTTGCATATGATTTTATTCTATGATGATCGTTACGAGAATGATAACATGCTATGAGTAATAACATGCCATCCAATAAATTGTCCTGTTTGTTTATGCATAGGCATAAATCTTGTGTGCAATCAGTGATACCTGTAGTGGTTTGGAAGTGGGTGGAATGGGACGCTTCACAACCTCTCCCCAAAAGGTAGAGCTGGTTTGGGTAATATATAATGTCTGGTTACATTGGTAAAGGGGAAGGTAGGTGGAATAGGATGCTTGCCCCACCTCTTACCAACACTGTTTGCATTGACCTACGTATCCTAGCCAAGTCACAATGTCCTATGTAGGGGCTTGGACAGAGTTAGAAGATTGTCCGGGTTACACTCTAGTAATATGAATTAATTAGGTGGACATTGTTAGTCGTATAGAAATACCCATATAACTATATCTCTAGCCAATAAGGGGTTTTGTATTGGCATTGGTTCAATAAAGGGTGGTATGATCATAGTTGTAATGCTCCCTAGTTCTAAAGTAGTGTGAATGGGCAGCTGAGCCAACTAGTGGGATTACCATCTCCTCAAGTGTCATGTGGGTGAACTTGGGATGAGTCACAATTGAGGACCAAGACGCTGGACCTATACATGGGGATGTTTGTTGTACGTCGAGGGAGGCTTCATTCACTCTGATGGGGGTGACCCGTGCAATGTGGAAACACCGACTTTGCTATCTTGAGTTGGCACATACAGTTATCATACATGAACGTAGTTTGTAATTCTATGCATTTGTGTGTTGCATGTTTAATTCCTTTACTAAGCTTGATGGTTGAGCTTACCCTTGTGTACACAAAATTTTTATAAATGATGCAAGTGTGAATGTCACTAAACTCGAGGATGCAGTTGTCAGTGATGAGGATATCCATAGCTCTGATTACGAATGTGACAACTGTGTGTATGCCTAAGCATGAATGGAATATTTTATAAACTTTATTATTTTATGATCTAAATTATTGGGGACTTATTGCCCATTGATACAGTTTAGTTTTTCAGAACACTTTATTTTATTTATTGGACTACAATGGGTTGGGCATTATTATTATTTATCATTTAATAGTCAGCCACTTATTGGATTTATTTAAAGTCTTCCGCTACACTCTGCTCAGTTATGTTATCTGATTATCGGTGGTTATGTACATATGTGTGTGTAGTTCTGAATTAATGTTTGACATACCTTGATTTTGTGATCCTGGTAGGGGATAGGCTTGACTTCGAGTGTTCCCATTGCATCCATGTATTTTGATACATCAGAACGGGATGTGACAGAAGTTGGTATCATAGCATAATCGTGCTATGTCTACTACTAGTCCTACCTATATACGTACACTACCAGTACAGTAAGCTGACTTAAGAAGAATTAAAAGAAGAAAAGAGAGGGGTTAAAACCATAAATAAGCTACAAAAGTAAGACAATATAAAATAATAATAAATAAAGAGCATAATACATAGAGAAACCATACAAAGATAAAAAGTGTAATACATAGTAGAGAATGTTTACATAAAGGATAGGAATGTTTAGAGAAGTTGTTGTAAACAGGCTAAATTAATTAGTGATGACCAGTCAGAAGGAGAAACTGAATATCAATTGATGGGTATGGAATGTAATAATTATACCAACGTACCAGGAAAGTGGGGAGAATTTCAAATGGTACAAAGAGAATTATTAGTTCAAAACTGATGGAGCAAGGGATTGATCATCTAAACAATTCCCTAACATAACAGAATAACAAAGTTCCATCCTTCCAAGCCGTTTGAAGGAACAAACATCAAGAGAATTGAAACCAAGATTCGGTTAAGGTAGAAAAATGAAAATTCGACACGGAACTTACCTTGAAGACGGGAAGAGACAATGAATGACAAGGTTGAAGTTTGGAATCACCAAGGAATCCTCCAAGAAGGTTTTGTGGTAAGGGTAGTAACTCCTCCAGCCGCACAAGACTACCATACAAGTGAAATAAGAAAAACCAGGTCGTGCCCATATTTAAAATGGGAAAAGTGATGTGCGGTAGGATGTCGCAACCCCACGCCCAAGGTAAGATGTATCCACCAGCTGCACACCCAAATTTGATGTCATTTCGCTTTGTTTTGAATGTTTACTCACCTATTACATCTGCAATGCTCATGTTAACCCAAGTAGATTGAGTTTGAGAATTTCCATTGCATTGGATGATGTTTTTCCTTTACACATTCATTTTTGAGAAGCAATTGATAGTTCGAATTTTCAGGTTACGAGTAGTGCCCATAACGATGTCTCTTAGCACTCGCAAAAGGCAACGGCTTCACCCCACCAAAAGTGGTGATGTAAGAACAGAATGCAGAGATTGTGTGTTGGGTTTTTAGAGTTTTAAAAAACAAAAAACATCAAAAGTTTCAAAATTTTAACTCTATTTTCTAATTTTGGTTTTGGAGGGAAATTTTCCCACTTGTATTTTTTGGTTGGCATAGCTTGTAGGACTTGTTTTAGTCCCATATTGCTTGGAGAAGAATGATTGAGGAGGTATATATGTATTGTATGACCTATAACATCTTGAGCCCTTAAATGAAAGGATGCCTCTAGAGGGAAGGGTCCGGGGGGTCCGGGGTTCTTTTCACACACGCGCGCGCGCGCCGAGCCGAGCCGTGCCGGGAGGGGCGGGGCGTGGGTGCAGGTGCGGGTGCGGGTTTATCCGTTGGATTATTTTTTTTGAAAGGATATGTCTCTACGTATTTGAATACATAGAGACATGACGTATTTGAATAGATACGTTTGAATAGGTATGTATTCAAATTAGTTTAATCTCAACCATTGATCTTTATGATCGTTGGAGAGATTAAATCTGGACCATCTATTCTACTGACGCACCCTTTCATCACAACCCGTTGGATGGGTACAACTTTCCATCGTACCCTTTGATTCAGGACCTCTTCTCTATTAATACAAGAAGAGTCCATTAGTAGAAGGTTACAATAATAGTGTATCCGTACACATCTATCTCTCTCTCTCTCTCTCTCTCCCTCCTCCAGCCTTATTCTGTTTTTCTAAGTTATCAAAATCAATCGGTTTCGGTTTCTGTTTGAGTGTTCATTGTAGCCGTCGAGATTCTGACGAAGACCACTTGTTGGAGTGCAACCTAAGTGGAAGAAGCTTCGACTTCGGGGCTGTTTTATCTTGGGGATTAATCTCACGGGAACTCTTTGCACATAAGGGGTGAATTAATCTTAAGGATAGTGACCGGTGGCATGACTCAGCCCTATCTATCCTGTTCATATTACTTCAAAAATTCTGTAAGTTTTCTAACTTAAATAAATATTAATAAATATTCTTTCTTCCTCTAACTCTGTATTAGTCTTAAACTTACTTTGTAATATATATTTCTACAGTTCTTAAGATTAATTCAAAGTTTGAGACTGGGGATCATGGCTGTTGAATCAAGTTTGACTGCTTCTGTTGTTCCATCAATGGAAAAATTACGCCTTGTGACTGAGTTTGACAAAATTGAATCATTCAATGGGTCAAATTTCAAGAGATGGAAGCAGATGATGAAATTTGCATTGGCTCAACTAGGAGTGGTATTTGCTCTGTCTGAACCCATACCGGCTGAGGACGATGATCCTAATGTGAAAGCCAATCGGGTGGCATGGATAGAGGCTGATTATCAATGCAAAAATAGGATTCTGAACTCATTGTCTAATGATCTTTACAATGTATATGCATCTTATGAATATGCTTCTACTATTTGGAATGCATTGGAGAAAAAATATTCATTGGATGATGCAGGGAGTAAGAAATATGTCACTGCAAATTTTTTAAACTTTAAAATGAAAGATGACATGAACATCTCCATGCAAATCGACCTATTCCAAGTGTTGGTTGGAAATCTGGTTAAGGAAGGAATTAATTTACCTGAAACATTTGTGGCTGGAGCTCTCATTGAGAAACTACCCTCTTCATGGAATGACTTCAAATCTCATATGAAGCATAAAACCAAGGACTGGAGACTTGATCAAATCATTGTTCGAGTCAAGATTGAAGAGAAGAACCGGGAAAAAGACAAGGTAGAAAAAGCCAAGGAATTCAAATCCAAGGCAAACCTTGTAGAGTCTGGGAAAGGAGAACAGTCCAAGAAGTGAGGAAGAGAGCAACCCAATAAGTTTCATCACATGAAGAAGGACAATAAGTTCAAGAAGCCGAAAGGCACATGTTTCTTTTGCGGGAAGGCTGGACATTTCAAGAAAGAATGCCGACTTTACAAAAAGAACAAGAGTGGTGACAACAAGGGCAATGACAAGGCTAGAGTGAATCTTACTGAAGAAAATCAATTTGTGGCGGTAGTGACTGAAGTACATCTTTTGGAGAAACCCAAAGAATGGGTTGTTGATACTGGTGCAACCAGACACTGGTGTCAGGCTCTCTTCTCAACAAGGCAGGAATGAAATTAATTTTTGAAGCCGATAAGGCAATTTTGTTAAAGGGGATGTTTTTGTGGGTAAAGGATATGTGACCAATGGTCTTTTTGTACTAAGTATTAATAATGTAATGAATGAAAATGTTTCTTTCTCTTATTTGATTGAGTCGTTTGATTTATGGCATGGTAGATTAGGACACCGAAGTGCACCATACATTAAAGACTTGCAAAATTAGGATTTATTAAAGGAAATCCAGAACCTCTACATCATAAGTGTGCTATTTGTGTAGAGACGAAAATGACCAAAAAACCTCATAAAACAGTTGAAAGAAAAAGTAAACTTTTAGAACTTATCCATAGTGACCTTGCTGATTTTAGATCTCATGAGTCAAGAGGTGGTAAAAAATACTATATAACATTCATAGATGATTATTCTAGATACACCAAGGTTTATCTTTTAAGGACAAAAGATGAAGCAGAAAATGCATTTAAAGCATACAAAAATGAAGTGGAAAATCAATTAGGGAAAACAATCAAGAGATTAAGAACAGATAGGGGAACTGAATATGGAACTCAAAGCTTAAGTAAATTTTGTGAAGAAAATGGCATTATACATGAAACTACAGCACCTTATCAACCTGAATCTAATGGAATTGCTGAAAGAAAAAATAGAACTTTAAAGGAAATGATGAATTGTTTTTTAATAAGTTCTGGTTTACCTTTAAACATGTGGGGGGAAGCAATTCTTTCTGCTTGCTATATTTTAAATAGGATACCTCCTAAAAATTCTGATTTAATACCTTTTGAATTATGGCATGGAAGAAAACCTTCTTTTAATCATTTAAAAGTTTGGGGTTGTTTAGCAAAGGTTTATATTCCAGAACCTAAGAAAAGAAAACTAGGCTCAAAAACTTGTGATTGCATTTTCATTGGATATGCACAACATAGTGTTGCATATAGATTTTTGGTTTTAAAATCTATTGAAAATCTGTTTGATGCGAATACCATAATTGAATCAAGAGATGCAGAATTTTTTGAAAATACATTTCCTATGATTAAAGATCTGTTTAATAATCAATGTTCTTCTAATAATATTATTTCTAAAGACCAAAATTTGAGTGCTCTCAATAATGGAAATAATAATAATAATAATAAGTTAGATTTCAAGAATGATGATCAACTAAGAAAAAGTAAAAGACAAAGGAAACCTACCAATTTTGGGGATGACATGCTTGTTTATTTTGTTGAGAGAGATCCATTAACATATCAGGAGGCTGTAACATCTCCTGATGCTGTATTTTGGAAAGAGGCTATAAAAAGTGAATTGGATTCTATTATACAGAATCATACTTGGGAGTTAGTAAACCCTCCACTAGGTACAAAGACTTTGGATACCAAGTGGATTTTTAAGAAAAAACTTAAGCCTGATGGATCTCTTGACAAATTTAAAGCAAGATTGGTGGTCAAAGGTTTTAAACAAAAACAAAATATAAACTACTTTGATACTTTTTCACCTGTTGCTCGGATTGCTACAATAAGAACTATGTTTGCTATTGCTTCTATATATAAACTTGTTATTCATCAAATGGATGTTAAAACAGCTTTTCTCAATGGTAACTTAGAAGAAGAAATTTATATTAGACAACGAGAGGGTTGTATTACATATGGACAAGAACATAAAGTATGTAAATTAATTAAATCATTATATGGTCTGAAACAAGCACCAAAACAATGGCATGAGAAATTAGATAGTGTTTTGGTATCAAATGGTTTTGTTATTAACAATTCTGAAAGAGGTGTATATAGCAAATTGTCAAATGGAAAATGTGTATTTATTATATTATATGTTGATGATATGTTAATTATGGGATCTAATCTTGACATAGTAGAAACAACAAAGAAGTTTCTCATGTCTAAGTTTGATACAAAAGACATGGGAGAAGCTGATGTAATTCTTGGGATCAAGATCATCAGAAAAGGTGATGAGATAATTTTATCTCAAGCACATTATGTAGAAAATCTACTAAAAAAGTATGGTTATTTTGAGTATAAGTCTGTTAAGACACCTTTGATACTTGGAAGTTATCTTGTAAAACATAAAGGTGAACCAATTTCCCAAAAAGAGTATTCTCAAATCATTGGTTCAGTATCTTACTTGATGAATTCTACAAGACCAGATATTGCTTTAGCAGTTGGGAAACTGAGTCAACATACTCATAACCCTGGAAAGAAGCATTGGGAAGCTTTAGTAAGGCTACTAAGATACTTAAAAGGAACCATAAACTATGGGATACACTATAATGGAAAACCGACAGTATTAGAAGGATATTGTGATGCCAATTGGATTTCTGATACAGAAGATTCATTGGCTACAAGTGGATATGTTTTCACTTTGGGAGGTGGAGCGATTTCTTGGAAGTCGGTTAAACAAACATGTGGTACAAGTTCTACCATGGAAGCAGAATTTATAGCTTTAGAGAAAGCTGGATCAGAAGCCGAATGGCTTAAAAACTTGGTGACCGAAATTCCATTATGGCCTAAGCCGGTACCACCCATATCACTACATTGTGATAGTCAAGCTGCTATTGCTAAGGAAAAAAGTAATGTATATAATGGAAAAAGGAGACATATTCGACTAAGACACAATTTAGTTAGACAATATGTTAGTGAAGGAACGATAGCTATCAACTTTGTAAAGTCAGAATTGAATCTGGCAGACATATTTACAAAGCCTCAGACCACCAAGATAATACATGATGCATCTAAAGGAATGAGCCTAAAACCCGTGACATAAGTCATGTGATGGATACCCAACCTATGTGAGAGGAAGTCCCTGGAATTAGGTTCAATGGGTAAAAACGAAGTCACTGGATGACTTGATTAGTATTATCAAAACTTGCTCATTCTGGTTAGATGGGAAGATAATATTCACCACAATGAAAAGAGGATGAGTCATAAGGACTCTTAGTCAAGCCAAATGTCTTACTGGAATGTGGGGGTGTGTTAACTGTGGTGCACACTGTGGGCTGACCTAAATGGATGTAAGAGGTGGGGCCGCCTCTGATTAGAGTTTTTAAGGGTGAACTCTCTAAACATTCATGAATCTGAGATAGGGACAAGGCCGAAGAAAAATGTCCACCTTTTACGAAAGGAATTATTCGAGGGTCGGATTATAAGGGATGGTTAGTATATCAGTCGGCTACACCGTTGAGGAAAGGTTCAAGAAGCGTGGCTTCACCCGTACTCTGTAGCGTGATGTATCAAACCTAGTGTAGATTCAAGTCCAAAAGACATCTGCGACGACGTCTCTTATATATCCTAATACAATTAACACTCTATCCTGTTTTTAAAATTTCTAATCTTGTAGGGGAATTGTTGGGTTTTTAGAGTTTTAAAAAACAAAAAACATCAAAAGTTTCAAAATTTTAACTCTATTTTCTAATTTTGGTTTTGGAGGGAAATTTTCCCACTTGTATTTTTTGGTTGGCATAGCTTGTAGGACTTGTTTTAGTCCCATATTGCTTGGAGAAGAATGATTGAGGAGGTATATATGTATTGTATGACCTATAACATCGTGAGCCCTTAAATGAAAGGATGCCTCTAGAGGGAAGGGTCCGGGGGGTCCGGGGTTCTTTTCACACACGCACGCGCGCGCCGAGCCGAGCCGTGCCGTGCGGGTGCGGGTGCGGGTGCGGGTGCGGGTTTATCCGTTGGATTATTTTTTTTGAAAGGATATGTCTCTACGTATTTGAATACATAGAGACATGACGTATTTGAATAGATACGTTTGAATAGGTATGAATTCAAATTAGTTTAATCTCAACCATTGATCTTTATGATCGTTGGAGAGATTAAATCTGGACCATCTATTCTACTGACGCACCCTTTCATCACAACCCGTTGGATGGGTACAACTTTCCATCGTACCCTTTGATTCAGGACCTCTTCTCTATTAATACAAGAAGAGTCCATTAGCAGAAGGTTACAATAATAGTGTATCCGTACACATCTATCTCTCTCTCTCTCTCCCTCCTCCAGCCTTATTCTGTTTTTCTAAGTTATCAAAATCAATCGGTTTCGGTTTCTGTTTGAGTGTTCATTGTAGCCGTCGAGATTCTGACGAAGACCACTTGTTGGAGTGCAACCTAAGTGGAAGAAGCTTCGACTTCGGGGCTGTTTTATCTTGGGGATTAATCTCACGGGAACTCTTTGCACATAAGGGGTGAATTAATCTTAAGGATAGTGACCGGTGGCACGACTCAGCCCTATCTATCCTGTTCATATTTCTTCAAAAATTCTGTAAGTGTTCTAACTTAAATAAATATTAATAAATATTCTTTCTTCCTCTAACTCTGTATTAGTCTCAAACTTACTTTGTAATATATATTTCTACATTGTGCCTCAGCATGAGGTCATAGTCGAGACCATTCCTATAGTACCACTACCAACGCAGGTACTAACGGCCATGGATGTAAACACAATCATGGGAAATTTTGCTCATCACATTAACATCCAACAGCACTAACTCATGATAGAACTCATAATTGCAATAAAAGGGAACCTACACCTCTGGCTACCCCAGCACCTGCTGTTACACACGTACCACAACCCACTCCTTTTTATATGCCAATACCACCTGCCACCATGTACTTACTAGCACCCATGCCTGTTCATGTGTTGGCACCACCTGCTATGATACATATACCTGCTCTGACACCAGCTACTGCTTTTCATGTACCTCCCTTAGCGCAGACAGTATCTAAATTTCTGCTTCAGAAGTACACCAACCTGTTCTGACACCTATGGCAAGATTAGTCGAAGCCTTCTAGAAAATGAAACCTCCAAAGTTTACTAGTGTAGGAAGTTATCCTTTATGCCCCGCTATCTAGATGCACACTATCGAGAAGACATCAAGGATGATGCCATGCTTAGATGTCCAGAAGATCCTTTATGCCACATTTTTATTCGAAGATGAGTCTGATAATTATTCGGAGTCTACCCGACCAATACTTAAAGCTAAACATGGTGTTATCTCTTGGGAAAATTTCAAAGAGGCCTTCTTTAGAAATTATTTCCCTTAGAGTTACAGGGATCCGAAGGAATCTGAATATTTAATGTTTAGCTAAGTCCCATGGTCAGTTACGGAGTAAGAAAAGGATTTTGAAAGGTTGTATTACACTCCAATCCTAGCACGCACACTGATTCACTAAGGCCAAGAGGTTTGCCGATGGATTGAGAGGAGGCGTGAGAGCTATTACGAAAATCTAAGGCCATACTTTGGCGTTAAGTATGCCAATAGTTTCCCTAGTGCCTGCATGGTCAAGAAACCTTTCAAGGCCTCTGTTGCCAGGAGAGCAACCACTTAGGTACTTGCTAAGAAGATTGTTGCACCTAGCCCATTTGATATAGCACCTGGCCCAATGAGATGATTTAACTATAATCAAGAGGGACACATGGCCAGAAGCTGTCCTCACCCAATAAAACAAGGGCCTCAGCATGGGAAGGTCTACGCCACTATAGCAAAAGATGTTGAAAGGTCCACTAATGTGGTGACAGGTACATTAAACATATCTAACTTGCCGGCTCAAGTCCTTTTCTACTTGGGTGCAACCCATTCTTTTGTATCCCCTACTTTCGTTGAAAAATTGGGAACACCCCCAAGGCAATTGGAGTCACGACTCATGGTCAGCACACCCTTGGAACATCAAGTAGAATTATGCTACTACTATGGACCATGTCAAGTGTAAGTTGGTGATTGACAAATGGACGTAAATCTAATCCTTATGAATATGTCAAACTTTGATGTAATTCTAAGTATACATTGGCTATCCACCCATAAGGCCAGCATCCTTCGTGTAGTGAGAAAAGTTTCGTTCAAAGTAGACAGTAGCAAACCAATCGTGTACATTGGAGATAAGCCAAAGAAGTAGAAGAAGTTGTTCATATCCACCATGACCGCCTGTAAGTTGCTAACTCAAGGTTGTATTGGATACATTGCATCTATAGTTGATACTACCATATAAGTCCCCAAATTGGAAGATATAAGGGTAGTGAATGAGTTCCCAAAAGTGTTTCCAGAAGACCTACCAAGTCTACCACCAGATAGGGCTACAAAATTTCTTTTCGATCTACTCCCACGATCAGAACCCATGTCCAAAGCACCCTACAGTATGGCATCCATAAAATTAAAGGAACACAAATTGCAACTACAGGACTTGCTAGATGAGGGATTTATCAAACCAAGCATATCACCCTAGGGGGCACTTGGCTTGTTCATCAAGAAGATGGATGGAAAAATAAGATTGTGTGTCGACTACCTTGAGTTGAACAAACTTACTGTCAAGAATCACTACCTATTACCTAGGATCGATGACTAGTTCGACCAGTTGTAGGGAGCCTCTGTGTTTTCAATGATCGATCTACGATCAGGCTACCACCAACTAAAAATTAGAGAAAGCAATGTTCAGAAGACTACTTTTAGAACTTTCTATGGCCACTTTGAATTCTTGATCATGTCTTTCGGATTGACTAATGCTCCTGCATCATTCATGGAGTTGATGAACAGAGTATTCCATGACTTTTGGACCGATTTGTTATAATGTTCATCAATGACATACTTGTGTATTCAAGCAACTATGAAGAACATGATGAACACTTGAGAAAGGTTTAGCATCGATTGAAGGAAGACAAGCTATATGTGAAGTTCAAGAAATGTGATTTTCGGTTAAGAAAGGTAGCATTCCTCAGCCATATAGTTTCTGGGGAAAGAATAGCAGTAGATCCCAGTAGGGTCCAAGCAGTGTTAGAATGAGAAGCTCCAAATATAGTTACCAAAGTGAGAAGGTTCCTCGGTTTAGCAAGATACTACCGACGATTCATTCAAGACTACTCACGAATTGTTGTGCCTTTAACCTAGATCATTAAGAAAGGATAGAACTTCGAATGGATTACAAAGAGTGAAGAAAGCTTTCAAACATTGAAACAAAAGCTCAAGACAGCCCCAGTTTTAACCGTACCAAGTGAAAACATATGATATATAGTATACACTGATGCATCTAATATATGACTAGGATGTGTATGATGCAACATGACCAAGTCTTACTAGGATGTTCGAATGGACTATATCTAGTATACACAATTAAAAGAGCATGAGAATAAATACCCTACCCATGAACTCGAATTGGCAGTACTAGTCATCACATTGAAGATATAGAGACATTATTTGTACAGTGCTGCTTTCAAAATCATCTCAGACCATGAGAGTTTGGTATACCTCTTTAATCAGAAGAAGTTAAACATGAGGCAATGGCAGTTGTTAAAGTTATTGAAAGACTATGAAATAGATATATAATACCACCCAGCGAAGCCCAATGTGGTGGCCGATGCCTTAAGCAAGAAGGTTATCTATATGAGTAAGGATGATGAAATTGAAAGAAGGAAACGAAGTCTACATGGTTGCATATGTGGTAGTGACTTTGTCACACCCCAAATCTGGACTAACCAGTAGTGTGATGAACCATCAAGGAAACCAACGGTTTAACCAGGAGCTCGTATACAATGTGCCCATCCGATTAAACCAGATACATTCCACAAGTGTAATCAGAGTAAATAAACAATAGCGGAAGTCTTTAATACTAATGAACTGAGTATCTAACAGTAATAGCATAATTAATTATCCAATTATCTCCAAAGTAACTCAAAACATAAAATAAAATAAATTAATCAATTACATGTTCCGATAACCAAACAACTAAATTAATTTAAAACGCATGAATTGCACTCGCATGATGGATCATGCGTCTCTTCCATAGCTTTTACGTCTATCGCCACTACGTGTCCATATGTCGGCATATTCATGTAATCTTCAACGGTAGGGAATGCATCAACAACTAAAAATATTTGACGTCTAAAGAGTGAGCACATATCATGGCTCAGTGCGCAAACAAAACAATGCAACAAACATATGCATGCATTCAATTCATATCTTTGGTTTAATTTTTAAGTTTGCAATATGCTATAGAAAGGATTGGTGGCCACCGCACCTCTGTACACAAGTGTATGAATCTACCCAATGGATCAAACACCATTGTCGTCTCACTTACACCCATCATGTAATAGAGATAGAGCTAAAGTGTCTGGAACAAACACCGTCAACACTTCCCCTGATGCCATACCCATACCAACAGGTAAGCCCCTATTGGGGAGGGCTTGCAAACTGGGCTCATAACTAACCAATCCTAAATGTCATCCAGTGTATCCAAGGCCTTACCCCAGCATCTCTCAATATGTCACACCCCAATTCTGATCCAACCAGAACGGTGTGAGTGAATCGTCATTAAACCAACGGTTCACACCAGGATCTCGAATAGGCCGTATCCACCCATACAAACCAATTACACATAACCACAATCAGAATATAAATATACAGCGAAAGACTTTAAATAGAATGAACTGAGTATCTATTGATAATTTAAATAAATATCCCATTATTCAAAATCAAACACATAATAATAATATCATTACATCCCTTTAATCCAATCAAAATAACTGAAATTGATAAATAAAATCCATCACAGGTACATGCAGAAAGGGCACTCGCATGAAGCGTCATGCTCGTCCTCTCCTGCTTGCACATCTAGAGCAGCCACACCTCCATACGCCAGAGCGTTCACATAGTCATCCACAGTGTAACCTGCATCAACATCTAAAAACAATGTACGTACAAAGGGTGAGCACACAACACAGCTCAGTAAGACAATCAGACAGTTTCACAAGATTATGCATGAGTAACAATCAATTTTATGCTGTGGTCTGGTTTTAAGTTTGCAATGTGCTATAGAAAGGTTTGGTGGCCCCCGCACCTCTATACACGAGTGTGTGGCGTCGCACAGTAATCACACTACCACCAACCCACATGCACCCATCATGGAATAGAGATAAAGCTAAGGTATACCCGCACCTCCCCTGATACTCTACCCATACCAGTACCTAAGCCCCTACTGGCCAGGGCTCGCAAACTGGGCTCGCAACTAACCAATCCTATATGTCAACAATGTATGCTCTATCCCAGCACAGCCGTCTACGGCATAGAGATAGAGCTAGAGCGTGCAGGCCGGGTCGGAGACCACCATACCTCACCTCCCCCTGATACCCTATCCGCAACTAACCCACTAGGATAGAAACAATACGCAGGTAGACCCTATCCCAACATAACTCCCTACGGCATAGAGATAGAGCTAAAGCATCGTGGACAAGCCAGCGTCGACTCGGAATCCTCAGTACCACACAACGATGGCCGGGACAACATCAATATCGGAGACCACCGTACCACGACCTTCCCCTGATACCCCACCCGTACCAAGCATGTTAAGATAGAATACTACAAAAAGGTGTCAGTGTGAAGAGCGATCCCAGGCCCATGCCCCACTCCACACACCAACGAAAATAATCACATGCCTAACAATCACATCCTATGAATGCATGAACAATAATAATAATAACTGAAAGGAAAGGATGGCATGTGAATATGTACAAACATCACATCATAGATATTCAATGATTAACAACGATTTACTGTCCATTAATTATTAGGTTTAGGTCAGATTCCCTTACCTGACGCTCGTTCGATAACTTGCTCCACGTCGCAAGGTCCAAACGATAAGTCACAAAGTCCTACAATATCATTAGGGTTTCATTAGAACATATTGTTTAGGGTTTCGTGTTGGTCGAAAACCAACGGAGATCACAAACTACCCTCACAGAGCTGACCGGTGGCATGTACCGGTCGCAGCTCTGTGGGAAAGACTGGCGACCGTTATGGTCAGCCGGTCCCCACAGATAACCTCCCGAGAGGTAGCGGTCGTAATATACCGGTCGCACTATGTGCAACCGGTATAGTCGATCGGTATGTCTCCGAAAGACCATACATGGGTGTTTCGACTACCGTCGATCATCCTCCATGGATTTTCAGGGTTTCTCCTATCCATTCTAAGTCTAGGCTTTGAGTTAGAGTTATCCCCAACTCATTCAAGTCTCATTTCGATGAATATCATCTCGAAACTCGAATCTAGGGTTTGACGGCAACTTAGGGTTTATTGGCCAATTTAGGGTTTTAGATCAATACCTACTTTGCATGGTATTGATCCACCCACACAACTATCATAGGGTAAGAAGAGGGATTCAAACACTTACCGTTGACAGGCGTAGCGTGAGCTTCGTCAAACGGTAATGGCGGCACCTCCTTCTTCTTCCTAGCTCTTTCTCCTTTCCAAGCTCTTTCTCTTCTCTAGGGGTTGTGAGAGACAATGGAAAGGATTTGAGGGGGTTTAAGGGTGTATTTATAGGCTAGAAATAGGGTTTAGTAACCCTACTAGGATTAGGAAACTTCTAGGATTCGAAATCAGGAAAGCGGGACCCGCAGAGACCAATTTCCAAATTCCCGCACATAGCTGTGCAGGCCATACCGGTCGACTGGTACCATCATCCGGTACCATCAACTGGTATCTAAAATCATGTATAATTGGTCGACTTTGGTCCAATTTTGTACCTATTTGTTATCCGCTTGCCCCCTCTGGCTCGGTGATGATCGGAAGGCCTGTCACGACACAAAACCAAGGTTTAGACCGGGTTTTAAGAGTGCGGGTCTTATAACTCCACCACCCTTAAAAGAAATTTCGTCCCAAAATTTGCATGTAGGTACTACAACTCCCCCACCCTTAAAAAAAATTTCGGCCTCGAAATTTGAACGTACCTTGATCGTCAAAAAGGTTAGGGTACTCCTTTTTCATCGCGCTCTCTTCTTCCCAAGTAATTTCCTCCACATTTTAGCTTTTCCAATGCACCTTCAAATAGTGGATATCCTTGGTTCGAAGTTGCTGAACTTTTCGGCTTGAGAGCATTACAGGCACCACTTCGAAAGTTAAGTCTTCAGTCAAGTCTAGAGGATCAACGCTCGAGATATGCGATGGATCTCTGACATACTTCTTCAGTAATGATACATGGAATACATTATGTACGCTAGACATAGATGGTGGTAGAGCCAATTGATATGCTACATTACCACGTCGATTCAATATCTCATATGGTCCCACATACCTGGGGCATAGCTTCCCCTTTTTACCAAACCGTTTCAGACCTTGCACCGGTGATACCTTCAAGAACACTTTGTCACCCACTGCAAACTCCAGATCTCGACGTTGATTATCCGCATAGTGCTTCTGTCGAACTTGAGCTGTCTTTACTCTCTCTTTGATCTGATCAATCACTCGGCAAGTTTCTTCAACAAACTCCGGTCCTACAATTCTTCTTTCCCCCACTTCGTTCCATAACAGAGGTGTACGACACTTCTTTCCATAGAGAGCTTCATATGGGGCCATCTGAATTGTAGCCTGATAGCTGTTGTTGTAAGCAAACTCGATAAGTGATAGCTTCTCATCCCAAGCTCCTTTGAAATCTAATGCACAAGCTCGGAGCATATCTTCCAAAATTTGAATAGTTCGCTCGTTGTCCGTCCGTCCCGAGGATGAAAAGCTGTACCGAACTTCAACTTGGTTCCCATAGCTTTCTATAATCCTTCCCGAACTTCGATGTAAAACGGGGATCTCTCGTCGGATACTATATACTCGGGAACGCCATGAAGTCCGACTATATTATCAACATATAACTTGGCCAGCTTCTCCATGGTATACCGAGGTCCGACCGCAATAAATCGAGCTGTCTTGGTGAGTCGATCTACTATAACCCAAACTGCATCCACTGACCTTGGTGTCAAAGGCAGGCCAGTGACGAAATCCATAGTGATACAATCCCACTTCCATGCAGGTTCTGGTAACGGCTGTAGTACACCTACGGGTCTTTGCCTTTCCGCTTTAACTTGTTGACAATTCAGACATTGGAACACAAAACGAGCTATATCTGCTTTCATACCCCTCCACCAATATAGTCTTCTTAGATCATGGTACATCTTGGTACTTCCTGGATGTACCGAATATGGATTGTAATGAGCTTCAGTCATAACTTGGCCTCTGATATCGCAGTCTTCGCTCTCAGGTATACATAACCGTCCGCAATACTTGAGTACTTTGTCTGATTCCAAGGTAAAGTCAGGATTGCACGTACCCTTCTCTAAGTCTTCCTGCACTGTCTTGAGATATGGATCCTGTAGGATTGCTACCTTGACTTCATCAATTAGACCCGGTGAGATCTTCAATGCGGAGAACATCATAGTGAACTTATGAATCAAGCCTTGCTCAACTGGATCTTCTGCAGTTTCGATAATATGTTCTTCATCAATTTCCATTGAACTCGAGGCTGCAGCACATAATGCAGCATTTGTACTTGGTCCTGCCTTAGGTTTCGATGCCCACTTTCTGCTTAAGGCGTCAGCCACCACATTTGCTTTACCCGGATGGTACTGGATGTCGCAATCATAATCTTTTAACAATTCCAGCCATCTCCTCTGTCTCATATTCAGGTCCTTCTGAGTGAAAAGGTAAGTTAAGCTCTGGTGATCTGACTTGATCTGAAACTTCTCACCGTACAAGTAGTGTCTCCAAGTCTTGATTGTGTGAATAACCGCTGCTAGCTCCAAGTCATGCGTAGGATAGTTCTTCTCATGCTCCTTTAACTGTCTTGATGCGTAAGCAATCACTTGTTCTCCTTGCATTAATACACACCCGATACCCAACCCCGAAGCATCCGTATATAAAGTAAACGGTACGCTTGGTTCTGGGATAGTCAAGATAGGTGCAGAGACGAGTCTTGACTTCAAGGTCTGAAAGCACTTCTCACACTCATCTGTCCATATAAATTTCTCTCCCTTCTTGGTCAATCTAGTGAGTGGAACCGCGATCCTGGAGTAATCTTCCACGAATCTTCTATAATAACCAGCCAACCCAAGGAAACTACGAATCTCTGCAACCGATTTTGGTGCTTCCCATCCTACTATAGCAGCTATCTTACTTGGATCAACCTTGATACCGTCTTCAGATACAACATGGCCCAAGAAAGCCACTTCCTTCAGCCAAAACTCGCACTTCTTGAATTTTGCATGAAGCCTCACATCTCTCAGCCGTTGTAGGGCTGCCCTCAAATGCGCTGTATGAGTCTCCATGTCCTTAGAGTAAATCAATATGTCGTCGATGAATACGATGACCGAAGTGTCCAACATGTCATGGAACACTCGGTTCATCAGTTCCATAAACGACGCTGGAGCATTGGTCAACCCGAAAGACATAACCAGAAACTCATAATGCCCATACCTCGTCCTGAAAGCAGTCTTCGGAATATCTCCGGCCTTGATCTTCAATTGGTGATACCCCGATCGGAGATCGATCTTCGAGAAAACCTTTGCACCCTGCAGCTGATCGAATAGATCATCGATCCTAGGCAAAGGATACCGATTCTTGATCGTCAACTTGTTTAGCTCACGGTAGTCAATACATAGTCGTACACTTCCATCTTTCTTCTTGACGAATAACACAGGTGCTCCCCAAGGCGATATACTAGGTCGTATGAAGCCCTTATCCAGCAATTCTTGTAATTGGGTCTTCAACTCCTTTAACTCGGTCGGGGCCATCCCCGTATGGCGCTTTAGACACCGGAGCCGAACCCGGTATAAGATCTATCACAAATTCCGTAGCCCTGTCCGGTGGTAAGCCCGGAAGATCTTCCGGAAATACATCTGGAAACTCCCGAACCACCTCTATATCTTCCATCTTGAGTGACTCTGCTGTGAGGTCGACTACAGATACGAGATAACCCACTCCCCCTTTCTCCAAGCATCTCTTAGTTTTTAGGGCGGAGAGGATCAACTTTCGCTTCTTAGATAGCTTAATCCCAGCGAAACTATATTCCTTTCCCTCTTTGTCAGTAAGCATAAGCTTCCTTTCACCACATAAAAGGACGGCCGAATGATGGCCTAGCCAATCCATCCCTAAAATGACATCAAAATCTGCCATCTCAAGTATTACTAGGCTTGCTTCTAAGTCTCGGCCCTCGATACTTACAGTACATGGTACATAATACTTGGTCAAAGCCACTTCGACTCCTAGTGGAGAGCGAACTATCAAGCTTGGGTTCAATTGCTTGATTGGTAACTCCATTCGCTTCCCAAAAGAAACAGGAACAAAGGAGTGCGTGGCCCCAGAGTCAAATAATACTCTGGCAGGTAAACCAGCTACATTTACAATTCCTAGAATATATTGCCCCTTAGTTCTATATGCTCATGCAACTGAAAGAATAAACCAAATAGTAAGGGATAAAGTCGTACCAGTTACCACATCAGGTGATGCAGCTGCCTCTTCGAGTAGGACTGCATAAACTCCGGCTTCTGGGGAGCTTGCTTCTTAGGTAGCGTGCAGTTCCTTGCAACATGTCCCAGCTGTTGACAAGTTATAACATTTAATATTTGGGTTGGGTCCGGCTAGCCGTGTCACGGGTGGTGCCGGGTTGTTTCTCGCGAGTCTTGTAGCGGTCTGCCCCCTGTATGGGCAGAATGGTCTAGTATTACCGCCACCCGAGCTCTCTCCAGCAGATCTCTTCACTCCCCTGTTCTGAGCGAAGAAGCTGTCCCTCTGACTGGACTCTATCACCCTCGCAACCTGCACTGCCTTGTTGTAAGTCTTCTTGTCCAGACACAAAAGGTGCTCTCTGATGCTCCCACGTAGTCCCATGGTGAACCTACGTATCTTTGTCTCCTCTTCCTGCATACTGGCTGGTGCGAAGAAGAACAACTCTTCGTACCTCTACTGATATGCATCTACGGTCGACCGACCTCTTTGCCGAGTTGAGAAACTCTCTCTCCATTTGATATCTGAAGCTCTTTGGGAAGTATTTGTCGAAGAAAGCCAGTTTAAACACTTCCCAGTCAACTAGTGTGTATTTGTTCTCCAGATATGCCCGTGTGGAATTCCACCAAGCATTTGCGTCCTCTCTCAGCATATGAGTGGCAAACAGGACCTTCTCCTCCTCAGTGCAAGTCATCAATCAAAAGTTCTTTTCCATTTTGGAAACCCACTGTGCTGGCCACAATGGTTTCCCTGTCCTGCCGGTGAACGATGAAGGTTTCAACTTCAAGAATCTGTCCACTGACCTGCTCAGATCATGATGTCCCTGTGTGTCTGCTCCGTACCATGGTGGTGGATACGGATACGCCCCCGGATACGCAGAAGGTGACGGAAACCGATGCGGTGGTGGTACATTCTGTGCTTGGCCCCTCGGCCTCGGGCTACTCTGCACCGGTTGGGTAGTGTTAATTCCTCCTGACTCGGGCGTCTTTCCAGCGGAAACAGAACCTGCTTGCCTGAGCATCTTTAGTACTTCACTCAGAAATTCCTTCTGTTGAGCTTGCATCTGATAGACCAAGTTTGTAACTATGGTCTCGGAATTCCTGTGGGGTGGTCCTGGTAATTCTGTCGGTACTTCCGGGACCTGTTCCTCCTCCACTTCAGGGCTGGTTTCTCTAACCTGGTCTTGCTCAGCTTGCTCTTCTTCTAGGCGCATCCTGGCCTGATGACGCTTCCGACCCCTTCGACCGTTTCCACCTGCCATCTCAGACTATTTATTTGGATCTGAGAAGAAGACATAACACGTGAGAACATTAATAATAGTAGTGTTAGTCTTGAATAATACATGGAAAAATAGTGGAGAAGTAACATTTCAATTACAAAATGTTAGAAATTTTTAATTCAATTTTTCTGGCTCTTTGAGGCGTACCGGTCGCAATATACCGGTCGCACACCTATGGAAATATGTTGCGGCCGGTATAGTCGACCGGTCAGGATTAAAATTCTGGCCGAGACATAGCGGTCGCATGTCTATGAGATACCGGTCGACACTCTGTATACAGTGTTGCGACCGGTATAGTCGACCGGTCAGAAAAATTTTTCTGACCGAGACATAGCGGTCGCATACCTGGGGTGATACCGGTCGATAGGTATAGGCAAAACCGTCGACCGGTATGCCCAGAATTGACTTAAAAATCGCGAAAAGTGAGATTTCTCTCACTTTTTCTTTTCCTTCTTTCTCTCTGGTGGCGATTCTCCCCTGGGTTCCGAGTTGCTACAGTCCAACCGGTGCTATTTGAAGCCGATTCCTTCCATTCAAGACCTAGCATATCGTCTCCAGGTAGGTCTCTTCTCTCTCTCTCATATTTTTAGGAATTTTCCATATCGTCTATATGTAGAATTTTAGGTTTTTCTTTGTTCGAGATGTTTTAACCGTAGGAACTCTTTTCCTTCGGCTTAGAAAGGGTTTAGGGACCCCCAAGAGCAAAAGCCCTCAACTAATTTGGGGTTCCACCGAACGATTTTCATAAAAATCAAATTTTTCATCTTTTGACCTAGGTTATCATGAAATTTCAAAATTTTCTAGTTTTTTCTTAGTTCTTGAAATTTCTTGCAATTTCTTGTTATAATTGCTTGTGATTGGTTTATTGAAGAGTGTGGGGGTTACGTAAGTCCTCCTCCCCATGTTTTTGGGTGAGTTCGAGGCTTTTTCTTGAATTATAGCCGTTATGCTGTCGAAATTTTGACAAATTTCTAACTTTTCACTTGTTTTTCACTTGTTTTGCAGTTTAAATGGCTCCTAGACGTGCTCTTGGCAAGCGTCCCCATGACTCGAGTTCACGTACCCCACAACCACCAGTTCCCCAATTGGATGAGCAATGGTTCCGTTCTTTGGAAGCACAAGCTCGATTTCCATGGTTCGATAACAAGAATATAGAATTTGGGCGTCGGGTCAACGTGGAACAGTTAGACCGGTTCGACGTGCGAGCGGCGTTCGACAGGCTTAGTTGGTTGCCCGTCATCTCGGAGAGCGGGTCTCTCTCCCATACCTCATCATTAGGACTATGCATCAGGCGACCCTGGCCGATCAGGCCAGTAACCTTCCCTACGGTCGTCTCATTACTTTTCTTCTTCGCCGTCTGGGTGTGAGCATGAGAGGCGAGGTGACCGTCGAGGACACTATGACGTCTGATATAGACTGGGACGCCATTCAGAGGATGCAGATGGTTGATCTGCCAGTTAGTGATGACGAGTTGGAGGCTCGCCCTCGTCCACTTGGGAGAGTAGCAGCAGCAGCAGCGGCCAATGCGGCCTACGCGGCAGAGATGGGGGATGATGATGATGACGATGTAGTTAGGGAAGCACCAGTGCCTGCTCCACAGCCTCCACCTGTACCACCACCATCTGTTCCCACGGTCGGGCCATCTCAGCCCCCTCCCGACTCGGTGTTGAGTATGTTTACCGAGATCGGGGACACCCGGAGGGTCATCCCGGAGTCTCGCCGAGAGATGGGTCAGGAGTTGGGATGCCTGGCTCGTGGTCTACGGGTGACTCAGGACCAGGTGCATTGGCTTAGGGTCGCATACGAGCGGGACTATGATATAGCGGACCCCATTCCTCCCAGGCCTCCTACCCTATGATTTCTCATTTACTTTTCTTTTCATATGACGGTTTATATAACAGGGTAACTTTCCGGTTTGTGGACTGTACCCTGTAGCACTATTACATTTGATACACTTTTCTATTTAATGAAAGTTCATGGTTTTTCCTAACTAGTGTATGTGCACATATTAAGTTTCATATTTAGAATAGTACATTATTCTCTTTCTTAGTCCGTCTCAGGTATCAAACAATGCTTAAGGTGCATTTGTATGAAGATTTTTAATTTTTCCTAACTCAGTTCATCGACTCAGTTAAGTGCAACAAGGTTTGTTGGAACAGAGCCCGAGTGCTCTGATACCAAGTTGTCACACCCCAATTCTGTTCCAACCAGAACGGTGTGAGTGAACCGTCATTAAACCAACGGTTCACACCAGGATCTCGAATAGGCCGTGTCCACCCATACAAACCAATTACACATAACCACAATCAGAATATAAATATACAGCGGAAGACTTTAAATAGAATGAACTGAGTATCTATTGATAATTTAAATAAATATCCCATTTTTCAAAATCAAACACATAATAATAATATCATTACATCCCTTTAATCCAATCAAAATAATTGAAATAGATAAATAAAATCCATCAGAGGTACACGCAGAAAGGGCACTCGCATGAAGCGTCATGCTGGTCCTCTCCTACTTGCACATCTAGAGCAGCCACACCTCCATACGCTGGAGTGTTCACATAGTCATCCACAGTGTAACCTGCATCAACATCTAAAAATAATGTACGTACAAAGGGTGAGCACACAACACAGCTCAGTAAGACAATCAGACAGTTTCACAAGATTATGCATGAGTAACAATCAATTTTATGCTGTGGTCTGGTTTTAAGTTTGCAATGTGCTATAGAAAGGTTTGGTGGCCCCCGCACCTCTATACACGAGTGTGTGGCGTCGCACAGTAATCATACTACCACCAACCCACATGCACCCATCATGGAATAGAGATAGAGCTAAGGTATACCCGCACCTCCCCTGATACTCTACCCATACCAGTACCTAAGGCCCTACTGGCCAGGGCTCGCAAACTGGGCTCGCAACTAACCAATCCTATATGTCAACAATGTATGCTCTATCCCAGCACAGCCGTCTACGGCATAGAGATAGAGCTAGAGCGTGCAGGCCGGGTCGGAGACCACCATACCTCACCTCCCCCTGATACCCTATCCGCAACTAACCCACTAGGATAGAAACAATACGCAGGTAGACCCTATCCCAACATAACTCCCTACGGCATAGAGATAGAGCTAAAGCATCGTGGACAAGCCAGCGTCGACTCGGAATCCTCAGTACCACACAACGATGGCCGGGACAACATCAATATCGGAGACCACCGTACCACGACCTTCCCCTGATACCCCACCCGTACCAAGCATGTTAAAATAGAATACTACAAAAAGGTGTCAGTGTGAAGAGCGATCCCAGGCCCATGCCCCACTCCACACACCAACGAAAACAATCACATGCCTAACAATCACATCCTATGAATGCATGAACAATAATAATAATAACTGAAAGTCTAGGCTTTGAGTTAGAGTTATCCCCAACTCATTCAAGTCTCGTTTCGATGAATATCATCTCGAAACTCGAATCTAGGGTTTCACGGCAACTTAGGGTTTATTGGCCAATTTAGGGTTTTAGATCAATACCTACTTTGCATGGTATTGATCCATCCACACAACTATCATAGGGTAAGAAGAGGGATTCAAACACTTACCGTTGACAGGCGTAGCGTGAGCTTCGTCAAACGGTAATGGCGGCACCTCCTTCTTCTTCCTAGCTCCTTCTCCTTTCCAAGCTCTTTCTCTTCTCTAGGGTTTGTGAGAGACAATGGAAAGGATTTGAGGGGGTTTAAGGGTGTATTTATAGGCTAGAAATAGGGTTTAGTAACCCTACTAGTATTAGGAAACTTCTAGGATTAAAAATCAGGAAAGCGGGACCCGCAGAGACCAATTTCCAAATTCCCACACATAGCTGTGCAGGCCATACCGGTCGACCGGTACCATCATCCGGTACCATCAACCGGTATCTAAAATCAGGTATAATTGGTCGACTTTGGTCCGATTTTTTACCTGTTTGTTATCCGCTTGCCCCGTCTGGTTCGGTGATGATCGGAAGACCTGTCACGACACAAAACCAAGGTTTAGACCGGGTTTTAAGAGTACGGGTTTTACACAATATGTCCATAGAGATAGAGCTAAGGCCCCCTGGTAGAGTCGAAGACTACATGGTCCGAGACCACCTCCCCTAATGTCCTACGACGTAATAGTTCTCCTAAGGTAATGGCGATACGACGATGTCATTGAACATGAATTAAGTAGAGATAGAGCTAGAGTGTGGTGACTAGGATGAACCACAATGTTATGTCCACCCCCTGATGCTCCACTCACATTAAATACACTAACCACACATATACAACCACATGCATATTCCTAGCACCCTCATCATCATCATATTATAAATAGATAAAAATAAATATGCAAGAGCAATAATAATAGGAATATTGGATGCCATGTGAGATACACATTACAAGCATACAAGTATAGAATCAATCATGGCATTGGACTCAATAAAAGTAAACAATTTATTATTAGCCAGTTAGTTTAGGTTCTGTTCCCTCACCTACTAGAAATGTTCAATCTCCTCTAAGCCTCTTAACTCACTCTTGAACCTCTTGAAAACCTAAGAAATTTGTAAGTTTTAAGTTAGGGTTCAAGCTCATCAATTTACAGTAGTCAATGGTCAACACTAACAATAAATAGACCCCTAGAAGCTGAGTGGTCACAGGTGTGACTACACCTGTGGTCTCAGTTTTTGCGACCACAGGGTGTCGGGTCGATACGTGCAGTTGCATATCATGCGCCACACACATGCAACCACACCTCCCTGGAAACGTCCTGAGGGCATGTGGTTGGACCTCATGTGGTCGATCAAATTGGGACCACACGAGGTTTTGGTTAAATTTTACTCTCAGCCACATCTTTTCATTACTTGATTTCATGGCTAACATTATGATCCTTCCTATGATTGTTCTATGGCTTAAAATTCACACTTTTACATAGTCATTCGCCTTAATCCATTCTTCATGGATCTCCTTAGAGTTTTGAGCATGGTCTTAGGATTGAGATCTTACTTTGACTTAATATCTCCTCCGTAATCTATTCTAGGCATTCAATTAATGTAGGGAATGATTCCATACCTTAAACTTGCTAGAGAATCAGAGCTTTCTCTGTAATTCCTTCTCTTAGTCTTCCTCTTCAATTCTCCTTCTCTTTCTACTCCTCTCTTTCTCTCTCTTTCAGTTTAGGTTCTAAAATAGTGAAAGAGACTAAGAGATGTCCATTATATAGAGGAAAACATCCATATAAAGTCCCACTTTGATTAGGAAAGAACCCCCCTCAGATTAGGAAGGTTTCCTATTTACAAATTTAGTTATACCATCGTGTGGTTGCATAAGGGGTCACCGAATCCATCAGCCACACTTCTCAAAATTGTGACCATACATCCCAGACTCGAGTGGTCTCAATATTTTGAGGTGTAGTTGACCACACTTGTTTAGGTATGTGACTACACGTCTTAATTAGATGATTTATGGTTCAAATTACATACCTAGCCTTGTGGTTTCTTCATGCACTTGGTCCGCTTAGTCAGACCATGATAGGAAGACCTAAAACAAGGCAGTAAGATCGGGTTAGTAAGGTATGGGTCTTACAACTCCCCCCTATTATATAAATTTTGTCCTTGAAATTAGCACATACCTTTCGAGTTGGAAAGGTGAAGATATTTCTTTCGCATAGCATTTTCTTCTTTCCATGTCATTTTTTCCACATCTTGGCCTCTCTAAGTAACTTTAACATAGTAGACGTCACGGTTGAATAGACGTTGAACCTTCCGACTGGTAATTTCAAATGGTACTACTTTGAACATCAAATCTTCAGTTAAAGCTGGTGGATCCGCTGTTAGGAGGTGTGTTGAATCTCGGATGTACTTCTTTAGTAACGAGATACGAAATACATCATGCAAACTTGACATGGATGGGGGTAGTGCTAACTGATATGCCACCTTTCCCTATTTAGCTAGAATTTTATATGGCCTGATGTACCTCGAACTTAACTTTCCTTTCTGTCCGAACCATTTTAAGCCTCGCATAGGTGATATTTTCAAGAATACTCTATCACCCACGACGAACTCAAGGTCTCGGTGCCAATTATTTGCATACTATTTCTGACAATTTTGAGCTGTTATAACTCTTTCCCTAATTATATCGATTACTTTGCAAGTTTCTTCCACAAATTTAGGTCCTACAATTCTTTGCTCTCTGACTTCGTTCCAAAATAAAGGAGTTCGACACTTCCTACCATATAGTGCTGCATAAGGTGACATTTGTATAGTAGCCTGATAGCTGTTGTTATATGCGAACCCGTTCAATGGTAACTTCTCATCCCATGATCCTTTGAAATCAATAACATAAGCTCAAAGCATGTCTTCTAGAATTTGAATAGTATGCTCTGACTATCCATCAGTCTGAGGGTGAAATGCCATGCTAAACTTCAATGTTGTTCCTATAGCCTTCTGCGATCCTTCTCAAAACTTTGAGGTAAAGTGTGGGTTTCTGTCAGACACTATGCTTTCAAGTACTCCATGCAATCTGACAATGTTATTCACGTACAACTTAGCTAACCATTCCAAAGTACATTGAGGTCGTATGGCAATGAAACGAGCTGTTTTGGTAAGTCAATCCACAATTACCGAAACTGCTTCTACTGATCTGGGAGTCAATGGTAATCCAGTGACGAAGTCCATAGAAATGCAGTCCTATTTCCAAGCTGGTGTTGGTAATGGCTGCAATAATCCTATAGGTTTTTGCCTTTCAGCCTTTACCTGCTGATAATTCAGGCATTGGGACAGATATTTAGCTACATCCATTTTCATTCCTCTCCACCAATATAGTTTCTTCAGATCATGATACATCTTTGTACTTCCTGGATGTACCAAATAGGCAGTCATGTGGGCTTCCTTTATTAGTCTATATCGAATGTCTAAGTCTTCACTTTTAGGAACACACACCCTTCTTTTGTATCTTAATGTCCTATCAGAATCCAAGGTGAAGTCAGGAACAGTCCTTCCCTTTTCACGGTCTTCTTATACTGTTCTTAGATAGGGGTCTGATTGAATAGATGTCTTCACTTTGTCTATCAGATCAGGTACAATCTTCAATGTACCAAACATGTCTGAAAATCGATGAATAAACCCTAGGTTGGTGGAATCATCCGATTTATCAATCACAAACTGCTCAGTGTGGCAATTGAATACTTTTGTTGTGTCACACATTGCAACATTTGAGCAAGCTCATTCTTGAGATTTTGTCATAGCTTTCCTGCTTAATGCATCTACAACTACATTAGCCTTTCATAGATGATACTGGATGTCACAATAGTAATCCTTTAGCAACTCCAGCAATTTCCTCTATCTCATGTTCAACTCCTTCTGATTGAAAAGATAAGTCTGACTTTTATGATCTGATTTAACCTAAAATTTCTCTTCGTACAAATAGTGTCTCGATATCTTGACAGCACGCATCACTGCTGTTAATTCCAAGTCATGGGTTGGGTAATTCTTCTCATGTGTCTTTAATTGTCTGGAAGCATACGCAATTACTTATTCCCTTTGCATAAGCACACGTCCCAAACCTAATCCAGACGCATCGATGTACAAGATAAATGGTTCTGCTGAAATTAGGATAGTCAATATGGGAGTTGATATTAATCTTCTCTTCAATGTTTGGAATCACTCTTTACATTCGTCGATCGAAACAAAATTTTCTCCTTTCTTAGTCAGACTGATAAGGGGTACGATGATTTTAGAATAGTCTTCCATGAACGTCGATAATATCTAGCTAAACCTAAGAAACTTATGATTTCGGCAACATTCTTAGGTGCTTTCCATTTTACGATGACTTCAATCTTGTTGGGATCCACTTTCATTTCTTCTACGGATAACATATTGACCTAAGAATTGCACTTCTTTTAACCAGAACTCACATTTCTTGAATTTTGCATAAAGTGTTTCTTTCCTTAATCACTGTAAGCTGATCTAAGATCTGATGCATGAGTTACCTCATCTTTGGAGTATATCAATATATCATCTATGAATATGATAGCCGAGGTGTCCAACATGTCATGAAACACCCGGTTCATAAGTTTCATAAAAGATGCAGGTGCCTTTGTTAATCCAAAGGACATCACTAGGAACTCATAAAGTCCATATCGGGTCCTAAATGCTATCTTTGGAATGTCACCATCCTTGATCTTCAACTGATGATACCTAGACCTAAGATCGATCTTGGAAAACTCCTTTGCTTTTTGCAACTGATCAAATAAATCATCGATTCGAGGTAGGGGATATCGATTTTGGTTCGTGAGCTTATTTAGTTCCCGATAGTCTATGCATAATCTGACACTACCGTCCTTCTTCTTAACAAATAACACTGGCATTCCCCAAGACGATATGCTTGGTCAGATAAAACCCTTGTCCAATAATTCCTGTAGTTGTACCTTCAGTTCTTTCAATTTAGTAGGAGCCATTCTATAGGGTGCCTTAGATACTGGTGCGGCTCCAGGTATAAGGTCTATAACAAACTCTGTCACTCGATCAGGTGGCAAACCATTTAATTACTAAGGAAATACATCTAAAAATTCTCGTACCACTTCTATATTTTCTAGTCATGGTGCTTCATTGGCGAGGTAGACCACCGACACCAGGTAACCGTTTCCTCCTTTCTCGAGGCATCTCTTAGCCTTTAATGCAGAAACAATGAGTTTTTGCTTACGAGAAAGTTTTGTTCCTATAAAATTGAACTCTGCTCCTTCCTTGTCTTTAAATGATATCTAATTTTTAACACAAAGCAGATTCTTGGAATGCTGGGACAACCAGTCCATCCCTAGGATGACGTCAAAGTCTGCCATCTCAAGTTGCACCAGGTTGGCATCCAAACTTCGTCCATTTATGAGAAATGGACATGGTCCATAACCATGGTCTAATTCTACTTCTAATCCTATAGGTGACCGTACCAGCAATTTACTATTTAAAGGTCTGAGGGGTAGACTTGGCTTATTCCCAAATGATACAGACATAAAAGAATGAATGGCCCCAGAGTCAAAGAGTACTTTGACAGGTATGCCATTAATGGGTACGTTTCCTGTGATATTAGTCTTAAATTAATCTATATGCTCATACAAGATGTTACAACAAAAGGTCAGGTCATACCTGTGACTACATTGGATAATGCAGTCGCATCTTCAGTAGTTACCATAAAAACCTTGCTTTGTTGCAGTTGCTTCTTCAGTTTAGTGCAATCCCTTGAATAATGCCCTACTTGATGTCACACCAAGCTATCACTCCCCAAACCTGGACTAACCAGTGATGTGATGAACCATCAAGAAAACCAACAGTTCAACCAGGATCTCTTATAGGCCGTGTCCATCCGATTAAACTAGATACATTCCACAAGCATAATCAGAGTAAATAAACAATAGCGGAAGTCTTTAAAACTAATGAACTGAGTACCTAATAGTAATAGCATAGTTAATTATCCAATTATCTCCAAAGTAACCCAAAACATAAAATAAAATAAATTAATCAATTACATGTTCTGATAACCAAACAACTAAACTAATCGAAAATGCATTAATTGCACTCGCACGATGGATCATGCGCCCCTTCCATAGCTTCCACGTCTATCACCTCTACGTGTCCATATGGCGGTGTGCTCATGTAATCTTCAACTGTAGGGCCTACATTAATAACAAAAAATATTTGACATCGAAAGGGTGAGCACACATCATAGCTCAGTAAGCAAACAAAACAATGCAACACATATGCATGCATTCAATTCATATCTTTGGTCTGATTTTAAGTTTGCAATATGTTATAGAAAGAATTGGTGGCACATCTATAGACGAGTGTGTGAATCCTCCCAATGGATCAAACACCATTGCCATCCCACATACACCCACCATGGAAGAGAGATAGAGCTAAAGTATCCGGATCAAACACCACCAATACTTCCCCTGATGCCCTACACATACCAACACGTAAGCCCCTATTGGTGAGGGCTTACAAACTGGGCTGGCAACTAACCAACCCTAAACATCATTCAGTGTATCCAAGGCCTCACCTGGTAGAGTCAAAGACTACATGGTCCATGACCACCTCCCCTGATGCCCTACGACGTAATAGATCTGCTAAGGTAATGGCGATACAACGATGTTAGTGAACAAGACATAAGTAGAGCTAGATTCTGGTGACCAGGATGAACCACATTGTCACGTCTTCCTCCTAATGCTCCACTCGCATCAAGTACACTAACCACACACACATAATCACATGCCTATTCCTACCATCATCATCGTCATCATATTATAAATAGACAGAAATAAATATGCATGAGTAGTAATAACAGGAATATTAGATGCCATGTGAGATGCACATTACAAGCATACAAGCATAGAATCAATCGTGGCATTGGACTGAATAAAAGTTAATAGTTTATTATTAGCTAGTTAGTTTAGGTTTTGTTCTCTCACCTGCTAAAAATGTTGAATCTTATCCAAGCTTCTTAACTCACGCTTGAACCTCTTGGATACCAAAGAAATTTGTAAGTTCTAAGTTAGGGTTCAAGTTCATCAATTTACAGTAGTTAATGGTCCATACTAGCATCAAACAGACCTTCAGAAGCTGAGTGGTCGCAGGTGTAACTACACCTGCGGTCTCAATTTCTATGACCACAGGGTGTGGGGTTTATATGTGTGGTCGCATATCATGCGACCACACACATGCGACCACACCCTCCCTGGAAATTTTCCGAAGGCATGTGGTCGGACATATATGCCTCGTGTGGTCAATCAAACTGCGACCACACGAGTTTTTGGTCGACTTTTACTCCCAGTCACATCCTTCCATTACTTGATTCCATGGTTAACATTATGATCATTCCTATGACAATTCTATAGCTTAAAATTCACACTTTTACATAGTTCTTCACCTTAATCCATTCTTCATGGATCACCTTAGAGTTTTATTCCTGGTCTTAGGATTGAAATCTGACTTTGACTCAATATATCCTCCATAATCTATTCTAGGCATTCAATTAATGTAGGGAATGATTCCATACCTTAAACTTGCTGGAGAATGAGCGGTTTCTCTGTAATTCCTTCTCCTAGTCTTCCTCTTCAATTCTCCTTCTCTTCCTATACCTCTCCTTCTCTCTCTTTCAGTTTGGGTTCTAAAAGAGTGAAAGAGACTAAGGGACGCCCTTCATATAGAGGAAAACATTCATATAAAGTCCCACTTTGTTTAGGAAAGAACCCCCCCCAGATAAGGAAGGTTTCCTAATTACAGAGTCAGTTATACCATCGTGTGGTCGCACGTGGGGTCGCAGAATCCGTCGGCCACACGTCTCAATACTGCGACCACACGTCCGAAACTCGAGTAGTTTTAATATTCTGTGGTGTGGTCAACCACACCTATTTAGGTATGCAACCACACATCTCAATTAGATGATTTATTATTAAAATTACATACCTGGCCTTGTGGTTTATTCACACAATTGGTACGCTTGGTCCGACCATGATAGGAAGACCTAATACAAGGTAGTAAGACCGGGTTAATAAGGTACGGTTGTTACAGACTTTTTTCAAATCACTCCGAGCAAGACAATTACAAAGACCTTGCTCGAAGATTTTTCCACATCTACATCTACCCTATTCAGTTCATTAAGCATCAAGTCGACCCTACCTGAGAAAATAAGGGAGGCTATACCAAAGGATCTATATCTAAGAAAGATTGTGATGGAACATGATAAGGGTAACCTAGTCCCTGACTTCGCCAAGGGTAACAACGGGTTACTATATTTTCAAGGGAAGTATGTACACCCGAAAAGTAAGGAAAATTTGATGGAAACCATCATTATGGATGTACACACAACTCCCTATTCTATGCATTTTGGCAGTATGAAGATGTATTATTACATGAAGAAAAAATTTTGGTGGAGAGAAATTAAGGACGATGTAGTCAGATTTGTTTATAAAGGCTTGACCTGCCAACAAGTTAAAGCTGATCGTCAGAGACCGGCAGGGAAGATACAACCATTGCCTATCCCAGAATGGAAATGGGACAATATAACAACGGATTTTGTCATAGATTTACCCCTATTGGCGCGAGCTTTAGATATTATCTGGGTAATTGTGGATAGGTTTACCAAGACTACAAGGTTCATTGTTGTTCATCTACAGTATAGTCTTGGACCGCTTGGCAAGGCTTTACATAGACAACATTGTCAAACTACATGGAGTGCCAGCCAGTATATTCTTAGATCGAGATCCTTGTTTCACTTGGCATTTATGGGAAGGATTACAGAGAGTAATGGGTACCCAATTGAGACTCAGTACGACATATCACTCAATAGTCAATTAGAGAGAACTATCCAAATATTAGAAGATATGCTCATAGCATGTATTTTATACTTCATGACAAAGTGGGACGAGAATTTAGCACTAATAGATTTCACCTACAACAACAGTTATCAGGCTACAATAAGCGTGGCTCCTTATGAAGCGCTATACGGAAGAAAGTATAGGACCCCACTAGAATGGAATGAGGTCAGTGAAAGAAGGTTTATAGGCATGCCTTATGTAATATCAACTTGCTCAATAGGCATGTCTGCATGTTACCTCAAGGTCGGTAACAAAGTGTTCCTAAAGATATCTCCCTTCAAGGCAAAAAGAGGTTTAGCAAGAAAGGGAAGTCAAGTCCTCAATATGTCGGACCTTATGAAATCTTAGGGAGGAGTGCAGCAGTCGCTTACCAGTTGGCTCTACCGCCAGCCCTATCTGGTGTTCATGATGTGTTCAACATATCTATGTTAAAGAATTATATCAAAGACCCCTCACATGTATTGACCACCGAACCGCAAAAGATAAAGGCTAATTTGACTTATGAAATGGAACCTTCAACTATTGTAGGTCAAAAGACCCAAGAACTTAGGAACCACAGTATCTCTTTTGTTAAGGTGTTGTGGAAAAGCCATAACGAAGAAGAAGCTTTGTGGTTGAAGGAAGATGATAAAAAAATTTTGTGGTTGAAGGAAGAGCGATACCCATATCAATTTAATGATATAGGTACGTTTAAATTTCGAAGATAAAATTTTTGTGAGGGGGGTGGAGTTGTAACACCTGTGCCCAAATTTTTATCCTAATTTAGAAATTTTGTCTTGCAATAGGTCTTACCACATCGAACCAGTCGGACCCACATGACCAAGACCGACAAAGCTCAACGGAGGTAATTTAAAATTACAACCCTTAACCCCCCCCCCCCATGCGAAGAAATGGATTTTTTTCACAATAAATAAGGTCCGACTGGACAAGGTGGCCTAGCTGGCTCCACCAGCCCTACCAGTCACTATCAGTCACACATGGCCGCCACTGGTGTAAGACCCATATCAAACTAACCGGTCTTACCACCTTGTATCAGGTCTACATATCATGGTCAATCCAAGTGGACCAAATGCGTGATGAAATCACAAGACCAGGTATGAGTCTAACCCAAAAATAGTAAATGTGAGGGTAGGGTCGCATGGCTAAACAGGTAGGGTCGACCCCACCTCAACAGAAGTCCAACCCATGACTTTCTAGTCGTAGGATCGGATGACTAAGAAGGTGTAGGGTCGATGGATCCTGCGACCCTTCGTCTGACCCTACGATGATAGACAGAAACCGAAAATTAGGAAACTTTACTAATTCTAAGGGGATCTTTCCTAAACTCATTGGGACTTATTATGGAGGGTTTTCCTCAATAAATATGACGTCCCTCAGCCTCTTTCACTCCTTTACAACCCTAATTAAATGTGAGAGAAAGATAAAGAGAAGGAAGAGAAGAAGAGAAGGAAACTTAAAAAGAAGAAGACTAAGGAAGAGAAGGAAACTTCAGAGAAACCTTTGAATAAAGGTATGAACCTAATTCCTTACCTGAATAAATGATCATAGAATAGTTATGTAGAACATAGGGTTAGGAGAAACCCAAATCATCCATTCATGGACAAGTTTCAAGAGATTCTATGGAGGAAATCATTATGGACTATGAATAGTGTATAACTAATCGTTTTGAGCCACATAACAATCATAGAATGGATCATGAAAGTAAGCCAAAGGACCCAAACATGAAAGAATAAACTTTAGAATGAAAGGTCGACTCAGAATACATGTGGTCGCACGTAGGGTCGAATGGTATCCGACGCCACGTCCGACCATACACCCTAGGGTCGTAGAAAACTGCTACCCTAGGTGCTACCCTACCTACGACCCTACGATTTTAGTTAGTCTAAATTTATTGGAATTAATTCTAATTAAAATCTATCGACTTATTAGGCCTTTTTATTGATTTAAAAATGATTCATAAAGCTTGAATGATGATCTACACTCAATCAAAGGTGAGGGCATAAGACCTAAACTAATTGGCTAATAATAAACTATTTTCGTTTATTCAGTCCAATACCATGTATGATTCTATGATTGTATGATTGTAATGTGCATATCACATGTCATCTACTATTCCTATTATTACTGTTCATGTATATTTAATTCAGTTTATTTATAACATGATGATGATTATGATGCTAGGAATAGGCATGTGAATGTAAGTGTGTGGTTAGTGTGCTTGATGTGAGTGGAGCATCAGGGGGAGGACGTGACACTATGGTTCATCCGGATCACCAGACTCTAGTGCTATCTTCACTCAAGTCTTGTCCACTAACATCGTCGTATCGCTATTACATTAGCAGAACTATTACGTCGTAGGGCATCAGGGGAGGTGGTCTCAGACCATGTAGTTTCTGACTCTGCCGGGGGGCCTTAGCTCTATCTCTATGGACATATTGAGGGATGCTGGGGTGAGGCCTTGGATACACTGTTTGACATTAGGATTGGTGCGAGCCCAGTTTGAAAGCCCTCGCCAACAGGGGCTTACGTATTGGTATGGGTAGAGCATCAGGGGAAGTGTGATGCGGTGTGGTCCTAAGCACTTTAGCTCTATCTCTATTCCATGGCGAGGGGGATGTGGACGACAATGGTGTTTGATCCATTGGGTGGGCTTACACACCCTGTGTATAGAGGTGAGGCAGCCAACCAACCTTTCTATTGCACATTGCAAACTTATGAACTAGACCAAAAATATGAATTGAATGCATGCATATGTTTGTTGCATTGTTTTGTTTACTCACTGAGCTATGATGTGTGCTAACCCTTTCGAAGTCAAATATTTTTAGTTGATGATGCAGGTACCACAGTAGAAGATTATATAAATGCTTCGATGTATGGACATGCGGCGGCGATGGACGCTGAAGTTATGATGGAGTCGCATGATTCGTCATGCGAGTGCAACTCTTTTGTTTTTTATTAGATTTGGTTTAAATTATACAGACAATGTAATTGATTTAATTATTTTAATTTATTCTTAGTCCTTGTGGAGATAATTGGATAATTTATTTACTCTATGACAATTAGACTCTCAGTTCATTTAATATATAAGACTTTCACTATTGTTTATTTACTCTGATTATGGTTGTGGTTGTGTATGGTTTAAGCAAAGGGATACAGCCTATTCGAGATCCTGGTTGAACCGTTGGTTTATTAGCGGTTCATCACACCATTCTAAATAGTGTGGAATTGGGGTGTGATAACTTGGTACAGAGCTCTCAGGCCCTGTCTATTAAACCAATATACTTCCACAAAAGTTCATGAACTGAGTTAGGATAAAATGTAAAAGCTGTAATAATAACACACCGTAAGAACCTGTCTTGTTTGAGACAAAATTAAGAAAGAGAATAATGCATATATTAAAGGAGAAATAAGTTTCATATAAACTCGAGTAAAAAGTAACGTATATATATATACATATCTAAAGCATACTACAGTCCACAACCCGGACAGTTACTCTGTAGTACAAAAAAAAGAAGAAGAGAATATACATCATGGAGCTGGAGGTGATGGAGGAGGAGGTGCCTCGCAATCTCTATCGTAGTCCTCAGTATACACTCTAGTCAACCAGGCTACTTGAGCATGGGTCATCTGGAGACTAGCTGTAAACTCGGCCATCCGCTGATCAGACGCACACTGAGCATCTAAATGCTCGCCCACTCTCCCATCAGTCGTGCACTGAGCATCTAGAAGCTCTCCTACTCTCCTATCTGTCATACGTTGAGCATTTAGAAGCTCTTCCACTATCAAGTCCATATCACCTTAAGCCTCTCTGATCTCATGCAGTAATCCCATCATATCATCAGATGGTGGGTGTGAAGGACCAGCCATGTGTGAAGGAGCCCGAGATGGACCAGCTCCAGTAGAATGTAGAGGTGATGGAGGATGTATGGCATCTACATCCAAAAACATACGATCATCATCCTTGGCATCACCCCCAGGGACCCTTGCTCCTGCTGCTGTTGCTGCCGCCACGATATCTTCTACCTCTACTCGAGTATGAGGATGCACCAGAGCGTTCCTCTCATCATCACTGACCTGAGCATCCTGCATACCCATCTTACAGATGGCCTCCCAGTCAAGATCCAATGAGAAGGTCTTCTCCTGAATCGGCTCATCCACTAAGTCAACGCGTAGGCGGTTGAGCAATGTGGTGATCAAACGTCTGTAGGGTAGGTTTCCCAACTGACTAAGCAGCGTAGCACGGATTATCGTCCGGATAATGATATAAGAAAGGCAGACAGGCTGCCTGGTGCAAATACAGTAGAGGACATACTGAGTCTACTGGGAGATCCTCTCATAATGTCCACTTTAGGGTATCAGGTTGTGCTGGATAATTTTGCAGTACACCCGAGGCTCTGGGCGTAGGTTGATCACTTTCATCTCCCAGCGATCATCTCTAATGAGCTAACTGTCAATCTCAGCATACATCTCCAAGGATGGAACTGGGGCTCCTTGCGAGTACAGTACACCAAAGGGCCGTAATTTGATATGCCCAAAAGACCAGCCAACTGTTGGCAATTAAATGAGACCTCTACCCCTTTGACGTAGCACGTGATCCTGAGCTCCCTACCTCTCTTTGTGACATTGCGATCCCCCACTACCTAGAGATTGCAATAGAACTGTCTCACAAGATTAGGACTGGTACAAGCCTCGTAAGTGATCACAGGGAGCCAGCCCATGTCACCAAAAGCACTCTCCATGTTGAACAAGGCTAGACTAGCCAAGTTCACACAGTGACCCCCCTTTACTTTCTTACGCTCATAGCGAGCATACTGAGCTTCGGCCTCGTTGGAGCGGAAACGAACTGGGTCATGAGCCCTAGGCCCCTTGGTATGAGCCATACTATCTGTCAAGACACAGAAAAACAAATAAGATATTAGTAATGGTGAAAAACTCAAAATTTTGGCATTGTAACGGCATGATTTGGCCAAAGCCTTACTTTTCACCCAAACAACTGGGTAGGAGGACTTACATAGGTTCCAAACCATCCTGCAAAGCTCATACAGTTGGAAATTTAATTTAGAAAGATCAAATTTGATGAAATTTCAATAAATTCAAAAAATCTCAAAAATTAGGTTAAAAATGGAAGATTTCAAGTTTCTCGATAACCAACCGATGAAACTCAAATATTTTTGAGGGCTTTAGTCCATTGGGTGACCAATAGAAAAAGCCCCCAATAAAAATTAAATTTTTACGGTTGGAAAAGTTTAATTTGAAGAAAACGATGTAATGGGTGAAAAACATAGTTTGGAGAGTTTAAAAATGTGAAACAGTAGAGAGCATACCTAAAGAGAAGGAGCGGAAGTCGTGAACGGAAGGAAAGATCACCAAACACTAGGGGTCGATACTGTAGCAACTCAGGGAAACGGGTTGAGTTGGAAGAAAGGAGAAAGAATGGGAAATGAATCCAAAATCGGGTTTAATAACCTAATTTTGGATCGTAGGGTCACAGAATTCGACCAAAATGTGCGACCCTACGTCAGACCCTACCATCGACCCTAGGCTCTCGGTGATCTGACAGAGAACCATGGGTCAGACCTATGATTGGACAATTACCGACCCTAACATCGACCCTAGGCTCTCGGTGATCTGACAGAGAACCATGCGTCGGACCTAGGGTCGGACATATACCTACCCTACAAATGACCCTAGGGTCTCGGTAAGCTGACAGGGTTTATTAGGGTCGCATACCCTAGGGTCGCATAAGGACCGATCCTACCATCGACCCTACGATGGAAAATATAGTATTTTGTCAGAATGATCTAAAAAATTGGAAATTTATATAGATTAGTTAGATTTTTGAGTTAAGGACAACTTATATTGATTGCCTCACATGTGCTATGATTGTTTTCAGACACCACCACCACCAGAACAGGAAATGGCTGGGCGAAGGGTGACCAGACGAGGCCTTAACCCAATTCCACCACCACCACCACCTATGGAGGAAGATAGCCACATAAATCATGAAGCACAGGAGAATCTAAATATGGCACCGCCAGTGGCTAGTTGCCAAGAAAATCCTACAAACTTGCCAGCCCCACCTACAGATCTGGCTACAGTGGTAATGAACTTGGCACAACAGCTGCAGCAAATACAGCAGGTGCAAGCCAATATGCAGGCTGCTATAGGCATGGCTTTTCTAGCTGCACATAGGACACCTATGCCAGTAGGGTAGGCTAACACAGTACCAGGGGGAAGCAACACGGTACCCTACGTACCTCAAACACCAGTCAGGCTGGCCCAAGTACAGAATCCTGAGGTAGCTCAAGGCAGTTACCAGTACCAACCACCTATGTATGGGGCTTATGCTCCGTATCAGCTGGACCACTCCTGATTGATCGAGCTTTTTTTGAAGATGAAGCCCAAAGAATATAATGGTAAGCCAACAGATCCTTTGTGGCCAGTACACTGGGTTGATGAAATGGAAAGAAATTTTATAATGATGACTAGGAATGAGGAGAAAGTGTTGTGTGCAACCTTCATGCTAAAAGGCGATGCACACCACTGGTGGAAGTCTCCACGGACTTACCTATTAACAAAGCACACCCAATTGACCTGGGCAATATATAGAGAGGCATTCTTTGAGAAGTACTTCCCCAGAAGTTTCAGAGATTCTATGGAGAGAGAATTCTTGAGTCTATATCAGGGCCAGATGACTGTCGATGCATACCAACAGCATTATGAGGAGCTGTTTTTCTTTGCACCCGCTAGCATGCAAGAGGAAAATACAATGACCCGAAGGTTCGTCATGGGACTTAGGGGAAGCATTCGCGAGCATGTTCTAGGACTGGAGAAGAAAGTCTACAATGAAGCAGTACAAATTGCTCGAGTAATAGAGTCGAGCCAGAAGGAGAGCTACTTTTCTCAAAATAGAGGTATAAAAAGGCCAAACGGAAATTCATACAACAGAGGGAATACAAGGACATTTAAACCCTTCCGTACACAAGGCTTCAATGCTGCAGCCAAGACTACTCCAGCAGCTCAACTGCAATAAAAGCAAACCATCGAAGAAGTAAAATGCTATAACTGCAACCAAGTAGGACATTACATAAGGGAGTGTCCTAAACCCAAAAAGCAGCTACAAGAAGGAAAGGTTTATGCTGTTACATCTGAGGATGCTGCCGCATCGCCTAATGTGGTCACAGGTAGACCTGAACCTTTCATTTGTGTTACATTGTGTGATCATGAAGACTAAAACTAAAACAAATCACTGATATTGTACCTATTAATGGCATACCCGCTAGAGTACTTTTTGATTCTGGAGCTACTCATTCTTTTATATCTGTGTCATTTGGAAAGAAGTTGAATCTACCCCTTAGATCATTAGACTACAAACTGCTTGTATGAACGCCAATGAGATTAGAAGTGGAATTAGAAAAGGGTTATGGACCATGTCTAGTTCTTATTGACGAGAAGACTTTGGATGCAACCTTGATTCAACTTGAGATGGCAGACTTTGACGTCATCTTGGGAATGGACTGGTTAACTAGGCATTCTGTAAACCTATTATGTGCAGAAAAGAAACTGACATTTAAAGACAAGGAAGGAGCAGAGTTTAGTTTTATGGGAACCAAACTTCTCCGTAAATGAAAACTCATCCTCTCTGCATTAAAGGCTAGAAAATGCCTAGAGAAAGGAGGAGTTGGGTATCTAGTATCAGTGGTCGACCTCACCAAGGAAGCACCACAAATGGAGAATATTGATGTTGTGCGTGACTTTCCAGATGTATTTTCTGAAGAACTACCAGGACTACCACCCGACCTAGCGATAGAGTTTGTTATAGATCTGATACCCGGAGCCACACCAGTATCTAAAGCACCTTATAGAATGGCTCTTACTGAATTGTAGGAATTAAAAGTACAGTTACAGGAATTACTAGACAAGGGTTATATCAGACCTAGCATATCACCATGGGGAGTGCCAGTATTGTTTGTAAAGAAGAAGGACAGAAGCGTTCGACTGTGTATAGACTACCAAGAATTGAATAAGCTTACAATCAAGAATCGATACCCGTTGCCTCGGATCCATGACTTGTTCGATCAGTTGCAAGGTGCCAAGGTGTTCTCCAAGATTCATCTTCGATTAGGATACCATCAGTTAAAGATTAAGGATGGAGATATTCCAAAGACAGCATTCAGAACAAGATATAGACATTATGAATTTTTAGTCATGTCTTTTGGATTGACTAATGCACCCGTAACTTTTATGGAACTCATGAATCAGGTATTCCATGATATGTTGGATACGTCGGTCATTATGTTTATAGATGATATATTGGTCTACTCCAAGGACAAGGAAACTCATGTCATGAAACTAAGAGCCGCTCTGCAGCAACTCAGGAAAGAGAAGCTTTACGCCAAATTTACAAAGTGTGAGTTTTGGCTAAATGAGGTCACTTTCTTAGGCCATGTTGTATCCGCTAAAGGAATTAACGTGGATCCTAGCAAGATTGAAGCCATTGTGAAGTGGGAAACACCGAAGAGCATTACAGAAATTAGAAGTTTCCTAGGTCTAGCTGGGTATTATTGACGATTCGTGGAAGACTATTCCAAAATTACCGTACCTCTCACCAATTTGACCAAGAAGAAAAGTTTGTTTGGATTGATAAATGTGAGAAGAGTTTCCAAACATTAAAGGCTAGATTGATATCTGCTCTGACCTTGACTATTCCTATTTCAGGACAGCCATTTACCTTGTACACTAATGCGTCTGGATTGAGTTTAGGATGTGTACTTATGCAAGGAGAACAAGTAATTGCGTATGTCTCAAGATAACTGAAGACACATGAGAAGAACTATCGCACTCATGACTTGGAACTAGCAGCAGTTGTACATGCTGTCAAGATATGGAGACATTATTTGTATGGAGAGAAATTTTAGATTAATTCAATCATAAGAGTCTTACTTATCTATTTAATCAGAAGGAGTTGAACATGAGACAAAGAAGATGGCTGGAATTATTGAAGGATTATGATTGTGATATCCAGTATCATCCAGGAAAGGCTAATGTAGATGCTGATGCGCTAAGCAAAAAAGCAATGATAAAATCTCAAGGAGAGGTTAACATGACTACAACAATGTGTACTACAGGAAAACTGTTCAATTACGGTAATGAACAGTTCGTGATAGATGCACCGGATGAATCAAGCAACCAAGGGTTTATTCATAGATTTTCAAATATGTTTGTAACATTGAAGATTGTACCTGATATAATTGATGAAGTGAAAACTGCTCTTAAATCAGACCCTTATCTGAGGATGGTACAAGAAGACATCGAAAAAGGTAGGACTATTCCTGAGTTCACCTTGGATGATGAAAAGGTACTGAAGTACAAAGGAAGAGTATGTGTTCCTGAAACAAAAAATTTAGACATTAGACACCGACTATTGAAGGAAGCTCACACCACCTATTCGGTACATCCCGAAAGTACAAAGATGTATCATGATTTGAAGAAATTATATTGGTGGAGAGGAATGAAAGCAGATGTAGCTAAATTCATGTCTCAATGCCTAAATTGTCAGAGGGTGAAGGCTGAACGGCAAAGACCTGCAGGACTGTTGCAGCCGCTGCCGGAACCAACATGGAAATGGGACTACATCACTATGGACTTTATCACTCGGTTACCATTGACTCCTCGAGTAGTTGGCGCGGTATGGGTGATTGTAGATCGTCTGACTAAGACAACTCGCTTTATAGATATACGACCACAGTATACCCTGGAGAGGTTAGCCAAACTATATGTGGATAACATTGTCAGATTACATGGTGTACCTGAAAGCATTCTGTCCGATAGAGACCCACGATTTACTTCAAAGTTTTGGGAAGGATTGCAAAAGACTATGGGTACAACGTTAAAGTTCAGTACTGCATTCCATCCTCAGACAGACGGACAGTCGGAGCATACCATTCAGATTTTAGAAGACATGCTTTGAGCCTATGTTATTGATTTCAAGGGATCATGAGATGAGAAACTACCATTGATCGAGTTCGCCTATAACAACAGCTACCAGGCTACTATACAGATGTCACCCTATGAAGCACTGTATGGAAGGAAGTGCCAAACTCCTTTGTTTTGGAATGAAGTTGGAGAACGTAGCATCGTTGGACCAAAGTTTGTTGAAGAGACTTGTTGAGTAGTCGACATCAAAGAAAGAGTTAGAACGGCTTAGAATCATCAGAAACAGTATGCAGATACTCAACGCTGAGACCTTGAATTTGCCATAGGTGATAAGGTATTCTTGAAAGTATCACCTATGAGAGGTTTAAAACGATTTGGACAGAAAGGGAAATTAAGTTCGATATATGTCGGGCCATATGAGATTTTATCCAAACGTGGAAAGGTGGCTTATCAGTTAGCACTACCACCATCCATCTAAAGTGTCCATGATGTATTTCATATCTCATTATTAAAGAAGTATGTCAAAGATCCAACACACGTTTTGGCAGCAGATCTACTAGATTTAATCGATGATTTGACATTCGTAGTAGCACCAACTAAGATCACAAGCTGAAAGGTTCAACAACTACGCAACCGTGACATATACTGTGTTAAGGTCACCTGGAGGAGCCGAGACATAGAAGAGGTCACCTGGGAGGATTAGAATGCTATGCGAAAGTAATATCCTCACCTTTTCAACTCGGAAGGCATGTACAAATTTCGAGGACAAAATTTTAATAAGAGGGGGGAGTTGAAAGACCCGTATCGAACTTACCGATCTTACCACCTTGTACCAGGTCTACCTATCATGGTCGAGCCAAGTAGACCAAGTGCCTGAAGAAATCACATGACCAGGTATGAGTCTAACCGAAAAACAGTAAATGTGAGGGTAGGGTCGCATGCCTAAACAGGTAGGGTCGACCCCACCTCAACAGAAGTCCAACCCATGACTTTCTAGTCATAGAGTTGGATGACTAAGAAGGTGTAGGGTCGATGGATCTTGTGACCCTACGTCCGACCCTACGATGACAGACAGAAACCGAAAATTAGGAAACTTTCTTAATTCCAAGGGAACCTTTCCTAAACTCATTGGGACTTATTATGGAGGGTTTTCCTCTATAAATAGGATGTCCCTTAGCCTCTTTCACTCCTTTACAATCCTAATTGAAAGTGAGAGAAAGAGAAAGAGAAGGAAGAGAAGAAGAGAAGGAAACTTGAAGAAAAAGACTAAGGAAGAGAAGGAAACTTCAGAGAAACCTCTCAATAAAGGTATGAACCTAATTCCTTACCTGAATAAGAGATCATAGAATAGTTATGAAGAGCATAGGGTTACAAGAAACCCAAATCATCCATCTATGGACAAGTTTCAAGAGATTCCATGGAGGAAATCATTATGGACTATGAATAGTGTATAACTTGTAGTTTTGAGCCATAGAACAATCATAGAATGGACCATGAAAGTAAGCCAAATGATCCAAACATGAAAGAATGAACTTTAGAATGAAACGACGACTCAGAATACGTGTGGTCGCGCGTAGGGTCAAATTATATCCGACCCTACAAGACCACAGGATCGACCACATGCCCTCGGGAAGTCCCAGGAAGGGTGTGGTTGCACGTAGTGTCGAATGGTATCCGACCCCACGTCTGACCCTACACCCTAGGGTCGCAGAAAACTGCTATCCTAGGTGCTACCCTACCTACGACCCTACGATTTCAGTTAGTCTAAATTTATTGGAGTTAATTCTAATTAAAATCTACCGACTTGTTAGGTCTTTCTAGTGATTTAAAAGTGATTCATAAAGCTTGAACGAGGATCTACACTCAATCAAAGGTGAGGGAACAAGACCTAAACTAATTGGCTAATAATAAATTATTTTCGTTTATTGAGTTCATTACCATGTATGATTCTATGATTGTGTGATTGTAATGTGCATATCACATGTCATCTACTATTCCTGTTATTACTGTTCATGCATATTTAATTCAGTTTATTTAAAACATGATGATGATTATGATGCTAGGAATAGGCATGTGAATGTATGTTTATGGTTAGTGTGCTTGATACGAGTGGAGCAACAGGGGGAGGACGTGACACTGTGGTCATCCTGGTCACCAGACTCTAGCTCTATCTCTACTCAAGTCTTGTCCACTATCACCAGTCTTGTTCTGCTAAGGTAATGGCGATACGACGATGTTAGTAGACAAGACATGAGTAGAGATAGAGCTAGAGTCTGGTGACCAGGATGAACGACAATGTCACGTCCTCCCCCTGATGCTCCACTCACAACAAGCACACTAACCACACACATACATCAATGCCTATTCCTAGCATCATAATCATCATCATGTTATAAATAAATTGAATTAAATATGCATGAACAGTAATAACATGAATAGTAGATGACGTGTGATATGCACATTACAATCATACAATCATAGAATCATACATGGTATTCGACTCAATAAACGAAAATAGTTTATTATTAGCAAATTAGTTTAGGTCTTGTTCCCTCACCTTTGATTGACTGTAGATCCTCGTTCAAGCTTTATGAATCACTTTTAAATCACTAGAAAGGCCTAACAAGTCGATAGATTTTAATTAGAATTAATTCCAATAAATTTATACTAACAGAAATCGTAGGGTCACATGTAGGGTAGAACCTAGGGTAGTAGTTTTCTACGACCCTAGGGTATAGTGCCGGACGTGGCGTCGAATACCATTCGACCCTACGTGCGACCACACCCTTGCTGGGACTTCCCGAGGGCATGTGGTCGATCCTGTGGTCTTGTAGGGTCGGATATCCTTCGACCCTACGTGCGACCACACGTATTCTGAGTTGACCTTTCATTCTAAAATCCATCCTTTCATGTTTGGATTCTTTGGCTTACTTTCATGGTCCATTCTATGATTGTTTTATGGCTCAAAACTACAAGTTATACAGTATTCATAGTCCATAATGATTTCCTCCATAGAATCCGTTGAAACTTGTCAATGGATGGATGATTTGGGTTTCTCCTAACCCTATATTCTTCATAACTATTCTATGATCTCTTATTCAGGTAAGGAATTAGGTTCATACCTTTATTCAGAGGTTTCTTTGAAGTTTCCTTCTCTTCCTTAGTCTTCTTCTTCAAGTTTCCTTCTCTTCTTCTCTTCCTTCTCTTTCTCTTTCTCTAACTTTCAATTAGGGTTGTAAAGGAGTGAAAGAGGCTAAGGGACGTCCTATTTATAGAGGAAAACCTTCCATAATAAGTCCCAATGAGTTTAGGAAAGATCCCCTTAGAATTAGGAAAGTTTCCTAATTTTCGGTTTCTATCTGTCATCGTAGGGTCAGACATAGGGTTGCAGGATCCATCGACCTGACACCTTCTTAGTCATCTGACCCTACGACTAGAAAGTTGTGGGTTGGACTTCTGTTGAGGTGGGGTCGACCCTACCTGTTTAGGCATGCGACCCTACCCTCACATTTACTATTTTTGGGTTAGACTTATACCTGGTCTTGTGATTTCTTCACGCACTTGGTCCACTTGGTTCGACCATGATAGGTAGACCTGGTACAAGGTGGTAAGACCGGTTAGTTCGATCCGGTTCTTGCAACTGGTTTGGCAACAACTTTCCATGGGACCCACTAAAACTGTTAGGATTCTCTAAAGAGGGCAAGCTGAGTGTGCATGGCCTAAAAATTATAGTTTGGAGAGGAAAATTTTCTCAACTTCATTAATGGGATCCCATGAATCCTATCTTCGTTTTTGGCATTAGGGTGGATTCATTCCACCAAACCTGTCGACCAAACTAGAGGATTGAGAAGAGAAGAAATTTGACGCATGTCTGAAAGAATGAGGAAGAAAGGGAAATCTAAGAAGGATTAAGGAGGAGGAAGACTTGGAGAAGGCTTGTAGATTCACATGTCACAGGAAGCTTCAAAGGAAGAACCATTGTAGCTAAACTGTCACACCCCAACCATAACCAAATGACATGACATTTAAGTGCAGTCCATCTTAGAATCAATACACTGAGTACACCGTCAACCAACCATACCCCATCCAATGCCACAGAAACATGATTTAGAGTAGATATCATAGCAGAAGTAATAAAGTAACATTGAGCTCTATTGATAAATAAATATTTAAATCACATTTGGTAAAGTACTATTATTATTCTTCACTCCATAACAAAATTGTTCTTATCATATCCCATAATATTGGGTCTAAACAAGTAATTAACTACTAACTGAAATAAGAATAGTGAAGAGTTCTCTGGTTTTCTACTAATCTGTCTAGTTCACATCAAAGACTTGATCTGCATCACACTGCTCCACTTCCATAACCTACTCTTCTACTGGTACTAGATTTAAGGAAACCTAAATACTCGCCCGATCCATCATAAGCATACCTGCAAGATCAACTAAAAAAAGGATGATCGTGAAAGTGAGCTCTCCAACGTGAGCTCATGAGAAACAAACTAGCCAGCAAGCAAATGCATGATAGATTTATGCACATACTAAGGTCTGGTGTAATGCATGCTAAGTGATATGGTAAAGCCTGGCTACACTCACCAAAACTAACCATAACCTCTATGCACAAGAGAGAATAGACATTCACCAACCTACATCGACAGCCCTGGTGAAGCCACGCATATCACACCCCAATTCTAGACTAACCAATAGTGTGATGAACTTTCATAAGAACCAATGGTTCAACCAGGATCTCATATAGACCATGCCCACCATATTAAACCAAAAACATTCAACAAATATAATCAGAGATAATAATTGAATAGCAGAAGTCTTTATTAATAATGAACTGAGGTTTAACAATGATAAATAAATAACTAAATCGAATTATCTCAGAATGACTCAAGACATAGAGTAAAATAACCAATTATATGTTTCACTTCTCAAGTATAACTAAACTAATCAAAAACATATTGGTTGCATTCACAAGATGGATTATGCACATCCTCCATAGCTTCTACTTCTATAGCCTCCATGTGTCCATACGACAATGCATTCATATAGTCTTCTACAGTAATACTTGCATCATCAATTAAAATATTCAACGTCGAAAGGGGGAGCACACATCACTTCTCAATGAGCAAACAAAATAATATGCAAACATATGCATGCATTTAATTCATATCTTTGGTCTGATATAAGTTTCTAACTGTGCTATAGAAAGGATTGGGCCTCCGTACCGCTATACATGAGTGTGTGAATCTATCCAATGGATCAAACACGATACAGTCCCACATGCACCCATCATGGAATAGAGATAAAGCTAAATTGTCCAGATCACACATCGCCAATACTTCCCCTGATGCCATGTCCATACCAATACATAAGCCCCTGCTAGTGAGGGCTTGTAAACTGGGCTTGCATCTAACCAATCCTAATACCATCCAAATATATCCAAGGCCTCACCTCAACATCCCTCAATACATCCATAGAGATAGAGCTAAGACCCCCCGACAAAGTAAAAGACCACACGGTCCGAGACTACCTCCCATGATGTCCTACAATGTAATAGTTCTACTAAGGTAATGGCAATTGATGATGTCAATATGAAGCATAGTGTAGGGATCAAACACCCCTCCCCACACAATACACCAACCATACTCACAAATACATGCCTATTCCCATCATCATCAATCAATATAGTAAAACTAATAAAGTAAATATGGATGAACATGAATAGCAGTAATATTGGATGACATGTAAGATGTACATTACAAGCATTCAGTATAGAATCATTCATGGCATTAGACAAATAAAATAAAGGTAGCTTGTTATTATCCAATTAGTTTAGGTCTTGTTTTCTCACTTGTAACGATATAAAATCCTTCTTCCAAGCTTTAGAAATCTCTTTGAATCTATTGGAAACCTAGAAATTTTATGGGCTTAAGTTAGGGTTCAATTGTACCAAGTTACAATGGTCAAAAATCAAAACAGAGCCTTTGCCACGTGATTGATTGATCCTGTGGTCTTACGTTTATGTTGCCCACAGGTCGTACGATCGACCCTTATGGTGGCACTACATGCGACCATAGCTGCAACCACACGATTCCTGGGACTTTCCCAATGATCAACCTATGGTCGACCATAGCTGCGACCATATGAATTTGGTTGATTTTTATTTCCAATACAAGTTCCTCCTTTTGGCTCATTAATGGGATTCTCCCTACTGATCATTCTATGGCCATAAATCTTAGTTTTTATCATACAAATTACCCTAACCCATTCTCCATGATCTCCTTTGAGATTTACTTAGAAAAACCCCATAGTTGAAACCTTATATTTTGTTTGATATCTCAATTTACAGTGAATACGTGTTCTATGGCTATAGAGACAAGGTTCATACCTTACTTGTTGCAGAGAGTCTGTAAAACTCCTTGTCTCAACCTTCTTCTCTTAACCTCCTTCTCCTTTTCTTCCTCTTTCTTTCTCTCTTAGGTTTAGGGTTTGATAGTGATCCAAAAGAGTGAAAGAGGGTAGAGGGACGTCCACTATATAGAGAGAAACTCTCAATATAGAGCCTCTAATAATTAGGAAAGAGATCCCCTTTGGTTTGAAAAGCTTTCAAATCTCAGAGTCTGATCTGGGTTAGTACGGTCACAAAATCCATCAACTACATGCCTTTAAAGTATCGACCACACGTCCCATTTCGATTAGTCTTAGCCCTTCATCGTATAGTCGACCATGCCAGCTCAGGCAGTCGACCATACACTCCAACTTAACTATTTTGGAGTCGATTCCCATACATGGTCTTGTGGTTTCTTCACAAGGTTGGTCCACTCGATCCGACTACGATAGGAAGACCTAGCATAAAATGGTTAGACTGGGTTAGTAGAGTGCGGGTCTTACAACTCCCTCCCCCTCAAATAAATTTCAACCATAAAATTTGCACGTACCTTCCTAGTCGAATAGATGAGGATATTACTTCCGCATAGCATTCTCTTCTTCCCATGTGATTTTTTCCACATCTTGACTTCTCTAGGTGACCTTAACATAATAGATGTCACGATTGCAAAGATGTTGAACTTTTCGACTGGTGATTTCAAAAGGTACTACTTCGAATGTTAAGTCTTCAGTCAAATCTAGTTTTTTTTAGTCATTATGATCAGTGATGGATCTCTGACATACTTCTTCAACAATGAGACATGAAATACGTCATACACAGCAGACATAAATGGGGATAGTGCTAACTGATATGTTACCTTTCCACGTATCACCAAAATCACATAAGGTCTAATATATCTGGGACACAGCTTTCCTTTTTTATCGAACCATTTTAACCCGAACATAGGGGATATTTTCAGGAATACCTTAACACCTATGGCGAATTTAAGGTCTCGATGTCGATTATCTGAATATTGTTTGTGACGATTCTGAGATGTCCTAACTCTTTCCTTGATTATGTAGACTACTTGACAAGTTTCTTCGATAAACTCTGGCCCGATAATTTTTTGCTTTCTGAATTTATTCCAAAATAAAGGAGTTCAACACTTTCTACCATAAAATACTTAATAGGATGACATCTATATAGTAGCTTGATAGCTATTGTTGTAAACGTACTCGATCAATGACAACTTTTCATCCCACGATCCCTTGAAGTCAATCACACAAACTCGGAGCATGTCTTCTAAAATCTGAGTAGTGCATTCTGATTATCCATCAGTCTGTGGGTGAAATGCAGTACTAAACTTCAAAGTTGTTTCCATCATTTTCTATAATCCATTTCTAAAATTTTAAAGTAAAGCGGGGATCTCGGTCCAACACAATGCTCTCTGGTACACCGTGCAATCAAATGATATTATCCACATACAGCTTAGCTAACCGCTGTAGAGTATACCGAGGTTGTATAGCTGTGAAATGAGCTATCTTAGTCAAGCGATCTATAATCACCCAGACTAAGCCAACTGATCTGGGAGTCAATGGTAACCCAGTGACGAAGTCCATAGTAATGAAGCACCATTTCCAGGCTGGTCCAAGTAGTGGTTGTAACAAGCCTACAGGTCTTTGTCTTTTTGCCTTTACCTATTGATAATTTAGGCATTGAGACACATACCAGGCTACATCTACTTTCATTCCTCTTCACCAATATAGCTTTTTCAAATCATGATCCATTTTTTTGCTTCTAGGATGTACTAAATAGGAGGTAAAATGAGCTTTCCTCATTAGTTTATTTTTGATATCTGAATCTTTGCTTTTAGGTATGCACACTATTTCTTTGTACCATAGTGCCCTTTCAGAGTCCAAAGTGAAATCAAGAGTGGTCCTACCCTTTTCTAGATCTTCTTAGACCATCATCAAATAGGGTTCCGATTGAACTACCATTTTCAGTTCGTCCATCAAATCAGGTACAAACTTCAATGTAGCAAACATGTTTGAAAATCGATGAATAAATCCTAGGTCAATCGATCCACCCGATTTATTTATCACGAATTACTCATTGCCACAACTGAATACTCTTCCTGTGATACATATTACAACATTTGTGCTAACTTCTTTATCAGACTTCTTTAAAGCCTTTCTACTCAATGCGTCAGCAACTACATTAGCCTTTCATGGATGATACTAGATATCACAATCATAATCCTTTAGCAATTCCAACCACTTTCTCTGTCTCATATTCAACTTCTTCTGGTTGAAGAGATGTGTAAGGCTCTTATAGTCTAACTTAATCTGAAATTTCACTTCGTATAGGCAATGTCTCCATATCTTGACGGCATGTACCACTGCTGCTAATTCTAAGTCATGAGTAGGGTAATTCTTCTCTTGTACCTTCAGTTGCCTTGAAGCATATACAAATACTTACTCTCCTTACATGAGTACACATCCCAAACCCAATCTAGAAGCATCGATGTATATGATAAATGTATGTCCTGGTACTGGAATGGTCAAGATGGGAGCTGATATTAATCTTGCTTTCAGCATTTGGAAACATTCTTCACACTTGTCGGTCCAATCAAACGTTTCTCCTTTTTTAGTCAAACTAGCGAGAGGTATGGTGATTCTGGAGTAATCTTCCATGAACAGTCAATAAAACCCAACTAACCCAAGAAACTTTTCATTTCTACAATGTTCTTAGGTGCTTTCCATTTCACAATAGCTTTAATCTTGCTGGGATCCACTTTAATTTCTTTGGCTGATACTACATGGCCTAAGAAAGCTGCTTCATTTAGCCAAAACTCACATTTAGTAAATTTGGCATAAAGCTTTTCTTTTCTCAGTCACTGAAGAGCGGCCCTAAGATTTTTTACATGAGTTTCTCTGTCCTTAGAGTAGCCCAAGATGTCGTCTATACACACAATGATCGATGTAACCAACATGTCATGGAATACTCGGTTCATAAGTTCCATGAAAGTTGTAGGGACGTTAGTTAATCCAGAAGACATAACTAGAAACTCATAGTGTCCATATCTGGTTCTAAATACTGTCTTCAGAATATCACTATCCTTGATCTTCAACTAATGATATACTAACCGAAGATCAATATTGGAGAACACCTTGGCTCCTTGCAACTAGTCGAATAGATCATCAATCCGAGGCAATAGATATCAATTCTTGATCATGAGCTTGTTCACAGTTCCCTGTAGTCTATACATAGTCGAACGCTACCGTCCTTCTTCTTCCCAAACAACATTGGCTCTCCCCATGGTGATATACTGGGTCGGATATAACCCTTGTCCAGTAACTCCTATAGTTAAACCTGTTTCGAGCCTTTTAAACATGTTTCGAGCCTTTTTCTTCATTTCTCTTTTGTCTTCTTCTGAATCACAACTTAACTCGCCACAATTGGGTTTCTACAATGCCAATCGCACATCTTGGGTGATTTCTCTTAGTCTTCCCCCATTCTTTTCCATTCTCAAGGTACATTATCCATTCCCATTATCCTCTTGGTCAATTTATTCTAGGTTTTTATTGTCCTTCACCATTTTTTTCAATTAAAATCTTTTTAACCATAAAAATTAAATTTTTTAATGGTGGGTTTTCCTATTAGACACCCAACAAATGAAAACTCTTAAGAAAATTTGGGTTTCATTGGTTGGTTTGGCCAAAAGCTTGAAAATCACAATTTTGACTTAGAAATTGGTGATTTCTCTCAATTTTTAAAATTTTTTCATATTTGATTTAATTGATTAAAATTTATGATTAGATGACCCTTGTAGGATGGCTTGTAACCCATGTAAGTACTTCTGCCCAGATGTTTGGGTAAAAAGTGAGGTTTTTTCATTTAACGTCGTTATGCTGCCCAAATTTTTAACTTTTCTAACTTGTTTTCTTTGGTTTTTTTTTTCTTGCAGCTAACATGGCCCGAATTAAGATGCCCAGACCCTATGACACATCTCACTTTCGTTCTGTCGAGGCTGAGGTACAGTGCCCATGGTACAGATAGAAGAAGGTTGAGGGGGGTCAGTTTGTCAACCTACCCAATTTAGTCCTATTCAATGTAGAGAGGGCATTTGATGACATGGGCTGGCTTACTGTGACTCAGTATGAGGGTTGCACCAGCCCGAAATTGGTCAAGTACTTCTACTACAAACTTTGTTTAGAGGGTAACCCAGAAGATATAGACAGTGAGAGAGAGCTCTAGATTACTAGTTGGGTGAAAAGGGTTCCTATCTCTTTCAACACCTAATAGTTGGCAGATCTCTTGGGTATCTCAAGCACCTATCCATTAGTCTATCGCTCTTAAAGAACCCAATTTAGGTGGGAATTCTATTTCCGCATTGCATCTTCTTCCTCCCAAGCAATCTCCTCGGCGTATCGTCTTCGCCAGGTTATCTTCATATACTAATTATCCCAGCTTTGGAGATGTTGTACCTTCCAACTAGTGAACTAGGCTGGTACCACTTCAATAGTTGAATCTCCTATCTAAACCAGTGGATCCGTGGTCATTATCTTTGATATGGATCTCCAATGTACATCTTCAATAGAGACATGTGAAATACATCATGCGCACTAGACATGGACAGAGGTAACGCTAATTGATATGCAACTTGTCTCTCCAAAGTCTATAAGATCCAACACCTATATAGAATATAACTTTCCCTTCTTGTTTAATCGTTTCAAACTCTGCATAAGTGATATCTTCAAGAACACTTTGTCACTTATGGCGAACTCAAGGTCTTGGTGTCTCTTCTGACATCTTAAGCTATCTTGGCCCTTTTCTTTGATCTTGTCTGCTACTCGACAGGTTTCATTAACAAACTCCGATTTTAAAACACTTCATTCACTAAATCCATTCCAAAACAAAGGAATTTGACATTTCTACCTTACCATGCTTTACAGGTGACATTTACATAGTAGCTTGGTAGCAACTTCAATTCATGGTTAACTTCTCAACTCAAGCTCCTTGAAATCAATTTCATAAACTCGGGCATATCTCTTAGGATCTGTATAGTCCGCCCCGTCCGTCGGTTTGAGGTAAAGTGCGGTACTAAACTTCAACTTTGTCCCCATTATTTTCGGTAGATCCTCCCAAAACTTCATGATAAGGCATAAGCCTCTGACCGACTCTAAGCTCTTATGCATAGCATTCAATCTGGCAATATTATCCACATATAGCTTATTTAGCCACTCCAAAGCATACTGATGTAGTATAGCAATGGAATGAGCTATCCTCATAAGGCGATCAACAATCCCCCGAACTGCATCAACCACTCTGGGAGTCAGTGGCAAATCAGTGACATAGTTCATTGTAATGCAGTTTCACTTCCAAACTGGCTTTGATAGTTAATGTTGTAGCCATGTTGGTCTTTGTCTTTCAACCTTTACTTACTGACATTCAATTACTGAAACATGCATCTAAACCACATTAGTTATCATTCCTCTTTACCAGTACCATCACTTTCGGTCATGATACATATTGGTACTCCAGGATGTCCTGAATATTGAGTACAATGGATTCTTATCATTATCCTCTTCATAATATCTGAGTCTTTATCTTCATGTATTCAGAATCTACCTCTGTATCTAAGTACCGTCTCTGCATCCAAAGTAACTCAGGGTTGGGTTTTTCTTTTTCTGAATCTACTTACACCGTTCTTATTTATGGATCTCACAAAATTGCTACTTTTACTTCATCCATCAATTTAGAAATGATCATTAATGCCACAAGCATAGCCGAATTATTGCTCCATAAGTTCATTCATAAGTTCTTACCTTATTGGATCATCACGAGTTTCTATTGTATGTTACTCTACTTCTAAATCTGAATCTGTTGCTGCAAAACATAAGATAGTATTTATACTGGTTCCTTCCTTGGACTTCATAATTCCCTTTTTGCTTAATGCCTTACCTACTACATTAGCCTTCCCTGGATGATACTGGATATCACAGTCTTAATCCTTGAGCAATTCCAGCCATTTTCTTATCCTCATGTTCAACTCTTTCTGATGAGGAGGTACATAAAACTCTTGTGTTCCCATTCAGTCTAAAATTTTCCTCCGTTTAGATAATGTCTACAAGTCTTGATTGCATAATTTATCACCGTTACTTCCAAGTCATGAGTAGGGTAACTCTTCTCATGCTCCTTCAGTTTTCTAAAAGCATATGCAATCACTTATTTACCATGCATCAACCTGCATCCTAGATCCAATCCGAAAGTTTCAATGTATAGGGTAAAAGGTTTCCCTTATACCGGAACGTTCATGATGGAAGCTGATATCAACCTTGTTTTTGGAGTTTGGAGACATTCTTCACACTTGTTAGTCCAATTAAACTCCTCTCCTTTCCTGGTTAGCTTGGTAAGAGGTTTTGCGATCTTAGAGTGGTCCTCCAAAAATTGTCTGTAATAATCAGCTATACCCAAGAACTTCTGATCTTCGCAATACTCTTCAGGTGTTTCTTACCATATGATTACTTTTATCTTAAAGGGGTCCTCTTTAATCCCTTTATATGATGCTACGTAATCCAAGAAGATCACTTTGTTTAATCAGGTCTCCTATTTCTTGGACTTGGCATAAAGCTTTTCAGTTCTCAGCTGTTGTGAAGCTGTTCTAAGATCTGTTGTATGAGTTGCTTCATTCTTGAAATAAATCAAAATATCATCTATGAAAACTATGACCGACGTGTCTAACATGTCATGAAACACCCAGTTCATCAGCTCCATAAAAGATGTAGGGGAATTGGTTAATCCCAACGTCATAATCGAGAACTCATAATGTCCAATCCCGATTCTAAAGGTATCTTCGAGATATCACTGTCCAAATTCTTCAATTGTTGATACCATAACCGAAGATCAATCTTAGAAATTCCCTTTGCTCTTTGCAACTGTTTAAACAAGTCATCGATCTGAGGTGATAGATCTCGATTCTTGATCGTGAGCTTGTTCAATTCTCGATAGTATATACGCAGACAACACTATCATCCTTCTTCTTCATGAATTGGTGCTCCCCATGATGCAATACTTAGCCAATTGGAACCCTTGTCTAATAACTCCCATAGTTGAGTCTCAATCCCTTCAACTACATAGGAACTACTCTATAGGTGCCTTTGACACAAGTATCGTCCTTGGTAACAAGTCGATGACGAACTCGATCATATGATCAGATGGTAACCCAGGTAAGTCAACAGGAAACACATCAGGAATTTATGTATCACATCAATATCTTCCATCTGTGGTGCTTCTTTGGTAACGTATACCACAGATACTATATATCCAACTTCTTTTTCTTCAAAGCATCTCTTTGCCTTTAGCATAGAGAGGATCAACTTTCTTTTCTTACGCAACATACTTCCAATAATACTAAATTATATACCGTCTTTATTCTTGAATGATAATCTCTTCTATGTACACAACAACTTTGTAGAGTGTTGAGACAACCAGTCTATTCCCAAGATGACGTCAAAGTCTACCATCTCAAGTCGACTCAGGTTGCATCCAAATTTTATCCATCCATATGATTTGGACATTGTTCCTAACACTCATCCCATACAACATCTAGTCCAAAGGGCTTGAACTAGCAAAATCTGATATATGGTCTTAAGAGCTCTTGTAGTTCCTTCCTCTCTTAGTTTTTTTCAAAGACTATTGCTGAAAATCTCATATATCCCAAAAAACTCTTTAGCTTACACCTCCTTTTATCATTTTATTATATATCTCGAAAAGCATCTTCTGACTATTTACTCATTACATATCCCAAGTCTAAGCATTAGGGTATATGCTCAAAATTTCATTAATTCTGCCAAACTATCTTGGTCTTTGCTTAATCATTTCCTTTAACATTGGGCGTAACTCAGTATTACTTATACTAATCTGAATACTATCAATGCCATGATTTTTGACTTTATCCTTGTATCCACTTTTAGATTTGCCTTTAGGAATCTTCTGCCTTGTCAAAATTTATACCAATATAGCCATCTTTAACTTTACTTGAGTGTTATCTACTCTTTCCTAGTTACTCTTGATAGTTTTTACTTTTTGCTCATGCACTCTTTTATAGACATGGCTCATATCCATCAATTTAGTAATCTCAAAATAGATCCTCCATTACTTCATCTGAGGTTCATTGGTCATAGCATTTAATCTGAATCCAATCATCTTTCTTCCAATAATTCTATTATCACTAAACATTTTATCAGTGGATGTCGAGAAATGTAAGAATCAGAATGTTTATCCAAAACAATTCATTTCCTTCTTTCAATATAGTATGACGACAAACACTTTCTTTATTTAGTGAACTTAGGTTTAAAAGATCAGGAGTAAATATGTGGTAATCCAATCGGCATTAAAAAATCATCAAGTTGCACGGTGGTCCAAATATATAAAAATAGAAATTTTACAACTCTTAACCTCATGGTTACAGGTTTTATTGAGTATATATAATGCCATTGGTCAAGGTACTATAGGAATAAATCTGGAGAAAGTTTTCGTACATCAGTAAATCAGGTAAAATCAAATGATGTACGCTCAACATGATTAAACATGTAATTGTTCATTCAGTTCATATCTCTGTTCATGTTGTCAATCATGAGAGTGGTTCAGATTGGAATAATTAGAACTAATACTAAAGAAAAAATATCTATAACTTCAATTGACAGGTTATATCAAGAAAGTATCCTGTCAAAGCACGAGAAATTAAAATCTGGTATGTGCATCCTCTATAATCGTAAGAGTAAATCAATAATGCACCGCATCCTATATAAACCTATCTAGATATATGGCCATAATAGATTTGATCCTTTGCTGAAAATGTTCGAGGCATCATCTTCAGAAGACATTCTTCAATCCTTGTTGGATCATTCTGTCATGATGCAACTATCCCATACATCGGTGGCTGATAAGGTTAACCACCTTGATACACTTCTTGTTGTGCACCAAACTTCTGCACTAGGGTGTGCATTACTGGGACTTGCTGTGTGGTAGGCACTGTGTTATAGCTAACAGGTATTGGGTACAGTGATGCTACCAATTGGTACCATACTTGGTTTGACCCGGAGGTGTTGATGTAGCATCAGCAACTTGGGTAGTGATCTACATAGCAACTTGCATAGTCGGTCTCATCTGTTGTTGCTCTTGTATTTTATTGGGTCAAGTTAATGACAACCATAACAAAGGTACTTAATAGTCCAGGTGGTTGGCTGGAGTGGTCTGGTTGTTCACCTCCTTTGATTCGCTCTAATATGATTATCATTATCTAGCATCTGCTCAGATGAGTTTTCATTACCCATTCTAGACCCTGATAGTGGTGGGGTCAAGTTGCAACCTCTTCTTAATGCCCAGCGGGTAATGGATCAGCTTGTGGTGGATCTCACCCTGAGTCTCCATATCACCCAGGACTATAGTTACTCTTATTCTTAATTTATGACCATTATTATCTTATCCCTGTTGGATTTAGCCCGAGATCTTTTTCTTTATCTCTATAGGGGTTTTTGGCATTACTAGCCATTTTCCTTCTTCCTCTATCCTACATCGAGTTTCACACCTTGTGAGTACCAACTCGGTATTCCAATTTTCTACTGTACAGATGCTTCCTTCTTGCTACAGTACTATATCCCCTGTATACGTAGATAACTACCCAACTTATGGATAGTACCCTATATTATTTGTTTATCAGGATAAATTTTGGTCTTCTCTTTCTGTTTGAGTATATATATATGGTTCCACCTTTTATATGTATATTATTATCTTGTTTAAGTTCTGTCTCAACCAACATAGGTGCTTATTGTGTGTTTGTATTAAAGCTTTTAATTTATCCTAACTCAGTTCATGGACTCTAGTGGAAGTATTCAGGTTTCACGGGAAGGCCTGAGAGAGCTCTGATACCAAGTTGTCACACCCCAATTTTTGACTAACCAAAATGGTGTGATGAACCGTCAATAAACCAACGGTTCAACCAGGATCTCGAATAGGCTATCCCACATATGATAAACCAAAACACATTCCACATTAATCAGAGATAATAAAGTAAATAGTGGATGTCTTACAGATAATGAACTGAGGTCTAGTCATAATAAATAATTAATATTCTATTTATTTCTAAATAACCAAAACATAACTTAATACATATTACAATATCCAAATACGAAGTCTAAACACTAAACATATCCACAGTTGAAACGCTCTCTTAACGAACCATGTTCGTTCTCCATAGCTTGCTCATTCATAACCTCCACCCGTTCATATGTTGGCGTGTAGACATAATCTTCAATCATAGTACCTGCAACATCAGAAACTAAAAGAATTATGCATGTGAGGGTCAGCTCTCCAACTTGAGCTCAGTGAGAAAACAAAACAATACAACAAACATATGCATGCATTCATTCATATCTTTAGTCTGGTATATAAGTTTGCAATGTGCTATAGAAAGGATTGGTGGCCAAAGGTTACGTTTATTGACGCCTCACCTCTATACACGAGTGTGTGAAGCCGCCCAAAGGTAACGTTTATTGTCGTCCCACATGCACCTACCATGGACAATGTACACGCAAAGGTTACGTTTATTGCTGTACCGATTATCCATACCAACACGTAAGCCCCTACTGGCGAGGGCTCAGAAACTGGGCTCGCAACTAACCAATCCTAATGTCAAACAGTGTATCCAAGGCCACACCCCAGCATCCCACAATACATCCATAGAGATAGGGCTAAGGCCCCCCGGTAGAGTCAGAGACTACACGGTCCGAGACCACCTCCCCTCATATACTACGACGTAATAGTTCTGCTAAGGTAATGGCGATACGACGATGTCAGTGGACAAGACTTGAGTTAGAGATAGAGCTAGAGTGCTGAGGCCCGGCCTATGACACCCCCCTGATACTCGCTCGCATCAAGCACACTAACCACACACATACATTCACATGCCTATTCCTATCATCATCATCGTCATCATGTTATAAACAATAAATTTAAATATGCATGAACAATAATAATAGAATTATTGGATGACATGTTGAATGCACATACAAGCTTACACGCATAGAATCAGTCATGGCATCGGACTCAAGAAATAAAAATAGTTTATTATTAACCAATTAGTTTAGGTCTTGTTCCCTCACCTTTGCTTGATTGTAGATCCTCTTTCAAGCTTTAAGAATCACTTTTATATCAATAGGAAACCTAACAAGTCGATAGATTTTAGTTAGAATTCATTCCGATAATTCCAGGCTTGCTGTTAAGTGGGGGTAGTAGGACGGGTAGCAGTTTCCTGCAACCCCCAGGGGTAGGGTAGATGCCAAGGTCGGATGTTCCATCGACCCTCGGTGCGACCACTACTTTCCTGGGCTTCCCGAATGTTGGGGGTCAATGCTAGGGTCGGATGTTCCATCGACCCTAGGTGCGACCCCCCATGGTTTGAGTCGAGAATTTCATCCTATAGTCCATTATTTCATGTTTGGGTCCTATGGCTTACTTCCACGATCCATTCTATGCTTGTTCTATGGCTTAAAACTTTAGGTTTCTTCCTTACTTTGCCTGCCATGATTTTTTCCATGAATTTCATTGAAATCCTCCCATGGATGGATGATTTGGGTATCTCTTAAGTCACACCCTCTTCATGAACCATTCTAAGGTCTTAAATAAATCATGGAGAATGTATTCATACCTTAGGTTTGCTGAGATTCAGAGTTTCCTCTGAATTTCCTCCTCCTTGGTCTTCTTCTTCAATTCTCCTTCTCTTCTCATTCTCTTCCTTCTCTTGTCTTTCTCTCAATCCAATTAGGGTTGTAAAAGGAGTGAAAGAGGCTTAGGGATGTCCTATTTATAGAGTAAAACCTCCCAAAATAAATCCCATTGAGTTTAGGAAAGGTTTCAATTGAAATTAGAAAGTTTCCTAATTTCCGATTCTGTCAGCAACTGGGGGTGGATGGAGGGGGGTCGATGGGGGGGGGTCGGACAATTCGAGACCCCTGCGACCCCCAGACCAAAAATTCATGGGTCGGACAGGGGGTCGACCATGCCTGTTTAGGCATGGGACCCTACCCTCATTTTGACTGTTTTTTAGTAAACTTTCATATTGGTTCTTGGATTTCTTCACACACTTGGTCCACTTGGCTTGACCATGATATGTAGACCGGTCATGACATGAAATGTAAGGTTAGACTGGGTTCGTGGCCCGAGGGTCTTACAGCATCCCTCAATACGTCCATAGAGATAGAGCTACGGCCCCCTGACAGAGTCAAAGACCACACAATCTGAGACCACCTCCCCTGATGTCCTACTACATAATAGTTTTGCTAAGGAAATGGCAATACGACAATGTCATGCAAAGCATGGTTTAGGGATCAAACACCCCTCCCCACACAATATACCGACCACACATACAAACACATGCCTAATCCTATCATCATCAATCAATATAGTAAAAATAATAAAATAAATATATTTGAATAGGAATAACAGTAATATTGGATGACATGTGAGATGTACATTACAAGCATTCACGCATAGAATCATTGATGGCATTGGACAAATAAAATAAAGGTAGCTTGTTATTATCCAATTAGTTTAGGTCTTGTTTTCTCACATGTAACTATATAAAATCCTTCTTCCAAGCTTCAGAAGTCACTTTGAATCTATTGAAAACCTAAAAAATTCATGGATTAAAGTTAGGGTTCAATTGTACCAAGTTACAATGGTCAAAAATCAAAACAGAGCCTTTGCCACATGACTGATTGATCCTGTGGTCTTACGTTTATGTTGACCACAGGTCATAGGGTCGACCCTTATGGTCGCACTACATGTGACCACAACTACAACCACATGATTCGTGGGACTTTCTCGAATGGCTGTGGTCTACTCAATGATCACCCTATGGTCGACCATAGTTGTGACCATATGAGTTTGGTTGATTTTTACTTCCAATACGAGTTCTTCCTCTTGGCTCTTCAATGGGATTCACCCTTCTGATCATTCTATGGCCAAAAATCTTAGTTTTTATGATACTAATTACCCTAACCCATTCTCCATGATCCCCTTTGAGATTTGCTTAGAAAAACCCCATAATTGAAATCTTACATTGGGTTTGATATCTCAATTTACAATGAAAACTTCTATTCTATGTGTTCTATGGCTACAGAGACAAGGTTCATACTTTACTTGTTGCAGAGAGTCTGTAGAACTCCTTCTCTCAGCCTTCTCCTCCAAACCTTCTTCTTCTTTTCTTTCTCTCTCTTTCTCTCTTAGGTTTAGGGTTTGATAGTGATCCAAAAGAGTAAAAGAGGGTAGAGGGATGTCCTCTATATAGAGAGAAACTCTCAATCTAGAGCCTCCAACAATTAGGAAAGATATCCCCTTTGATTTGGAAAGTTTCTAAATCTCAAAGTCTGATATGGGTTCTTGCAGTCGATTGTGCGGTCGCAAAATCCATCAACCACATGACTCCAGAGTATCGACCACAAGTCCCATTTTGACTGGTCTTACCCGTTTATCTTATGGTCAACCATAACAACTCAGGCAGTCGACCATACACTCCAACTTTACTGTTTTGGAGTCAATTCCTTTACCTAGTCTTGTGGTTTGTTTACACGGTTGGTCTACTTGATCCGGCTATGATAGGAAGACCTAGCATAACACGGTTAAACAGGGTTTGTAGAGTGGGGGTGCTACAACGCATCTCCCACTATAAATGGTGATAGGACAAAAGCCCAACCAGTGATGCTCCAATGACCACTATCAACCCTTCCCCCTCATCCTCGATCACATACCAGTACCTAACCCCCTACTGGCTAGGGTTGCATAGGTTCTTTTACTAACCAATCTTATATGACATTATATGCACCCCTACAACACCCCAGTAGAAGTCCCAATCTGTCCATCTTCCCCCTAGACACTGTCATCCCACTAGGACATTAGGGTAATGCAAGGCCAAGCTCACAGGTCAGATCCAACAATCCTTGACCCTTTTACCACTTCCCATAAACAATCAATAGCATACATTAACAATCAACATATATCAAAAATGCAAATGCATGTAAAAAGACAGTTATTGGATGACATGTTATTCACATCAAGCATGCATCATAGACATACATAAAGTTAGAAACACTTTAAAAATTAATCAGGGTTTTATTCTTCACCTGGGGTTTTGTGAATAGAATTTATCACACCACAAGAGTTGATATCTTCTTTGTATGTGACACCAGGGTTGTGCATGGAAGGGTTACTTAATTGTTCATACCATTACATAGTGATTTATGGCTTTCTGACAATACCAGTAATAGATCTAGAAGCATAAGGTCAAGTTTAGTGTCACTTCTGGTTGGAGTCCTAGCATTTCTGCCAGTAGCTGGTCACAACCTCAGTCGCTCAGTTTTGAGTCTGACATTACATTCGGTAACTTATCAAGACCTTGCTATGACTGGTCGCCAGTCTCAAGTCTGGTATTGTGTTCGATTACTCCTTTAAGGGTTGGTCAGGGTAAGTTGACCTAGTCAGAGGCACAAATTTTGCCTCTGGGGTTCCCCTCTAAACATGCTACAGGTTTCTTCTGTGGACGTCCATCGATAGTCCTTCTGAATAGCATTTCCCCATTTATTTACCCTTCTATTGGTTAGCCTAGTATGGTCGACTAAAAACGTACCTCCTAGGTCTAGTTATTCTTTTCCTGAGTATAACGGATGATGGATTTAAGGTTTTCCCTAACTCATTCATCAAGAGAAGATTTTCTTGATATACATTGATACTCTACTCTACTATAAATAGAAAATGGAGCTTCATCAAAGAGTGGCAGTGTAATCAATTAACATTCTATATTGTCTACCTTAAAACACTAAGGTAGGGTTTATGGAATGTTACCAGTGACAGTTCAAGCAGTGGTCCAAAGCAACGAATGGTATCAACAGTTCTCTAAGCAGACGTCCCTCTAAGCTTCTCTTCCTCCTTCCACTCTCTCTCCCTCTCTGAGAACTTGTCAAAGTTTTTCTTGTGAATAATACATACTCAGAGGCGAAAGGAGTCTAATAGGGTTGATCAACTGGAATCTTCCTTTGAAGTGGAAATCTTTGTTAGAGTGGAAATTGGGGGATGATGCCAAGTGGCGAACCAAAAACAGAATAGGAGTGGAACTCCAAAATTTTAGTTTAACTTATTGATTGCGAGGTGGGGACCATTGGATTCATTCTTGGGTCCAAAAGAATATTCCCTTACTTTTCAACGGATCAAATTGGAGTTTGAAAATTCATAAGTACCCATTTGGGCCTGTTCGGTCGCAAGGTCGGTCGGGCATGAGCTATGGCCTTTCGACCCGTAGTTGCACCGCAGCACAGTCATTGTTCCATTTATGGTTTCCTTTAGTGTTTAGCTGTGCTAGCCTTTAGGTTGGCTTCTTTTTGGGTTTGCCAATGGTGGAAAACCTTGGCACAAGGAAAAGCCGAGTTAAGCATGGTTTTCAAGGTGCAGATTTTATATAAACTCTCCTCTCCTATGATTTTAATCGTTAAGATCATAGGGTAGATTCTCCTTCGTTTGTTTGAATGCAAAACCTTCGAACGCCATTAATGGCACAACCATGAACGTACAAACTGTTGCTCATGGAATCAAATCATGAGTACAAGTTGGTACGACTGATATGGGAAGGAAGATCCGATTCTAAACGATTAAAGGACTATCCATGAACCCTTGATGACCAAGAAAGACCATAGAAGACTAAAACCATGGACCCCTCTCAGATCTAAAAAATAGATCTTAGAACCAAACTGAAAAGACTCTGTCCAGATGGGTCTACGGATGGGACCCCATGCACCCACATGCATCAAATATCTCACTAGTTGGGGTCTGACTACACTAGGAGGTGCAGTGCGACCATATGGTTAGGTTGCGTGGTGTAGCCGCGACCACCAGGGGCACCCTATTTAGGGGTGCAGTAGGACCCAGTAGTGCAGTCGATGGCACCAGCTGCATATAGCTTACCAGTCGCACCGTATGGGCTCGACCCAGTGAGCTGTCGTATAGTGTAACGGACTATGTTTTGAGCCTAAGAACTATATACTTCCATAAAAAGAAGTCCTTCTTAGTATTATGCATAATAAAAGGTGAGAATAGACCATCGAGTAGTGTTTCCATATCCATACCACCTACTTCACATGGATAGCAAGACTGTTGTAGCTTGAATTAACTTTCAGACCTAGAATGGAAACCAACACCTGATGATATGCTATGATAAACAAGCAGTCAAGATGAGTGTTAGGCAAAAAGGTTACTACTTAATGTTGTGATTTTGATCGAGATATGAGGAAACCTTGGAAGGCTTGCTCGGATCATACATCGGTAGTGTTTCCTTTTGTTTCTTAGGTAAGGGGATTAGACCTTGTTTTCATATGATTTTATTTTATGATGATTTTTATAAGAATGATAACATGTTCTGTGTGATTACATGCCATCCAATAAACCGTCTTCTTTGTTAATGCATATGCATAAATCTTGTGTATAACCATTGATACCCATAATTTTTTGGAAGTGGGTGAAATGGGACGCTTCACAACCTCTCCACAAAAGGTAGAGCTGGTCTAGGTGATATTTAATATCTGGTTACATTCGTAAGGGGAAAGGTGGATGGAATAAGAAACTAGCACCACCTCTTACCAACACTGCTTTACATTGACCTATGTAACCTAGCCAAGTCATGATGTCCTATGTGGGGGCTCGGACAGGGTAGGAAGCTTGGCCTGGTTACAGTCTAGTAATATGAATTCATTAGGTGGACATGGTTAGTCAAGCAAAAATACCTATATAACTGTACCTCTAGCCAATAGTGGCTTATATATTGGTATAGGTTCAATAAAGGTGCTATGATCATAGCTATGATGCTCCCCAGTTCCAATGTTGTAAGACCTATACCCAAAATTTTGGTCATAATTTGGAATTTTGGCTTCATAATAGGTCTTACCACGACGAACGGGACAAACCAACATAAACCAGACCTATGAAGCCCAATGGAAATAACATAGTTAAACTTTAGCACCTAAACCATTCAATCTAGACTCAAATAAGGGGTCCGACAGGAAACCATGAAGGTGCGGTCAAACATGTGCCATACCTCCGAGGCCAAGATTAGATTGGAAACCAACCCAATTTTGGACCAGTGGTTTGTTGACTTGTGATCTTGACTATCTCTATAGCCATTTGAGATTGTGTCTAGGTTCAATAGCTATTGAAATTAGTAAAAAGGAGGGAATCCCCTAACTTACCATGATTGGAGCCCAATCCATTCTAGATCTGAATAGAGTGAATCCAACTCTATTCCCATTTTTCACATTTTATTCTCAACACTAACCGAGAGAAAGAGAGGAGTGGGAATGATTTGACGTGTTTTGGAAGGGAAGGAAGCAGAAAAAGGAAGGAGTCCATGCTCCTCTGGAAATAGAACTTGTGAACAAAAACCTTCAACAGACTCTATTACTAGTATCAAAATCCTACTTCCTTGGTGTTTCTTACAAATAAAATAATAGAATAACCACTGAGGGGACATTGATCATGTTTTTCCTGGCTAAGATCTCCCTTCACCATTACTTAGACACATTCAAGAATTTAATTGAATGATGAATCCGATTCGGTGAAGAACCGAGATCTTAAGAATAATGGAAAATGGATGTAAATAGACAAACGGTCAGATCCAAGTGTTCAAACCTTAATGATAGATCTAAATGGATTATCTATCAGTTAAAACCCAAGGAATCCCCTCCGAGTATTGCTAGAATTGGATCCAAGGCACTAAAACCAAATCCAGCATCGGTAAAATGGGAATTAAAATCAATGTCAATAACCTAAGCTAGAATGGGATTTTTAAACCCAAAATCCTTATGTAGGCTTAATAAAATTCTATAAAACCACCGGAGAAAAATCAAAATGTTTTGACCATGTTTTGACATACGATTGATGGCACGTGCTACACGCCTATGGTCAGACCGTGCAGTTGATGCCTCGTGAGGCACGGTGAAATGACCTCTGTTGATGGCCATACTTGGACATTATCTTTCTGGGATTTCTATTAACTTGTTCATATATTCATATCTCTAGAATCATATGTTTACATGTGTATACTCCTTCGTTTCATTTATAACTTATGTTATTTAATATTGATGCTTGCTGTTCACCCTTGTAAATGTTTGAAACCTTTGGATAGTGAGTATAGGATGCCTCAAAACTTAATACTAGACCCCTAAAAATGCGAATAAATCACTAGGATCTGTTTAAGCAAGCAAAAGAGACAAACAGTGAACCTGTAGATTTAATATAATTACTTTTATTGCTATTTAAGATACAGAAGAACTCTAGGAGAAATTACTTGGGATTGTACTCTTTATTTTTTTGCTACTTACTATCTCAGGTAAGGGAATTAGACCTTGTTTGATAGAATTAGATATATTTGATTATTTTATTTGATGTTATGTGATTGATAACATGCCTTGTGTGATAACATGCCATCCAATAAACTACTTGTTTTCCCATGAATATACATCCTTGAGCTTGGGGTCTACAGTGCTAGTAAGGATTGGAGGGTGAGTGGTATGAGACATTTATTACCTTTCCACAAAAGCAACTGACCTAAGTTTTGATTCGTGATGTCTGGTTAAGTCAGTAAGGAGAAGGGTGGGTGGTATAGGATGCTTGCACTACTTTTTACTGGCGCTACTTTGAAATGACCATGTATAACTTAGCCAAGTGACGATGTCCTATGTGGGGGCTTGGACGGGGTCGAAAGCTTGGTGATGTTACGGTCCAGTAACTTGTTAATAGGAGGACTTGGTTAATTGTATGTTTATGTTAATCACCCTAATAACTATAACACTAGCTATTAGGGGGTTATGTAGTGGCGTGGGTTCAATAAAGGGTGGTATGAACATAGCTGCAACGCTCCCCATACCCAACATAGTGTAGATGGATGGGCGAGTTGACTAGTAGGATTAGAAACTCTTCAAGTAGTTGGCATAATACAGGCTTGGGATGAGTTATAGGAAAGTGGCCGGCATAATACGGGCTTGTCCACAACGATGGACCCATATTTGGGGGATGTTACTGTACACCGAGTGAGGCAGAATTCATTCTGATGGAAGAAGACCCGTGTAGCAGGAGACTCCATGTGTAGGTTGTCTTGAACTGGTACTTGCAGTTATATACCAGACCATAGTTGTTAATTCATGCATTTGTTTGCACACGTTTGATTTCCTTGCTAAGCAGGGTGGTTGAGCTCACACTTGTGTACATAAATTCTTTAAATGTAGTTTTGACTAAAGTAGAATTTGGTGATGTGGACACTAGGGATGAAGATGCCCATGATGATGCATGTGAGTGTAACTATTGTTTCTATGGATAGACACAGTGAACAATTTATTACTTTACTTTGAATTTGGACTATCAATTTGAATTTAGGGGCATGTTGCCCAGGAGAATAATTTTAAATTTAAGGATTTAATTATCTTTATTTATCACAATGGTTTGGGAATTTATTATAACTATCATTTGATCTATTCGGCTACTATAGTTAATTAATTAAGACTTCTGCTAAATTCATGATTTAATATCCCTTCTATCTGATGGTATGGATTTATTTGTTATTAGCTTGTGATGGGATAGTTTATTAGTTCGCGTACCTGATACGTGTTGAGCGCAACTAAAAATAAATTACTCTACCTATAATGAATAGTAATGATAAGTAAAGGTAGATCCACAGAGACTAGTTAATCAAATTGTCTACTTATCAAGAAAAAGGGGGCTTTCTTCTGCAGTTTAATTGACAACAAAACTAAGTAACAAAAATTCAATGGAAGATGACGTCGATTCAAGGAAATTACTCATGGCTGCAAATTGATCATTGACCTCATATATATTATTCTCTATTCAAATATTTAACCAAGGATTATCAAAAAGCCTGACAATCCTTACATTCCCTAATTTCATTAATTTGAGCCCAGCACACAAATTAATTCTTATCAATAAACCAATTAGTATTAAGAAATCCTCATGAATTTACTGATAGCATTACACTCTCGGAGGGAGTTAAAGATGAACAACAATCTAACAAGCGTCAGATTATTTAATTCATTCTAGGTTTCCTTTAAGCCAGTAACAAAAACTTGGATCATAATTGTTCTGCTCAATGGCTACTTTTCCTGAACACCATAACAATTATGGATTATGGATTCAGGTTAGCAATAAACCACATAACTCAATCAATTAATAGGCCTCTTAATAAACTGAATCACGTAACCATTAACTTGAAAAAATAAGAAATACAAATATTTGAATAGAAAAATAATTAAAATTAAGAACAGAGTCTCACAATTTTACTAACTGGATTGAATTCCCATGAATCAACTAAAGAACTTAGCTAGATATGATATAAAAGAAAGACAAAAGAAATAAAACTATCTTCTCAATAATTTTTTGATGCCCTATTACGTAGCCTTTACATTGCTTAAATAGCCAAAGTACAGAAGATTAAAACTGGTATGTTTAGAATCGATAACCTTATTATATGAAAATAAAGATTAAACAAAATCCCTTGCCAAGATTAGATAGAGAATCATTCCATCATTAACCAAATGCCACCTCTAGATTTGCCAATCTTTGTAATATTCCATAGAGGTATATATTCTCCTCAAAATTTCTGACAATCAATCAAATCCTTCCAATAGTAAACCTTCTATGGGTGGTAATCTTCCTTCTTTGGTTTGAATTCAAATCAGTTTTCCAGATTAGATTTTTGGATCATGTTTGATTTCTAGAATCTTTCCATATTAAAAACCAGCATAAAATTCAAAAGGTCATTATTGAAAATATCAGAATTTTTTTATTTTAAACATAAATTACCATTATTTACCCCCAATGTCATATATATAAGGAATCATCACAAATGAGTACCATAAGACATATAATATGTTAAATGAACTAAATATAAGGGAAATAATATATAAAATTATGAATCCATCAAATTCCCCCACACTTAGCTCTTGCACGTCCTCAGGCAAACTAAATACTAAATTTTTTCTTTTCACTTTCATCCCACTGCATTCAAAGAATATGTGTACCATGAATCAGAAACTAATTCAAATGATCAAGAGAATAATATATGACATTGTCAAAGGTCACTTAGTGAATATGAGCAATATCTAACATACCAGTCTTATTCAAAAGGGAACATGCTAATGTTTAGTAAATTTTCTCTTGGGATTCTCTCTACTCACTCAAGAATTCAAGGTTTAACTATTTTACTTAAGATCTTCCTATGAAGATGCACTACCATACGCTTGCTTATTCACCAAAATATCCATTACTTAGAATACACAGATACATGAATCAAAAGGTCTTTATTAAGATTGTAATAGGGCAAGGGTTCAAGGTACGGATAAGAAAAATGTACTGACGTTAAAACCCAAGAAACTAATAGAGCATTAAGGCAAAAAAATTGAGCAATCTAAATGATAAGGACTCATAGATAAAGCTCTTGAACAAAACATCCCAAACTCCAGTTTCTTTTTCCTTTATTCTTTTTCTTTTCATTTAAGAACTATGCTTTGCTATTTGAATTTTTTTTTTTAGAAGAGCATGACATTTTAAATATAACAAAGACCATTTATTCCCATTACATCCCACTTCTTGACATACAACCATTACTTTTGAGAATAGCACCCCCATACTTATTCAATACATATCTCTCTCAAACCCATTAGATAATTCTCAATGCTCTACTAGCTCAAAGGTTGGTAAAACGTGAGAAAAACAAACAATTCAAGGCTCATGGTTTAGGGTTCAATGCAGAATAATGTTTAAAAGCTCAAAGTGGATCCACTAAGGGTAAAAATATATAAGGTTGGCCATAAGCTAAGTGGTTGTAAAATCCTATTTACCTTTATCATCTTCATGTCTACACATATCAATAAAATCTTGACACGGTTCAAAACAAGTTCTAGAGATACAAAAGAATAGTTGAATATCACTTTTCAAAGAAAATAAAGATTGACATAGATGTCTCAGTCTAGTTTGGCTCAAAAGCTCACTTGGTTGGATTCCATCTACTAAACCTGCATGCTTTACCTCTAAATGTAACTATCAATGTTATTCAAAGCCCATTTAGCAAGTTGTTTCAACTAATTCATATATGTAATTTTTTTACGTTCAAATAGTTCCAATCCATGGCATAGATATTTTCTTAGTCTATTGAAGTGGAATTTTTTTTTAAATTCAACCATTATTTATTTTTTTTTGGATTTAACAAATCATAAAAAAATTAAAAACTTAAAAATAAAAATAAAAATAAAACTAAAGAGAAATCCTAATTCCTCTCCGCCCACCTAAATCTGACATTGTCCCCAATGAAAATTAAAAATGTAATGGAAATATGTAAAGAAAAGTAATTAAAAATTATAAGAAAAATAAATCCCATTTCTTGGGTTGCCTCCCAAGCAGCGCTTGTGTTTAATGTCGTTAGCTCGACTCAATACTCCTCAATTAGAATAAACGGGATCCCCCAGTTGTACTTCGTCTATAGTATGCTCGTGAAAGCGTTCATAGAATGTCTTGAGTCGATGCCCATTAACCTTGAACACCTTATTAGTTTCGAACTTCAACTGTACCATAAGGAAACACATTAGTAACTTCAAAGGGTCTAATCCAATGAGAACGTAACTTATCAGGAATCAATTTAAGTCTCAAATTGTAAAGCAAGACATTCTGTCCTACCACAAATTGCTTCCTAGCAATCCTCTTGTCATGAAATTCCTTGGAAAGATTTTTTTTTTATGTTCTTTGAAATAAGCTTCTTGTAGCGCCCCTAAGTCATCCGAAATTTCATGCGCAAGCAATACCTATTGGAAAAACTACGGACAACTGAAAAAAAAAACTTCACACAAAGGTAAGAACACAAGTGTCTAAAAGAATGTTAAATAGAATGAAAACAATCACAATCTGATTAAAACTAGTCCCTGGCAGCGGCGCCAAATTTTGATGCGTGTAGAGCGCAACCAAAAATAAATTACTCTACCTATAATTAATAGTAATGATAATTAAAGGTAGATCCATAGAGACTACTTAATAAAATTGTCTACTTACCAAGAATAAGGGGGGTTTTCTTTTGCAATTTAATTGGCAAAAAAATTAAGTAACAAAAATTCAATGGAAGATAATGACGATACAAGAAAATTTACTCATGGCTGCAAATTGATCATTGACCTCATATCTATTATTCTCTATTCAAATATTTAACCAATGATTATCAAATAGCCAGACAATCCTTACCTTCCCTAATTTCATTAATTTGAGCCCAGCACACAAATTAATTCTTATCAATAAATCAATTGGTATTAAGCAATCCTCAGGAATTTACTGATAGCATTACACTCTCGGAGGGAGTTAAAGATGAACAACAATCTAACAAGCGTCAGATTATTTAATTCATTCTATGTTTTCTTTAAGCAAGTAACAAAAACTTGGATAATAATTATTCTGTCCAATTGCTATTTTTCTTGAACACCATAACAATTATGGATTATGGATTTAAGTAAGCAATAAACCACATAACTCAATCAATTAATAGGCCTCTTAATAAACTGAATCACGCAACCATTAACTTGAAATACCAAGAAACATAAATATTTGAATAGAAAATTAATTAAAATTAAGAACAGAGTCTCACAATTTTCCTAACCGGATTGAATTACCGTGAATCGACTAAAGAACTTAGCTAGATATGATAGAAAAGAAAGACAAAGAAATAAAACTATCTTCTCAATAATTTTTTGATGCTCTATTACGTAGCCTTTACATTGCTTAAATAGCCAGAGTACAGAAGATTAAAACTGATATGTTTAGAATTGACAACCGTATTATATGGAAATAAAGATTAAACAAAATCCCTTACCAAGATTAGTTAGAGAATCATTCCATCATTAACCAAATGCCACCTCTAGATTTGCCAATCTTTGTAATATTCCATAGAGGTATATATTCTCCTCAAGATTTCTGACAATCAATCAAATCCTTCCAATAGTAAACCTTCTATGGGTGGTAATCTTCCTTCTCTGGTTTGAATTCAAATCTGTTTTCCAGATCAGATTTTTGGATCACGTTTGATTTCTAGAATTCTTTCCATATTAAAAACCTGCATAAAATTCAAAAGGTCATTATTGAAAATATCAGAATTTTTTTATTTTGAACATAAATTACCAATATTTTCCCCAAATATCATTTATCTATGGAATCAACACAAATGAGTACCATAAGACATATAATATGTTAAATGAACTAAATATAAAGGAAATAAATATATAAAATTATAAATCCATCAAATTCCCCCACACTTAGCTCTTGCACGTCCTTGGGCAAACTAAATACTAAATTTTTTTTTTCACTTTCATCCCATAGCATTCAAAGAATATGTGTACCATGAATCAGAAACTAATTCAAGAGATCAAGAGAACAATATATGTCATAGTCAAAGGTCACTTAGCGAATATGAGCAATATCTAACATACCAGTCTTATTCAAAAGTGAACATGCTAATGTTTAGTAGATTTTTACTTTGGGATTCTCTATACTCACTCAAGAATTTATGGTTTAACTGTTTTACTCAAGATCTTCCTATGAAGATGCACTACCATACGCCTGCTTATTCACCAAAATCTCCATTACTTAGAATATACGGATACATGAATCAAAAGGTCTTTATCAAGATTATAATGGGGCTAGGGTTCAAGGTATGGATAAGAAAAATGTACTGACGTCAAAATCCAAGAAACTAATAGAGCATTAAGAAAAAAAAATTGAGCAATCTAAATGATAAGGGCTCATAGATAAACTCTTGAACAAAACATCCCAATTTCCAGCTTCTTTTTCCTTCATTCTTTTTCTTTTCATTTGAGAACTATGCTTTGCTATTTGAATTTTTTTTTTAGAAGAGCATGACATTTTATATATAACAAAGACCATTTACTCCCATTACATCCCACTTCTTGATATACAACCATCACTTTTGAGAATAGCACCCCCAAACTTATTCAATACATATCTCTCTCAAACCCATTAGATAATTCTCAATGCTCTACTAGCTCAAAGGTTGGTAAAACATGAGAAAAACAAACAATTCAAGGCTCATGGTTTAGGGTTCAATGATGAATATAGTTTAAAAGCACAAAGTGGATCTACTATGGGTAAAAATATATAAGGTTGGCCATTTAAGCTAAGTGGTAGTAAAATCCTATTTGCCTTTATCATCTTCATGTCTACACATATCCATGTAATCTTGACACGGTTCAAAGCAAGTTTTAGAGATACATAGTACAATATCAATCTTGAAAGAAAATAAAGATTGACATAGATGTCTCAGTCTAGTTTGGCACAAAAGCTCACTTGGTTGGATTTCATCTGTAAGACCCGTGTCAAACTAACCCAGTCTTACCACCTTGAACCAGGTTTACCCATCATGGTCGAGTCAATGGACCAAGGGCGTGAAGGAGAGCGAGATCCCATGTATCAAATCGACCCAAAAACACTTAAAATAGAGCAAGAGTCGCATACCCAGCTATACAGGGTCGACCCTCTCAAATTAGAAACTCAGACCCTGAAAAATGGACAGAGGGTCGGACAGTGTCAGACCACAGGGTCGACGGGATCATCGACCCTCTAATTGACCCTCACTTACCGCCGAAGCTGAAATTAGGAAACTTCCTAATTTTCGATTGGGATTCTTTCCAAATCTCAATGGGACTATTATAAGACATTCCTACTCTATTTAAAGGACATCCCTAAGCCACTTTCACTCCTTTCACAACCCTAATTGAATTGAGAGAAAGAGAGAAGAAGGAAAAGAGGAAGAAAAGAGGCAAGGAAGAAGACTTAGCAAAAAGGAGAAGAATTTTCAGTGAAAAGTAATCTTATCAGGTATGGATACTAATTCCATGAGTTTCTACAGACCTTAGGTTAGATATGGTTGAGTGTAGGATTTCAGAGAAACCCAAACCATCCATCCATGGTTAGGTTTTAATGGAAAACCCTAGGAGAATGCATGAAAGCTATTTAAGAGGATGAATCATAGCTTCAGACCATGGAATGAATGTTTAATGGAATGTGGAAGCAAGCCATAGGACCCCAAACACGAAGAATGAATTAAAAACTAGAAATTGGACCTGATTGCATAGAGGGTCACACACAGGGTCGATAGACCCATCGACCCTATGCACCCTGACCATCGACCCTCAGCATTCGGGAAGTTTAGACAGAGGACAGGGTTGATAGACCCATCGACCCTATGCATTCTGAGCATCGACCCTCTGATCGACCCTCAAATAACAGTATGGTTTTAAATTCAGAATTAATTCTAATTAAATTCCATCGACTTTGTTAGGTTTGCTAGCATTATAATAACACTGTAGAGGTGATTTTAAAGCTTGGAAAAACATCCTATAGCAAACTAAGGTGAGGAACTTTAACTCCAAACTAAATTGGTTAATAATAAACTATTTTCTATTTCTTGAGTCCTATGCTATGTTTGATTCTATGCGAATATGATTGTTATGTGCATACAGCATGCCATCCAATATTTCTATTATTTGTTCATGCATATTTACTTTATTGTTTATAACATGATGATGATGATGATGATAGGAATAGGCATGTGCTTGTATGTGTGTGGTTGATGTGCTTGATGCGAGCGAGTATCAGGGGGGGTGTGATGAGAACGTCAATAAACGTTAACCTTTGGCGGGTCTCAGCACTTTAGCTCTATCTCTAACTCAAGTCTTGTGCATTGGCATCGTCGTATCGCCATTACCATAGCGGAACTATTATGTCGTAGAGTATCAGGGTAGGTGGTTTCGGTCCTTGTAGTCTCTGACTCTACCAGGGGGCCTTAGCTCTATCTCTATGGGCATTCTGAGGGATGCTGGGGTGAGGCCTTGGATACACTGTTTGGCATTAGGATTGGTTAGTTGCGAGCCCAGTTTGCAGCCCTCGCCAGCAGGGGCTTACGTGTTGGTATGGCACTATATAGCAATAAATGTAACCTTTGTTATATAATGTTCATGGTTGGGTGCATGTGAGTTGACGATAAACGTGATCTTCGGGTAACATCACACACTCGTGTATAGAGGCGGAGTCAATAAACGCGACCTTTGGATACCTCAACCTTTCTATTGCATATTCCAAACTTCAAACCAGACCGAAGATATAAATTGATGTGCATGCATATGTAATGTTGCATTGTTTTGGCTACTCACTGAGCCGTGTTGTGTGCTCACCCCTCGACGTCGAATATTTTTAGTTGATGATGCAGGTTACACAGTTGAAGACTATATGAACGCGTCTGCGTATGGGAATATAGCAGCAATGGACGCTGGAGCTGAAGATGATACACACGACTCCTCTTCCGAGTGCAACTCGTGTGTATTTGACTAGATATTTTTATAGGTTTCTTTATTGGATTTATAAGACATGTATTTGGTACTTAAATATTTATGTCTCAGTTAAACACAGAATAATTTGCTATTATTTATGGATATCATTTTAGTTCTCAGTTCATTTATTTATTAAGACTTCCGCTATTGTGTATTTACTCTGATTATGATCATGGATGTATGGAGGTTCAGATAACGCGGGGATAGCCTATTCGAGATCCTGGGTGAACCGTTGGTTATTTAGCGGTTCATCACACCATTCTGAAATGTGCGGAATTGGGGTGTGATAACTTGGTACAGAGCATCTCAGGCCTTGCCCGCTAAACTATCATACATTCACAGCAATAGTGAACTGAGATAGGATAAAATAAAAACAGTAATATTAACACATTATAAGCACAAGTGATGTTGAGATCGAATTTAAAAAGAGAATAATACATCTATTAAAAGGATAAACAAGTTGACTTACAGTGAGAGCGAAACAAAGTGTAAATATATATCTAAAGCAGAGTACAGTCCACAACCCGGACAGTTACTCTGAAGTACAGGAAAAAACAAAAAGTACAATCAGGAAGCAGGAGGCGAAGGAGGAGGTAGAGCCTCACGATCTCTGTCGTAGTCCTCAGCATAGACTCTGGTCAACCAGGCTATCTGAGTCTGGGTCATCTGCAGACTAGCGGTGAGATCGGCTACTCTCCTGTCAGTCGCACGCTGGGTCTCCAACAGCTCATCCACTCTCATGCGCTGAGCATCTAGCAACTCCTCCATCCTCTGGTCCGATCGGCGCTGAGTCTCTCTGATCTCGCGCAACATCTCTATCATATCAGAAGACGGATGCGAAGGACCAGCCTCATGAGAAGGACCAGTCTCAGGTACAGAATCCGCCGCATGTGAAGTTCCAACTCCAGCCGCATGTGTAGGTGAATGCGGGGGTATCGCGTTGACGTCCATGTACATACGATCATCATCGTCGACAGGATCTACCTGAGCTCTAGCAGCAGCAGCAGCAGCCTCAGCATCAGCCATCTCGACCCGAGTGTGAGGGCGCACCATCGCATTCCTCTCATCATCACTAACCTGAGCGTCTCGAAGTCCCATCTTGCATATAGCCTCCCAATCTAGAGGCGACGAGAAGGTCTTCTCCTGAATCTTCTCATCTACCAGGTCAACCCCCAGACGAATCAACAGTGTGGTGATCATACGTCCATAGGGTAGATTATCCCTATGATCGGACACTGTAGCACTGATCATCGTCCGCATGATGATGTAAGGAAGACAGACGGGCTGATGAGTGCATATACTGTAGATCAAAAACTGGGTCAGCTGAGACACCCTCTCATAATGCCCACTCTGCAGGATCAGGTTATGCTTAATGATCCTACAGAACACCCGTGGAGCCGGACGCAAGTAGCACGCCCCCATCTGCCAGCGATCGGGCTATAGTAACTGACTATCAATCTCGGCCCGCAACCACGTCTCAATAAAGTCGTGCTCACCAGGTGCACAATACACCATAGGACCATCATAAGGAATGCCCAACAGGTCGGCCAACTGTCGATAATCAAAGGAAATCTGCACCCCTTTGACGTAGCTAGTGATGCGCAACTCCTGACCAAGCTCCACATCGTTGTGGTTTCCCACAATCTGCAGGTTGCAATAGAACTGGCGCACTAACTCTGGACGTGTGCACGCATCGTATGTGATGACAGGGAGCCACCCCATATCACCAAAAGCTCTATCTACATTGAACAAGGCTAGCTCAGCCAGGTTCACCATACGACCCCCTTCCACTTTCTTGCCTGTGTAGTAGGCATACTGTGCCTCGGCTTCATTGGAGCGGAAGCGAAGCGGATCACGAACTCTGGGTACTTTGGTACGAACCATAGTATCTGCAAATAAGAAAGAAAAAGGAAAACAAGGAGTTAATAGAATAAAAAAAATTGGGCATTATAACGACATAAGTTGGTCGAAAGCCTCACTTTTCACCCATACAAGTGGGCAGGAGGACTTATGTAAGTTCCAACACATCACACAACAGTTAAACATAAGGAAATGGTAACTGACAAGGTCCAATTTGAAGAAATTTCAAGAAATCGAAAAAATTTCGACAAATTAGGGCAAAAAGAGAAAAATTTAAGTTTCTCGATAACCAACCGATGAAACTCAAAAAATTTTGAGGGCTTTCATTCCTCAAGACACCAACAACAAAAGCCCACAATAAAAATCAAATTTTTACGGTTGGAAAAAGTTTAATTTGAAAAATACAAGTTAAATGAGCAAAAACCTAGAAATAAAAACCTAAAAACAGGTAAAGTTGGGAAAGTATATCTGTAGAGGTGATGTGGATGTCGAAACTCGGACTAAGAATGATCCACAATAGTGAAGTAGCACTGTAGCAACTCGGAGAGAAGAGACGAGTCGAAACGGGAGGGAAATAATAGAAAATGACCCAAAATCGGACTTTAAAAATCTGATTTTTGGTCAGAGGGTCGGACAACTCGACCAGGGCCATCGACCCTCTAATCGACCCTCTGCTCTCGGGAATCGACGAAACTACGGGGTCGGACATTAAGGGTCTGACATACCATCGACCCTCACCATCGACCCTGTACAGAAAAGACAGTATTTTTTTATAAAATGAGCTCGAATTGGAATTGATTATTGGTTAACGTGCCTACATGACATATACATGATTTCTCACCTATTTTGATAATTTTCAGGCACCACCAATCATCGAAAAGAATTATGTCTGGACGTAGAGTTACCCGACAGACCCGAAACACAGTCCCACCACCACCACCGGCGGATGAGACTAGTCAAGAGAACAATTATGCATAGGGTAATCCCGAATCGGCAAACCCCTACAAATTTGCCACCACCACCACCAGAGCTAACAACAGTGGTGATGAATCTGGCACAACAACTACAAGCAAATGCAACACGCACAAGCTCAAATGCAGGTTGCAATGGGAGTTATCTTTCAAGCCACTCAGGCTGCAACCATGCACACCGGGCAAGCTAGTGCAGCACCGGTGGGAAATCACCCAGCTCAACAGACACCTCAACAACCGGCTGCACCAATTCCGGTGCAAGTCCCAGAAGCAGCCCAAGGGAACTATCAGTATCCACACTATATGTTTGGGGCAAACCCCCAAAACCAACTGGATCACTCCCGACTAGTAGAGAGAATTCTGAAGATGAAACCTAAGGAATTCAACGGAAAACCGTCTGATCTGTTGTGGCCAACACACTAGATAGACGAGATGGAGAGAAATTTCCTTATGATGACTATTTCAGAAGAAGAGAAAGTATTATGCCACCTTCATGCTCAAAGGCGACGCACACAATTGGTGGAAATCCACAAAAATATACTTATTGACCAGACATGCCCTACTGACATGGGCTATATATAAAGAAGCGTTCTTCGAGAAATATTTCCCACGAAGCTTCAGAGACTCAATGGAGAAAGAGTTCCCCGAGTTTGTACTAGGGATAGATGACCGTAGACGCATATCAACAGCGCTACGAAGAACTGTTTTTCTTCGCACCGGCGAGTATGCAAGAAGAAGATACAAAAACCCGTAGGTTCGTCGCGGGACTAAGAGGAAGCATAAGAGAAAATGTTCTGGGCTTAGAGAAGAAGATTTACAACGAAGCTGTCCAGATCGCTCGAGTAATTGAATCGAGCCAGAAGGAGAGCTATTTCTCCCAGAACCGAGGAATCAAGAGACCAGCCGGAAACACCTACAACGGAGGCAATAATAGGACGTATAAACCTTTTCGTCCTCAGAATTTGGCTACTCCATCGAAGCCTACTTCAGCAGCTCAACCACAGCCAAAGTCAAATTTTGAAGTCCCGAAGTGCTTTAATTGCAACCAACCGGGGCATATGGCAAGAGAGTGCCCAAAACCCAAGAAGCGTTACATCAAGGACGAGTATATGCTGTGACATCAGAAGATGCTGCCTCATCGCCCGATGTGGTCACAGGTATGACCAAAACTTTTAAGATTTTAATTACATTGATTGAGCATGTAGACTAAGTAAAAACGAATCACAGGTATCGTACCTATCAATGGCATACCCGCTAGAGTACTCTTTGATTCAGGAGCTACTCATTCATTTATATCTGTGTCGTTTGAAAAAAAGACCAATTTGCCCATCAAAACATTAGACTACAAATTACTTGTACGGTCACCGATGGGATTAGAAGTGGAATTAGAGAAAGGTTATGGACCATGTCCAGTTCTCATTGGAGAGCAGACTTTGGATGCAACCTTGATACAACTTGAGATGGCAGACTTTGACGTCATCTTGGGAATGGACTGGTTAGCTCGGCATTATGTAAATCTATTATGCGCCGAAAAGAAGCTAACATTTAAAGATAAAGAAGGATCAGAATTCAGTTTCTCGGGAACCAAACTTCCCAGGAGACGATGAGCTCATACTCTCAGCATTTAAGGCTAAGAAGTGCCTTGAGAAAGGGCCTGTCGGATATCTAGTATCAGTGGTCGACCTAACCAAGGACGTGCCACGAAAGGAAGATATTGATGTCGTGCGAGATTTTCCCGATGTATTTCCGGAGGAACTACCTGGATTACCACCCGATCGAGCCACAGAGTTTGTAATAGACCTTCTACTCGGAGCCGCACCCATATCAAAAGCACCTTATAGGATGGCTCCTACTGAACTGAAGGAATTAAAAGTGCAATTACAAGAACTGCTGGATAAGGGTTATATTAGACCTAGTATATCTCCATGGGGAGCACCGGTGTTGTTCGTAAAGAAGAAGGATGGTAGCGTTCGATTATGTATCGACTATCGAGAGTTGAATAAACTGACCATCAAGAATCGATACCCACTACCTAGGATCAATGACTTGTTCGATCAGTTACAGGGAGCAAAAGTATTTTCAAAGATCGATCTTCGATCGGGCTATCATCAGCTGAAGATTAAAGAAGGTGACATTCCGAAGACAGCTTTCAGAACAAGATACGGACACTATGAATTCTTAGTAATGTCATTCGGATTAACTAATGCACTGGAAACATTCATGGAACTTATGAACCGAGTTTTCCACGATATGTTGGACACGTCGGTTATAGTATTTATTGATGACATATTTGTATACTCCAAGGACAAGAAAACCCATGTCAAGAACCTAAACGCAGCCCTACAGCGTTGAAGGAAAGAGAAGTTATACGCCAAATTTTCAAAGTGTGAGTTTTGGCTAAGTGAAGTCGCCTTTCTAGGCCATGTAGTATCCACTGAAGGAATCAAAGTGGACCCCAGTAAGATCGAGGCTATCGTAAAGTGGGAAGCACCAAAGAGCGTTTCAGAAATTAGAAGTTTTCTGGGTCTAGCTGGTTATTATCGGAGATTCGTAGAAGACTATTCTCGGATTGCCGTACCTCTCACCAGTTTGACCAAGAAAGGTGAAAAATTTGTATGGACGGATAAGTGTGAAAAGAGTTTTCAAACACTGAAGACCAGATTGATATCCGCTCCGATTTTGACTATTCCAATCCGAGGACATACATTTACCTTATATACCGATGCGTCGGGATTGGGATTAGGATGTGTGCTTATGCAAGGAGAGCAAGTGATTGCCTATGCCTCGAGACAATTGAAGGTACATGAGAAAAATTACCCCACTCATGATTTGGAGTTAGCGGCAGTAGTACATGCTGTCAAGATATGGAGACACTACCTATACGGAGAGAAATTCCAGATTAAGTCGGACCATAAAAGTCTTACTTATTTATTTAATCAGAATGAGTTGAATATGAGACAAAGAAGATGGCTGGAACTATTGAAAGACTATGATTGTGATATCCAGTATCATCCAGGAAAAGCGAATGTAGTAGCAGATGCATTGAGCAGAAAAGCAATGATAAAATCTCAAGGAGAAGTTAGCATGACTGCGGCAATGTGCACTACCAGAATGGTATTCAATCACGAAAACGAGAAGTATGTGATAGACACAATGGATGGATCAGCCAACCAAGGGTTTATTCATCAATTTTCGAATATGTTCGCAGCATTGAAGATTATACCGGATATAATGGATGAAGTGAAGACAGCTATCCAAGCAGATCCTTATCTGAGAACGGTACAAGAAGACATTGAGAAAGGTAGGACTAACCCTGAGTTCACCTTGGATGAAGAAAAAGTATTGAAATACAAAGGAAGAATATGTGTACCCGAAACAGAAAGTGTGGACATTAGACACCGACTGATGAAAGAAACTCATACCACCATCTATTCGATACATCCTGGAAGTACAAAAATGTATCATGATCTAAAGAAACTATATTGGTGGAGGGGAATGAAAGCAGATGTAGCTAAGTTCGTGTCTCAATGCCTAAATTGTCAGAAAGTAAAGGCTGAACGACAAAGACCCGCAGGACTGTTACAACTGTTACCGGAACCAGCATGGAAATGGGACTGCATCACTATGGACTTTGTCATAGGACTACCATTGACTCCTCGAGTAGTTGACGCAGTTTGGGTGATTGTGGACCGTCTGACTAAAACAGCTCGCTTCATACCGATACGACCCCAATATACACTAGAAAGGTTAGCAAAGCTGTATGTGGATAATATTGTTCGGTTACATGGTGTTACAGAAAGCATTGTGTCCGATAGAGATCCACGATTTACTTCCAAATTTTGGGAAGGACTGCAAAAGGCTATGGGTACGACATTGAAGTTTAGTACTGCATTCCACCCACAGACAGATGGATAGTCAGAACGTACAATCCAGATTCTAGAAGATATGCTACGAGCATGTGTGATTGATTTCAAAGGATCATGGGACGAAAAGTTACCATTGATCGAGTTCGCTTATAATAATAGCTATCAGGCTACTATACAGATGTCACCTTATGAAGCACTGTATGGCAGGAAGTGTCGAACTCCTTTGTTTTGGAATGAAGTTGGAGAACGTAGTATTGTTGGACCGGAATTGAAGAAACTTGTCGAGTGGTCGACATTATCAAGGAAAGAGTAAGAACAGCTCAGAACCGTCAGAAGCAATACGCAGATACTCGATGAAGAGATCTAGAGTTCGCCATAGGTGATAAAGTATTTCTGAAGGTATCGCCTATGCGAGGATTGAAGAGGTTCGGACAGAAAGGGAAGCTAAGTCCAAGATATGTCGGGACGTATGAAATTCTGGCTAAGTGTGGAAAAGTAGCTTATCAGTTAGCACTACCACCATCTATGTCATGCGTGCATGAAGTATTTCACATTTCTTTATTAAAAAAGTATGTCAAAGACCCAACGCATGTTTTGACAGTGGATTTGCCAGAATTGACTGATGATTTGACATTTGAAGTAACACCAACGGAAATCACTAGTCAAAAGTTTCAACGTCTACGCAACAGAGATATCTACTATGTTAAGGTCACATGGAAAAGTAGAGACATGGAAGAAGTTACATGGGAAGAAGAAAATGCTATGCGGAAGCAATACTCTCACTTATTTGATTCAGAAGGTACGTCCAATTTCGAGGACAAAATTTTTATAACTTGGGGGGAGTTGTAAGACCCGTGTCAAACTAACCCGGTCTTACCACCTTGAACCAGGTTTACCCATCATGGTCGAGTCAATGGACCAAGGGCGTGAAGGAGAGCGAGATCCCAGGTATCAAATCGACCCAAAAACACTTAAAATAGAGCAAGGGTCGCATACCCAGCTAAACAGGGTCGACCCTCTCAAATTAGAAACTCAGACCCTGAAAAATGGACAGAGGGTCGGACTGTGTCAGACCACAGGGTCGACGGGATCATCGACCCTCTAATCGACCCTTACTTACCGCCGAAACTGAAATTAGGAAACTTCCTAATTTTTTATTGGGATTCTTTCCAAATCTCAATGGGACTATTATAGGACATTCCTACTCTATTTAAAGGACGTCCCTAAGCCACTTTCACTCCTTTCACAACCCTAATTGAATTGAGAGAAAGAGAGAAGAAGGAAAAGAGGAAGAAAAGAGGCAAGGAAGAAGACTTAGCAAAAAAGAGAAGAATTTTCAGAGAAATGTAATCTTCTCAGGTATGGATACTAATTCCATGAGTTTCTACAGACCTTAGGTTAGATATGGTTGAGTGTTGGATTTCAGAGAAACCCAAACCATCCATCCATGGTTAGGTTTTCATGGAAAACCCTAGGAGAATGCATGAAAGCTATTTAAGAGGATGAATCATGGTTTCAGACCATGGAATGAATGTTTAATGGAATGTAGAAGCAAGCCATAGGACCCCAAACATGAAGAATGAATTAAAAATTGGAAATTGGACCTGATTGCACAGAGGGTCGCACACAGGGTCGATAGACCCATCGACCCTATGCACCCTGACCATCGACCCTCAGCATTCGGGAAGTTCAGACAGAGGACAGGGTCGATAGACCCATCGACCCTATGCATTCTGAGCATCGACCCTCAGATAATAGTATGGTTTTAAATTCGGAATTAATTCTAATTAAATTCGATCGACTTTGTTAGGTTTGCTAGTATTATAATAACACTGTAGAGGTGATTTTAAAGCTTGGAAAAACAACCTATAGCAAACTAAGGTGAGGAACTTTAACTCTAAACTAAATTGGTTAATAATAAACTGTTTTTTATTTCTTGAGTCCTATGCTATGTTTGATTTTATGCGAATATGATTGTTATGTGCATACAGCATGCCATCCAATATTTCTATTATTTGTTCATGCATATTTACTTTATTGTTTATAACATGATGATGATGATGATGATAGGAATAGGCATGTGCTTGTATGTGTGTGGTTGATGTGCTTGATGCGAGCGAGTATCAGGGGGGTGTGATGAGAACGTCAATAAACGTTAACCTTTGGCGGGTCTCAGCACTTTAGCTCTATCTCTCACTCAAGTCTTGTGCATTGGCATCGTCGTATCGCCATTACCTTAGCGGAACTATTATGTCGTAGAGTATCAGGGGAGGTGGTTTCGGTCCTTGTAGTCTCTGACTCTACCGGGGGGCTTAGCTCTATCTCTATGGGCATTCTGAGGGATGCTGGGGTGAGGCCTTGGATACACAGTTTGGCATTAGGATTGGTTAGTTGCAAGCCTAGTTTGCAGCCCTCGCCAGCAGGGGCTTACGTGTTGGTATGGCACTATATAGCATTAAACGTAACCTTTGCTATATAATGTTCATGGTTGGGTGCATGTGAGTGGACGATAAACGTGATCTTCGGGTAACGTCACACACTCGTGTATAGAGGCGGAGTCAATAAACGTGACCTTTGGCTACCTGAACCTTTCTATTGCATATTGCAAACTTCAAACCAGACCAAAGATATGAATTGATGTGCATGCATATGTAATGTTGCATTGTTTTGGCTACTCACTAAGCCGTGTTGTGTGCTCACCCCTCGACGTCGAATATTTTTAGTTGATGATGCAGGTTACACAGTTGAAGACTATATGAACGCGTCTACGTATGGGAATATAGCAGCAATGGACGCTGGAGCTGAAGATGATACACACGACTCCTCTTGCGAGTGTAACTCGTGTGTATTTGACTAGATATTTTTATAGGTTTCTTTATTAGATTTATAAGACATGTATTTGGTACTTAAATATTTATGTCTCAGTTAAACACAGAATAATTTGCTATTATTTATGGATATCATTTTAGTTCTCAGTTCATTTATTTATTAAGACTTCCGCTATTGTGTATTTACTCTGATTATGATCATGGATGTATGGAGGTTCAGATAATGCAGGGATAGCCTATTCGAGATCCTGGGTGAACCGTTGGTTATTTAGCGGTTCATCACACCATTCTGAAATGTGCGGAATTGGGGTGTGACACCATCTACTAAACCTGCATACTTTACCTCTAAATGCAACTATCATTGTTATTTAAAGCTCATTTAGCAAGTTGTTTCAACTAATTCATATTTGTAATTTTTTTACGTTCAAATAGTTTCAATCCATGGCATATATATTTTCTTAGTCTATTGAAGTGAAATTGTTTTTTTAAATCCAACCATTATTTAATTTTTTTATGCCTCTAACACATCATACAAAAATTAAAAACTTAAAAAATAAAAACAAAAATAAAACTAAAGAGAAATCCTAATTCCTGTCCCCACAGTTAAATCTGACATTGTCTCCAATGAAAGTTAAAAATGTAATGGAAAGATGTAAAGAAAAATAATTAAAAATGATAAGAAAAACAATTCTGATTTCTTAGGTTGCCTCCAAAGTAGCGCTTATGTTTAACGTCGTTAACTCGGCTCAATACTCCTCAATTAGAATAAACGGATACCCCAGTTGTACTTCATCTATAGTATGCTCATGAAAGCCTTCATAGAATGTCTTGAGTCGATGCCCATTAACCATGGACACCTTATTAGTTTTGAAGTTCAACTGTACCATAAGGAAACACATTAGTAACTTCAAAGGGTCTAATCCAACGGGAACGTAACTTATAAGGCATCAATTTAAGTCTCAAATTGTAACGCAAGACATTCTGTCCAACCACAAATTGTTTCCTAGTAACCCTCTTGTCATGAAATGCCTTGGAAAGAATTTTTTTTTTATGTTCTTCAAAATAAGCTTTGTAGCGCCCCTAAGACATCCGAAATTTCATGTGCAAGCAATACCTATTGGAAAAACTACGGACACATGAAAAAAAAAACTTCAAACAAAGGTAAGAACACAAGTGACTGAAAGAAAATTAGATAGAATGACAACAATCACAATCTGATTAAAACTAGTCCCCGCAGCGACGACAAATTTTGATGCCTGTCGAGCGCAACCAAAAATAAATTACTCGACCTATAATGAATAGTAATGATAAGTAAAGGTAAATGCACAGAGACTAGTTAATCAAATTGTCTACTTACCAAGAAAAAGGGGGGTATTCTTCTATAATTTAATTGACAACAAAATTAAGTAACAAAAATTCAATGGAAGATGAAGTCGATACAAGAAAATTTACTAACGGCTGTAAATTGATCATTGACCATATATATATTATTCTCTATTCAAATATTTAACCAAGGATTATCAAAAAGTCAGACAATCCTTACCTTTCCTAATTTCATTAATTTGAGCCCAGCATATAATTTAATTCTTATGAATAAACCAATTGGTATTAAGCAATCTTCATGAATTTACTAATAGCATTGCCCTCTCGGAGGGAGTTAAAGTTGAACAACAATTTAATAAGAGTCAGATTATTTAATTCATTCTATGTTTCCTTTAGGCAAGTAACAAAACTTGGATCATAATTGTTCTGCTCAATTGCTACTTTTCCTAAACACCATAACAATTATAGATTATGGATTCAGGTTAGCAATAAACCACATAACTCAATCAATTAATAGGCCTCTTAATAAACTGAATCATGCAACCATTAACTTGAAATACCAAGAAACATAGATATTTGAATAGAAAAATAATTAAAATTAAGAACAGAGTCTCACAATTTTACTAGCTGGATTGAATTCCTCTGAATTGACTAAAGAACTTAGCTAGATATGATAGAAAAGAAAGACAAAAGAAATAAAACTATATGACAGAAAAGAAAGACAAAAGAAATAAAACTATATATTCTCAATAATTTTTGGGTGGTCTATTACGTAGCCTTTACGTTGCTTAAATGGCCAGAGTACAGAAGATTAAAACTGGTATGTCTAGAATTGACATCCTTATTACATGGAAATAAAGATTAAATAAAATGTTCTTGCTTAGATTAGATAGAGAATCATTCCATCATTAACCAAATGCCACCTCTAAATTTGCCAATCTTTGTAATATTCCATAGAGGTATATATTCTCCTCAAGATTTCTGACAATCAATCAAATCCTTCCAATAGTAAACCTTCTATGGGTGGTAATCTTCCTTCTCTGGTTTGAATTCAAATCACCTTTCCAGATCAGATTTTTGGATCACGTTTGATTTCTAGAATTCTTTCCATATCAAAAACCTGCATGAAATTCAGAAGGTTATTATTGAAAATATCAGAATTTTTTTATTTTAAACATAAATTACCAATATTTTTCACCAATGTCTTATATAAGGATCATCACAAATGAGTACCATAAGACAAATAATATGTTAAATAAACTAAATATATGGAAAATAAATATATAAAATTTTGAATCCATCAAATTCCCCTACACTTTGCTCTTACACGTCCTCGGGCAAATTAAATACTAAATTTGTTTTTTTACTTTTATCCCACAGAATTCAAAGAATATGTGTACCATGAATCAAAAACTAATTGAAGAGATCAAGAGAACAATATATGTCATAGTCAAAGATCACTTAGTAAATATGAGTAATATCTAACATACCAGTCTTATTCAAAAGGAAACATGCTAATGTTTAGTAGATTTTCTCTTGGGATTCTCTCTACTCACTCAAGAATTCAAGGTTTAACTGTTTTACTCAAGATCTTCCTATGAAGATGCACTACCATACGCTTGCTTATTCACCAAAATATCCATTACTTAGAATACATGGATACATGAATCAAAAGGTCTTTATTAAGATTGTAATGGGGCTAGGGTTCAAGATACGGATAAGAAAAATATACTAACGTTAAAACCCAAGAAACTAATAGAGCATTAAGACAAAAAAAAATTGAGCAATCTTAATGATAAGGGCTCATAGATAAAGCTCTTTAACAAAATATCCCAAACTCGAGTTTCTTTTTCCTTCATTATTTTTCTTTTCATTTGAGAACTATGCTTTGCTATTTGAATTTTTTTATTTTTTTTTAGAAGAGCATAACATTTTAAACATAACAAAGACCATTTACTCCCATTACATCCCATTTCTAGACATACAACCATTACTTTTGAGAATAGCACCCCCATACTTATTCAATACATATCTCTCTCAAACCCATTAGATAATTCTCATTGCTCTAATAGCTCAAAGGTTGGTAAAATATGAGAAAAACAAATAATTCAAGGCCCATGATTTAGGGTTTAATGAAGAATAAAGTTTAAAAGCTCAAAGTGGATCCAGTAAGGGTAAAAATATATAAGGTTGGTCATTTAAGCTAAGTAATTGTCCTATTTGCCTTTATCATCTTCATGTCTACACATATCAATGTAATCTTGACATGGTTCAAAGTAAGTTCTAGAGATTCAAAAGCATAGTAGAATATCATTCTTCAAAGAAAATAAAGACTGACATAGATGTCTCAGTCTAGTTTGGCTCAAAAGCTCGCTTGGTTGGATTCCATCTACTAAACCTGCATGCTTTACCTCTAAATGCAGCTATCAATGTTATTCAAAACTCATTTGGCAAGTTGTTTCAACTAATTCATATATGTAATTTTTTTACGTTGAAATAGTTCCAATCCATGGCATACATATTTTCTTAGTCTATTAAAGTGAAATTTTTTTTTTAAATTCAACCATTATTTAATTTTTTTTTTGCTTTAACACATCATACAAAAATTAAAAACATAAAAAATAAAAATAAAAATAAAACAAAAGAGAAATCCTGATTCCTCCCCCCACACTTAAATCTGACATTGTCCCCAATGAAAATTAAAAATGTAATCGAAAGATGTAAAGAAAAATAATTAAAAATGATAAGAAAAACAAATCCGATTTCTGGGGTTGCCTCCCAAGCAACGCTTGTGTTTAACGTCGTTAGCTCGACTCAGTACTCTTCAATTAGAATAAACGGCATCCCCCAGTTGTACTTCGTCTATAGTATGCTCATTAAAGCTTTCATAGAATGTCTTGAGTCGATGCCCATTAACCTTGAACACCTTATTAGTTTCGTACATCAACTGTACCATAAGGAAACACATTAGTAACTTCAAAGGGTCTAATCCAATGAGAATGTAACTTATCAGGCATCAATTTAAGTTTCAAATTGTAAAGCAAGACTTTCTGCCCAACCACAAATTGCTTCCTAGCAATTCTCTTGTTATGAAATGCCTTGGAAAGATTTTATTTTTTTTATATTCTTTGAAATAAGCTTCTTGTAGCGCCCCTAAGTCATCAGAAATTTCATGCGCAAGCAATACCTATTGGAAAAACTATGGACACTTGAAAAAAAAAACTTCACACAAAGGTAAGAACACAAGTGACTAAAAAAAATAATAGAATGAAAACAATCACAATCTGATTAAAACTAGTCCCCGACAGCGGCGCCAAATTTTGATGCGTGTCGAGCGGAACCAAAAATAAATTACTCTACCTATAATGAATTGTAATGATAAGTCACGGTCGATCCACAGAGACTAGTTAATCAAATTGTCTACTTACCAAGAAAAAGGGGGGGGGGTTTCTTCTACAATTTAATTGACAACAAAATTAAGTAACAAAAATTCAATGGTAGATGATGTCGATTCAAAGAATTTACTCACGGCTGTAAATTGATCACTGACCTCATATATATTATTCTCTATTCAAATATTTAACCAAATATTATCAAAAAGCCAGACAATCCTTACCTTCCCTAATTTTATTAATTTGAGCCCAGCACATAAATTAATTCTTATCAATAAATCAATTGGTATTAAGCAATCCTCATGAATTTATTGATAGCATTACACTCTCGGAGGGAGTTAAAGATGAACAGTAATCTAATAAGCGTCAGATTATTTAATTCATTTTATGTTTTCTTTAAGCAAGTAACAAAAACTTGGTTCATAATTGTTCTGCTCAATTGCTACTTTTCCTGAACACCATAACAATTATGGATTATGGATTCAGGTTAGAAATAAACCACATAACTCAATCAATTAATAGGCCTCTTAATAAACTGAATCATGTAACCATAATTTGAAAAACCATGAAACACAGATATTTGAATAGAAAAATAATTAAAATTAAGAACAGAGTCTCATAATTTTACTAACAGGATTGAATTCCCATGGATCGACTAAAGAACTTAGCTAGACATAATAGAAAAGAAAGACAAAAGAAATAAAACTATCTTCTCAATAATTTTTGGATGCTCTATTACGTAGCCTTTACATGGCTTAAATAGCCAGAGTAGAGAAGATTAAAACTGGTATGTCTAGAATTGACAACCTTATTATATGAAAATAATGATTAAACAAAATCCTCTTGCCTAGATTAAATAGAGAATCATTCCATCATTAACCAAATGCCACCTCTTGATTTACCAATCTATGTAATATTCCATAGAGGTATATATTCTCCTCAAGATTTCTGACAATCAATTAAATCCTTCCAATAGTAAACCTTCAATGGGTGGTAATCTTCCTTCTCTGGTTTGAATTTAAATTAGCTTTCTAGATCAGATTTTTGAATCACGTTTGATTTCTAGAATTCTTTCCATATTAAAAACCTGCATGAAATTCAGAAGGTCATTATTAAAAATATCAGAATTTTTTTTAAACATAAATTACCAATATTTTCCACCAATGTCTTATATATAAGGAATCATCACAAATGAGTACCATAAGACATATAATATGTTAAATAAACTAAATATAAGGGAAATAAACATATAAAATTATGAATCCATCAGTACCACATTCCGTAATCTTGAAAGAGGATTTCCAATGCCCTAATAGGATGTGGATATCTCGTCTATTCCATAGTATCTATACATCAGGAACGGGATGTGACAAAAGTGGGTATCAAAACACGAATGTGCCACCTCGACTACTAAACCATACCATACATACACACCACAAATACAATAAGCTGAAATAGGAAGCATAAGCCACATACTATATTGGGGATAAGAATCATAAATAAATCATAAGAAACAAAATAACATATTATAATAACAAGCAAAAGCATAAGATATCCATGAATATAAAAATGAAGATAAAACATCTAATGTACCAACAGATAGAATAATGTACTAACGATGGGTCGGTATCTACAAACCAGATCCTCACCCATCAATATCAACATCAATATCAAACAAAATGTACAAAATGTATCCGATGAGCTCTAACAGAGAATAAATGAAATAAGCATGGAGACTCATAGTATATGAATTGGTCTATGAATCGGCATGCTAAAAACTATGATCGTCCTGGTAATCAGGATTGTTTGCAGAATAGGTGGCCCGAACCCTCGCCACTGATCGAAGCCGTCACTGACAAGTACACTCACGTCAGACTATTGCCATAATGATCACATTGTGAAGAATAGGCGCAATAATACCCACAGTGACTAGCACAGTCTACATGGAAGTAACCTCCTGCCTGATAGGATCTAATGTATCCTGGAACTGGATGAAGCTTCACTCAAGCCCAAGCACTCACTGCTACATACTAGTGAGTTTCTGAAGCATACGTCTCTCGTGGGCAGCTAAACTAGTCTGATGTGCTCGTCACTGATCATCCAAGATTGTCACCAAGTAGCGAACATCTCCCAATGACTCTCAAAGCTCTGCTATCTCAACAACCACAGTCTAAGGAGCTACTGCTACTGTTACCTCTTCACCACCTACAGCATGTGATAAACTCTCTCACTTATTAGCAGAATTAGCCAGAACCTCTGTAGTTGGCCCAAATGGAACCTCCTCACTAAAATCCACGTGCATAGGAGATGACTCCCTACTACCACTGGGAACTGCAGGCTCACTCTTAGAAGAAGATGATGAAGATATGGCCACCCTATGCCGAACTCTCCTGACTGGCTGTCACCTATGTATCGGATGAGGTCAAGGATGCTGCTCTAACTTCTCATCACTAAGAACCACAACCTAAAGCTGGAGTTTGTGCAGCAAATCCCATCCAAAGGGAGTGTGAATACCCAACTCCTCCTCTGTCTCAAGATATGGTTTGAACCCTAACTGGAAGAACAAGTAGGCGAGCAACTGACCGTAAAGACTACCTGTCCAAGCATACAATGCCGAATGGATCATAGTCCCAATGATCAAGTAGGGAAGACAGATTTGCCGTCGAATGGTAATGCAATACCCCACAAACTTGCAGAAGTACACTATCGCATCCCTGTGTCCACTCCTAGGCACTATGTTGTGTTGCGTGATACAACTGTACATCTTAGGAACCGAATGACAGTTGCTCTTGCACAAGTCTAGACCTATCATCATCTACTCTCGGATCTCTATGAGCTCCCACTCATTGACCACAGAGAGTTTTGGCTCTACACACACCATCTCTCCCTCAACAGAAATCCCTAACCTCTCGGCCAAGCTAGCAACAATAATAACAATGTCATGACCCCTGACTCAATTGGAAATCTATAGTTAGGCACCATCTGTAGCCTCATCCACACCTCTGTCGACCTGTAAATTATAGTAGAACCAGCAAACCATATTAATCTTTGTCAGCATAATGTAGTTTAGTACTAGCAACCATCCCATGTTAGAAAAAGCCCAGCGAGCATCAAATCTGTGCAACCCATCCACCAATACCACTAGTCCTGGATCTATTGATCGACCCTCAAAGGTAAGCCAATCTATAGATGTTAGACCCGCACTCTACTAACTTGGTCTAACCGTGTCGTGCCAGGTCTTCGCATCATTCCAGGACCAAGTGAACCAAGCATGTGAAGATAGATTACAAACCAGGTATGAGAATCGAGTTAAAAACACTAAAAACATACTTAAGGTCGCATGCCTAGGTAGGTATGGTCAACCATAAGGAAGGAAACCAAAATATCAAATCCAGAACCCCAAGGTCGATGATTTTGACCCTACAATCGACAGTTTATGCGGCCGTATGATCGACCGTGAGAACCCAAATCAGACTCCGAGTTTTGGAAACTTTCCTAAACTAAGAGATTGCTTTCCTAATTGAAAGAGGACATTATATGGAGAGTTCTTCTCTATTTGAAGGACGTCCCTCAACCCTTTTTCACTCTTTTAGAACATTAGTAAACCCTAGAAAAAGAGAAGGAAGAGAAGGAAGAGAAGGAGAAGAGGAAAAAATTAAGGAGAAGAATTTGTTGAGAAGAGATTGGCTCTCTATCACAGGCCAAGGTATAAAATGAATCTCTGGAGATGTAAACTCTAAGGAATAACACTTCTATGAAAGATAGGCAATATCAACCTATTATGATCTATGTGATTTCCTTCAGAAAATCCCAAGGAAAACCATGAGGAGTGAATTTGATGATTAAGGTTGATAAGAAATTACTAATGATGGCCATAGGATGACCTTAGAATAAACCCCAATGAAGAACAGAAGAATTGACCCAGGAAGAACTCAAATTGCATGTAGACTGTAACCAAAAATCTCAAAGTCGCAGCTACGGTCGACCATAGCATGACCAGTATGACCAGAGGATCGACCATAGGCAATCGGGAAGATTTTAGAAATCATATGCCATACTCCAATTATGCACTGTTCAGAATGGTGTGATGAACCACTAATAAATCAACGGTTCAACCAGGATCTCAAATAGGCTGTGTCTGTTTGCTTAAACCATACACATCCATAACCATAATCAGAGTAAATACACAATAGCGGAAGTCTTAAATATTAAATGAACTGAGAATCTAAATGTGATAATCATAAATAAAATACCCAATTATCTATCATTGACTGAGACATAAGTAATTAAAATAACCAATTACATTTACCCAATAATCTAAATAAAATCTAATCGAAAATGCATGAGTTGCATTCACATGACGAATCATGCGTCTCCATTATATCTTCTGTGTCAATTGCCGTAACGTGCCCGTATACAGGAGCATTCATATAATCTTTCACGAACATACCTGCATCATCAACTAAAAATATTTGAATTCAAAAAGGGTGAGCACACATCACGGCTCAGTGAGCAAACAAAACAATACAATAAACATATGCATGCATTCAATTCATATCTTTGGTCTGGTATATAAGTTTGCAATGTGCTATTGAAAGGTTCGGTGGCCGCCTCGTCTCTATACACAGGGTGTGTAAGCCCACCCAATGGATCAAACACCATTGTCATCCACATCCACCCCACCATGGAATAGAGATAGAGCTAAAGTGCTTAGGACCGCACCGCATCACACTTTCCCTGATGCTCTACCCATACCAACACGTAAGCCCCTGTTGGCGAGGGCTTGCAAACTGGGCTCGCAACTAACCATTCCTAATGTCAAACAGTGTATCCAAGGCCTCACCACAGCATCCCTCAATACGTCCATAGAGATAGAGTTAAGGCCCCCAGCAGAGTCAAAGACCACACGGTCTGAGACCACCTCCCCTGATGCCCTACGACGTAATAGTTCTGCTAAGGTAATGGCGATATGACGATGCTAGTGGACAAGACTTTATTAGAGATAGGGCTAAAGTACTTAGGATCGCACCGCATCACACTTCCCCTGATGTCCCACTCGCATCAAGCACACTAACCACACACAAGCATTCACATGCCTATTTCTAGCATCATCATCATCATCATGTTGTAAATAAACTGAATTAAATATGCATGAACAGTAATAACAGGAAGAGTGGATGACATGTGATATGCAAATTACAATCATACAATCATAGCATCATACATGGTATTAGACTCAATAAATGAAAATAGTTTATTATTAACCAATTAGTTTAGGTTTTGTTCCTTCATCTTTGATTGAGTGTAGATCCTCTTTCAAGCTTTAAGAAAACAAGTCGATAGATTTTAATTAGAATTAATTCCAATAATTTTAAGCTTGCTATATTGCTAGGGTCGCAGGTTGGGTCGCAGGTAGGGTAGCAGTTGTCTGAGACCCCAGGGTGTAGGGTCGGTCATAGGGTCGGTTACCCATCGACCCTAGGTGCGACCACAGCCTCCCTGTATTTCCCGAGAGCATGGGACCTGTGGTCTGGTAGGGTCGGTTATCAATCGACCCTACGTGCTACCACATGTAGTTTGAGTCGACCTTTCATCTTACAGTCCATTCTTTCATGTTTGGATCCTTTGGCTTACTTTTATAGTCCATTCTATGATTGTTCTATGGCTCAAAACTCCAAGTTACACACTTTAATTTGGTTACAATGATTTTCTCCATGGATTCCATTGGAATTTATCCATGGATGGACGATTTGGGTTTCTCCTAGATCCTACCCTCTTCATAAACTATTCTAGGGTCTTACATAATACATGGAGAATGTATTCATACCTTAAGGTTTCTGAGATTCAGAGATTTCTCTGAATTTCTTCTCCTTAGTGTTCTTCTCAAATTCTCCTTCACTTCTCCTTCCCTTCTCTTCCACTCACTTTCAATTAGGGTTTCAAAAGGAGTGAAAGAGGCTAAGGGACATCCTATTTATAGAGGAAAACCTCCCAAAATAAGTCCCATCGAGATTAGGAAAGGATCCCCTTGAAATTAGGAAAGTTTTCTAATTACGGTTTCAGTCTGTCATCCTAAGGTCGCAGGACCCATCGACCCTAGGGTCTCAAGTCATCCGACCCTAGGACTGAAAAGTCATGGGTTGGACTTTGTTGAGGTGGGGTCGACCCTACCTGTTTAGGCATGCGACCCTACCCTTAATTTTACTCTTTTTGGTCAGTTTCATACCTGGTCTTGTGATTTCCTTCACGCACTTGGTCCACTTGGCTCGACCATGATAGGTAGACCTGGTACAAGGTGGTAAGACCGGTTAGTTTGATACGGGTCTTACAACTCCCCCCCTTCTTATTAAAAATTTCATCCTCAAAATTGATACATACCTTCTGAGTAAAAAAGATGAGGGTATTGCTTTTGCATAGCATTCTCTTCTTCCCATGTGATTTCTTCTATATCTCTGCTTCTCCAGGTGACTTTAACATATTAGATGTCACGATTGCGTAGTCGTTGAACCTTTCAGCTGGTGATTTCAGTTGGTGCTACTTTAAATGTCAAATCATCAGTCAAATCAGGTGGATCTACTGTCAAAATGTGTGTTGAATCTCTGACATACTTTTTCAATAATGAAACATGGAATACATCATGCACACTTGACATAGATGGTGGTAGTGCTAACTGGTAAGCCACTTTTCCACGTTTGGCTAGAATCTCATATGGCTCGACATATGTCGGACTTAGTTCCCCTTTCTGTCTAAACCATTTTAAACCTCGCATAGGTGATACTTTCAAGAATACCTTATCACCTATGACGAATTCAAGGTATCGGCGTCGAGTATCTGCATACTGTTTATGATGATTCTGTGCCGTTCGTACTCTTTCCTTGATAACGTCGACTACTCGACATGTCTCTTCAAAAAATTCTTGTCCAACAATGCTACGTTCTCCAACTTCATTCCAAAACAAAGGAGTTCGACACTTCCTACCATACAGTGCTTCATAGGGTGGCATCTGTATAGTAGCCTGATAGCAGTTGTTATAAGCGAACTCGATCAATGATAATTTTTCATCCGATGATCCTTTAAAATCAATTACACAGGCTCGAAGCATGTCTTCTAAAATTTGAATGGTATGCTCCGTCTGTTCGTCTATCTGAGGATGGAATGTAGTACTAATCATTAATGTTGTACCCATAGCCTTTTGCAATCCTTCCCAAAACTTTGAAGTAAATCGTAAATCTCTATTAGACAGAATGCTTTCAGGTACACCCTGTAATCTGACAATATTATCCACATACAACTTAGCCAACCTCTCCAGTGTATACTGAGGTCGTATAGCTATAAATTGAGCTGTTTTAGTCAGGCGGTCTACAATCACCCAAATCGCATCAACTACTCGAGGGGTCAATGGTAACCCGGTGACGAAGTCCATAGTAATGCAGTCCCATTTCCATGCTGGTTTCGATAACGGCTGTAACAGTCTTGTAGGTCTTTGTCGTTCAACCTTCACCCTCTGACAATTTAGACATTGAGATACGAATTTAGCTACATCTGCTTTCATTCCTCTCCACCAATATAATTTCTTTAGATCATGATACATTTTTGTACTTCCAAGATGTATTGAATTGACGGTGGTATGGGCTTCCTTCATTAGTCGGTGTCTAATGTCCAAACTTTTTGTTTCAGGTACACATATTCTTCCTTTGTACTTCAGTATCTTTTCATCGTCCAAGGTGAACTCAGGGATAGTCCTACTTTTTTCAATGTCCTCTTGTGCCGTTCTTAGAAAAGGGTCTGATTTAATAGCTGTTTTTACTTCATCAATTATATCACGTACAATCTTCAATGTGGCAAACATATTTGAAAATCGATGAATAAATCCTTGGTTGGTGGATTCACCAGGTGCATCTATCATGAACTGCTCATTACCGTAATTGAACAATTTTCTGGTAGTACACATTACGGCAATTGTGTTAACCTCTCCTTGAGATTTTATCATTGCTTTTCTACTCAGTGCATCAGCTACCACATTAGCTTTCCCCAGATGATACTAGATATTACAATCATAGTCTTTCAATAGTTCCAGTCATCTTCTTTTGTCTCATATTCAACTCCTTCTAATTAAAGAGATAAGTGAGACTCTTATGATCTGATTTATTCTGAAATTTCTCTCCATACAAGTAATATATCCATATCTTGACAGCATGTACCACTGCCACTAATTCTAAGTCATGAGTGGGATAGTTTTTCTTATGTGTCTTCAGTTGTCTTGAGGCATATGCAATTACTTGTTCTCCTTGCATAAGTACACATCCTAAACCCAATCCTAATGCTAGTGTACAAAATAAATGGCTATCCTGGAATCGAAATAGTCATGATCGGAGCAGATATCAATCTAGCCTATAATGTTTGGAAACTCTTCTCACATTTATCAGTCCAAACAAACTTTTCACCCTTCTTAGTCAAACTGGTGAGAGGTACAACAATTCGGGAATAGTCTTCCACGAATCGTCGATAATACCCAGCTAGACCTAGGAAACTTTTAATTTCTGCAACGCTCTTCGGTGTTTCCCACTTCACAATGGCTTCAATCTTGCTAGGATCTACTTTAATTCCTTCAGCGGATACAACATGGCCTTGGAAAGGGACTTCATTTAGACAAAAGTCACACTTTGTAAATTTAGCGTAAAGATTCTCTTTTCGTAATCACTATAGAGCGGCTCTTAGATTCATAATATGAGTTTCCTTGTCCTTAGAGTAGACCAATATATCATCAATGAATACAATGACTGACGTATCCAACATATCATGGAATACCTGATTCATAAGTTATATAAAAGTTGCTGGTGCGTTAGTCAATCTAAAAGACATGACAAAAAATTCATAATGTCCATATCTCGTCCTGAATGCCGTCTTGGGAATATCTCTATCCTTGATCTTCAACTGATGATATCCTGACCGAAGATCGATCATGGAGAACACCTTGGCACCTTGCAACTGATCGAACAAGTCATCGATCTGAGGCAATGGGTATCGATTCTTGATTGTTAGTTTATTCAGTTCTCGATAGTCTATATACAGTCGAACACTACTGTCCTTCTTCTTTATGAATAATACTGGTGCTCCCCTTGCTGATATGCTAGGTCTGATGTAACCCTTGTCCAGTAGTTCTTGTAACTGTACTTTTAATTCCTTCAGTTCAGTAGGACGCAATCGATAAGGTGCTTTAGATATTGGTGCGGCTCTAGGTATCAGATCTATAACAAACTCTGTAGCTTGGTCGGGTGGTAGTCCTAGTAGTTCTTCAGGAAATACATCTGAAAAGTCACGTACGACATCAATATCCTCCATTCGTGGTGCTTCCTTTGAGAGGTCCACCATTGATACTAGATACCCAACTCCTCCTTTCTCGAGGCATTTCCTAGCCTTTAATGCAGAGAGGATGAGTTTTCATTTACAGGGAAGTTTGGTTTCCGTAAAACTGAACTCCTCTCCTTTCTTGTCATTAAATGTCAGTTTCTTTTCGGCACATAATAGGTTTGCAGAATGCCGAGCTAAACAGTCCATTCCCAAGATGACGTCAAAGTCTGCCATCTCAAGTTGAATCAAGGTTGCGTCTAAGGTTTTCTCGTCAAAAAGAACTGGATATGGTCCATAACCCTTTTCTAATTCAACTTCTAATCCCATCGGCGATCGTATAAACAGTTTGTAGTCTAAAGATTTGAGGGGTAGGTTCAGCTTCTTTCCAAATGACATAGATATAAAAGAATGAGTAGCTCCGGAATCCAAGAGTACTCTGGCGGGAATGCCATTAATAGGTACGATACCTGTGATTTGTTTTAATTTAGTCTAAATGCTCACACAATGTAACACAAAATGAAAGGTTCAGGTCAAACCTGTGACCACATCAGGCGATGCGGCAGCATCCTCAGATGTAACAGCATAAACCTTCCTTGCTGTAGATGCTTCCTAGGTTTAGGACACTCCCTTGAATAATGTCCTATTTGATTGCAGTTATAGCATTTTACTCCTTCATTATTTTGCTTTTGTTGTGGTTGAGCTGCGGGAGTAGTCTTGGCTGCAGCGTTAAAACCTTGAGTACGGAAGGGTTTGAATGTCCTTGTATTCCCTCCGTTATATGAATTTCCTGTTGGCCTTTTAATACCCCTGTTTTGAGAAAAATAGCTCTCTTTCTCGCTTGATTCTATCACACGAGCAATTTGTACAGCTTCATTGTAGACTTTCTTCTCAAGTCCTAGAACATGTTCACGAATACTTCCCCTAAGTCCCATGACGAACCTTCGGGTCTTCGTATCTTCCGCTTGCATACTGATTGGTGCAAAGAAGAACAGCTCCTCATAACGCTGTTGATATGCATCGACAGTCATCTGTCCCTGATACAAAATCAAGAACTCACTCTCCATAGAATCTTTAAAAACTTCTAGGAAAGTACTTCTCAAAAAATGCCTCCTTATATATACCCCAGGTCAGTTGGGCGTGCTTTGTTAACAGATAAGTCCGTGTAGACTTCCACCAGCGGTGTGCATCACCTTTCAGTATGAATGTTGCACACAGTACTTTCTCCTCCTCAGTAACTGTCATCATCATGAAATTCCTCTCCATTTCATCAATCCAGTGTGCTAACCACAAAGGATCAGCTGGCTCACCATTATATTCCTTGGGCTTCATCTTCATGAAACGCTCGACCAGTCTGGAGTGCTCCAGCTGATATGGAGTGTAGGCCCCATACATAGGTGGTTGGTACTGATAACCACCTTGAGCTACTTCAGGGTTCTACACTGGAGCCTGCATGACTGGAGTTTAAGGTGCATGGGGTACCGTGTTACTACCCCCTGGTACTGTGCTTGCCTGTCTTGCTGGCATCGGTGTCTTCTGTGTAGCTAGAAAAGCCATGCCTATGGCAGTTTGCATATTAGCTTGTACCTGTTGTATTTGCTGCAGCTGTTGTTCCAAGTTCATTACGGCTGTAGCCAGGTCTGTAAGTGGGGCTGGCAAGTTGGTAGTATTTTTCTGGCCATTAACCATGGATGGTGTCGTATTCAGATTCTCCTGTGTCTCGGGATGTATATGGTTGTCTTCCTCCACAGGTGTTGGTGGCGGAATAGAGTTATGGCTTTGTCTGGTCACTCTTCGCCCAGCCATTTTCTGTTCTGATGATGGTAGTGCCTGTAAACGATAATAGCACATGTGAGGCAATCAATATAGTTGTTCTCCAGTAAAAAATCCAACCAATCAAGATAATTTTCAAATTTTTCAGATCATTCTGACGAAGATATTGTATTTTCCATCATAGGGTCGATGGTAGGGTCGATCATTATGCGACCCTAGGGTATGTAACCCTGAGAATCACTATCAGCTTACCGAGAGCCTTGGGTCGATGGTAGGGTCGGTATATGTCCGACCCTAGGGTCGACCCCTAGTTCTCTGTCAGATTACCGAGAGGATAGGGTCGATGGGGGGTCAGAGGTAGGGTCGCATGTTTTGGTCGAATTATGCGACCCTACGATCCAGAATCCAGTTTTTAAACCCGATTTTGGATTCATTTTCCATTCTTTCTCTTGTCTTCCAACTCAACTCGTTCCTCTGAGTTACTACAGTAACGACCCCTACCTATTTGGTGATCCTATTTTTTGTTCGTGACTACCACTCCTTCTCTACAGGTATGTTCTCTACTGTTTCATGTTTTTAAAGCTTTCTAATTCGGTTTTTGCCCATTTACATCATTTTCTTCAAATTAAACTTTTTCCAACCGTAAAAATTTCATTTTTATTAGGGGCTTTTGCTGTTGGTCACCCAATGGATGAAAGCCCTCAAAAATATTTGAGTTTCATCAGTTGGTTGTCGAGAAACTCAAAATTTTCTGTTTTTGCCCTAATTTTCTATATTATTTAAATTTATTGAAATTTCTTCAAATTTAATCTCTCAAATTTAAATTTCCAACTGTATGAGCCTTACAGGATAGTTTAGAACCTATGTAAGTCCTCCTGCCCAAGTGTATGGGTAAAAAATGAGGCTTTTGACCAATTTATGCCGTTACAATGCTGAAATATTTGGGTTTTTCACCATTATTGATCTATTATCTATTTTTCTTTGTTTTTGTAGATAACATGGTTTGTACCAATGTTCCTAGGTCTCATGACCCAGTCTACTTCTGCTCTAATGAGGACGAAGCTCAGTATGCTCACTATGCGTGTAAGAAGGTAGAGGGAGGTCATCGTGTGGACTTTGCTAGTCTAGCCTTGTTCGACATGCAGAGGGCATTTGGTGACATGGGCTGGCTCCCTATGATTACCTATGATGTCTGTACCCGTTTAGATCTGGTGAGACAGTTCTATTGTAATCTCCAAGTGGTGGGAGATCACAATGACATTGAGAGGAGTAGGGAGCTCAGGATCATGAGCTACGTCAAACGAGTAGAGGTTTCCTTTGACTGCCAGCAGTTAGCTGATCTTTTGGGCATATCACATGACGGCCCTCTAGTGTACTGTGCTCCCAGGGAGCCCCAGTTCCATTCCTTGGAGATGCGGGCTGAGATAGACAGTCAGCTTATCAGAGAGGATCGCTGGGAGATGAAAGCGATCAACCTATGTCCAGAGCCTCGGGTGTACTGTAAGATCATCCAGCATAACCTGATAACCCAGAGTGGACATTATGAGAGGATCTCCCATTTGACCCAGTACTTACTTTACTGTATCTGTACTAGGTAGCCTGTCTGCCACCCTTATATTATCATGAGGACGATGATCTGTGCTATGCTGCCTGGTTAGATAGGCAACCTGCCCTACGGACGTCTGATCACTACACTGCTTACCCGCCTAGGTGTTGATTTAGTGGATGAGAAGATTCAGGAGAAGACCTTCTCATCGGTTCTGGACTGGGAGGCCATCTGTATGATGGGCATGCGGGATGCTCAGGTCAGTGATGAGGAGAGGAACGCTCTGGTGCGTCCTCGTACTCGGGTGGAGGTGGCAGATGCTGAGGCAACAGCAGCAGCAGCCGCTGGAGCAGGGGCTCACGAGGTTGATGCCGAGGATGAAGATTGTATGTACATGGATGTGGACTCCATACCTCCTCCATCACCTCTACATTCTATTGGAGCTGGTCCATCTCAGACTCCTTCATGCATGGCTGGTCCTTCACGCCCACCATTTGATGATATGATGGGATTACTGCGTGAGATCAGGGAGGCTCAACGTGCGATGGATTTGAGAGTGGGAGAGCTTCTAGATGCTCAGCGCGCATCTGATTAGCGGATGGCGGCGTTGACAGCTAGTCTCCAGATGACCCAGACTCAGGTAGCCTGGTTGACTAGAGTCTATGCTGAGGACTATGACAGAGATCGCGAGGCACCGCCTCCTCCATCACCTCCAGCTCCATGATGTATTTTTCTTTTTATTCTTCTTTTGCATTACAGAGTAATTGTCTGGGTTGTGGACTGTACTCTGCTTTGGATACGTATATAAACTTGCTTTTGGTTTGATATATATAAAACTTGTTTCTTCTTTTATATGTGCATTATTCTCTTTCTTAATTTTTTCTCAAACAACACAGGTGCTTACAGTGTGTTTTTATTAAAGCTTTTAAATTTTATCCTAACTCAGTTCATGAACTTTTGTGAAAGTATACCGATTTAATAGACAGGGCCTGAGAGCTCTGATACCAAGTTATCACACCCCAATCCGCATTGTTCAGAATGGTGTGATGAACCGCTAATAAACCAATGGTTCAACCAGGATTTCAAATAGGCTGTGTCCATTTGCTCAAACCAAACACATCTACAACCATAATCAGAGTAAATACATAATAGCGGAAATCATAAATATTAAACGAACTAAGAATCTAAATGTGATAATCATAAATAAAATACCCAATTATATTTCATTGACTGAGACATAAGTAAAAAAAATAATCAATTACATTTACTCAATAATTCAAATAAAATCTATTCGAAAACGCATGAGTTGCATTCGCATTACGAATCATGCGTCTCCATTATATCTTCTGCGTCCATCGCCGCAACGTGCCTGTATGTGGGAGCATTCATATAATCTTCCACGAACATACCTGCATCATGAACTAAAAATATTCGAATTCGAAAAGGGTGAGCACACATCACGGTTCAGTGAGCAAACAAAACAATGCAACAAACATATACATGCATTCAATTCATATCTTTGGTCTGGTATATAAGTTTGCAATGTGCTATAGAAATGTTCGGTGGCCGCCTTGCCCCTATACATAGGGTGTGTAAGCCAGCCCAATGGATGAAACACCATTGTCGTCCACATCCACCCCACCATAGAATAGAGATAGAGCTAAAGTGCTTAGGACCGCACTGCATCACACTTCCCCTGATGCTCTACCCATACTAATACGTCAACCCCTCTTGGCGAGGGCTTGCAAACTGGGCTTGTAACTAACAATCCTAATGTCAAATAGGGTATCCAAGGCCTCACCCCGGCATCCCTCAATACGTCCATAGAGATAGAGCTAAGGCCTCCCTATAGAGTCAGAGACAACACAGTCCGAAACCACCTCCCCTAATGCCCTACGACGTAATAGTTCTGCTAAGGTAATGGCGATACAATGATGCTAGTGGACAAGACTTGAGTAGAGATAGGGCTAAAGTGCTTAGGGCCGCACCGCATCACACTTCCCCTGATGCCCCACTCGCATCAAGCACACTAACCACACACAAGCATTCACATGCCTATTCCTAGCATCATCATCATCATCATGTTGTAAATATACTGAATTAAATATGCATGAATAGTAATAACAAAAATAGTGGATGACATGTGATATGCACATTACAATCATACAATCATAGCATCATACATGATATTGGACTCAATAAATGAAAATATTTTATTATTAGCCAATTAGTTTAAGTCTTGTTCCCTCACCTCTGATTGAGTGTAGATCCTCTTTCAAGCATTAAGAATCACTTTTATTTCACTAGGAGAACCTAACAAGTCGATAGATTTTAATTAGAATTAATTCCAATAATTTTAAGCTTGCTGTATTGCTAGGGTCACAGGTTGGGTCGCAGGTAGCGTAGCAGTTGTCTAATACCCCAGGGTGTAGGGTCGGTCATAGGGTCGGTTACCCATCTACCCTAGGTGCGACTACAACCTCCCTGGACTTCCCGAGTGCATGGGGTCGATCCTATGGTCTGGTAGGGTTAGTTATCAATCGACCCTACGTGCTACCACACATAGTTTGAGTCGACCTTTTGTCCTACAGTCCATTCTTTCATGTTTGGATCCTCTAGCTTACTTTTATAGTCCATTCTATGATTGTTCCATGGCTCAAAACTCCAAGTTACACACTTTACATTGTTTACAATGATTTCCTCCATGGATTCCATTGGAATTTATCCATGGATGGATGATTTGAGGTTCTCCTAGATCCTACCCTCTTCATAAACTATTCTAGGGTCTTACATAATTCATGGACAATGTATTCATACCTTAGGGTTGCTGAGATTCAGAGATTTCTTTGAATTTCTTCTCCTTACTCTTCTTCTCCAATTCTCCTTCTCTTCTCCTTTTCTTCTCTTCCTCTCACTTTTAATTAGGGTTTCAAAAGGAGTGAAAGAGGCTAAGGGACGTCCTATTTATAGAGGAAAACCTCCCAAAATAAGTCCCATCGAGATTAGTAAAGGATCCCCTTGAAATTAGGGAAGTTTCTTAATTACGGTTTCAGTCTGTCATCCTAGGGTCGATGCTAGGGTCATAGGACCCGTCGACCCTAGGGTCTCAAGTCATCAAACCTTAGGATTGAAAATTCATGGGTTGGACTCTGTTGAGGTGGGGTCGACCCTACCTGTTTAGGAATGTGACCCTCCCTCAATTTTATTATTTTTGGTCAATTTCATACCTGGTCTTGTGATTTCCTTCACGCACTTGGTCCACTTGCTTCGACCATGATAGGTAGACCTGGTACAAGGTGGTAAGACCGGTTAGTTTGATATGGGTCTTACATCATACGGCCGCAGCTATCGTCGCACCATATGCAACCGTAGGGTATCGATTGTAGACAGTAAGGTCGATACAGCATGAGACCGTAGGATTAATCAGACACCTATCAGTGCTCTGTTTTGATTTTTGACTATCGTAACATGTCACATATGAACCCTAACTTAAATTCATATAACTTTTAGGTTGTTAAATGAATTCAAAGAGAATTTCAAGGCTTAGAAGGACATCAAGTATTGCTAACAGGTGAGGGAACAAGACCTAAACTAATTGGATAATAACAAACTATTTATTTTTATTAAGTCTGATGCCATGATTGATTCTATGTGTGTATGCTTGTAATGTGCATCGCACATGTCATCCAATATTCCTGCTATTACTGTTCATGCATATTTAATTTTGTTTATTTATAACATGATGATGGTGATGATGCTAGGAATAGGCTATGAATGTATATGTGTGGTTGGTGTGTTAGTTGCGAGCACAGTTTACAAGCCCTCACCAATAAGGGCTTACGTATTGGTATGGATAGGGCATCAGGGTTAGTGTTGGCGGTGTTTGATCCGAACACTTTAGCTCTATCTCTATTCCATGGTGGGTACATGTGGGACGGAAATGGTGTTTGATCCATTGGTTGGATTCACACTCGTATATAGAGGTGTGGCGGCCACCAAACCTTTCTATAGCACGTTGCAAACTTATAAATCAGACCAAAGATATGAATTGAATGCAAGAATATGTTTGTTGCATTATTTTGTTTGCTCACTGAGCCTTGATGTGTGCTCACTCTTTCGACGTTGAATATTTTTAGTTGATGATGCAGGTCCTACCGTTGAAGAATATATGAATGCGTCAACATATGGATACATTGCTGCAATGGACGTAGAAGCTGATGAAGATACACATGATTCATCATGCGAGTGCAACCAATGGGTTTTTGCTTAGGTTTAGTTATAGTTTGAACATCGAATATGTAATTGTTTATTTATTTTTATGTCTTGTGGTTTTGAGAAATTTGATTAAATATTTATTTATCACTGTTAGACTATCAGTTCATTATCTGTAAGACTTCCATTTATTTGTTTATTACCTCTGATTATTAATGTGGAATGTGTGTGTGATTTGATATGGGGATTGGTTTATCATTGTTAGACTCTCAGTTCTTTATCTGGAAGACTTCCATTTATTTGTTTATTACCTCTGATTATTTTGAGGTGAACCGTTGGTTTATTGGCGGTTCATCACACCATTCTAGTTAGACAAGAATTGTGGTGTGACAACTTGGTATCAAAGCATCTCAGGTTCTACCCATTGACCTAACTACTTCCACATGAGTCATGAACTGAGTTAGGATAAAATTTAAAAGCTATAATAAGAACACACCATAAGCACTTGTATTGTATGAGACATAAACTAAGAAAAAATAATAATGCTCATATGTAAAGGAGAAACCAATTTTATATATATATGGAAACAAGACAAATGTACATCAAATTAGAGTACAGTCCACAATCCAGACAGTTACTCTGTAGTATAAAAAGGAAAAAGATATAAAGGGAAATCATGGAGCTGGAGGTGCTGGAGGAGGAGGAGCCTCACGATCACTTTCGTAGTCCTCAACATATACTCTAGCGAGCCTGGCCACCTGAGTCTGAGTCGCTCGAAAACTAGTTGCCAGATCCACTACCCGCTGGTATGTAGAGCATTGGGCATCTTGAAGATCTCCCACTCTCCAATCAGTCATATGATGAGCCTCTCTAATCTCACGGAACAGCCCGATCATGTCAACTGGTTGTGGGTGTAAAGGGCCAGCTAAAAGAGAAGCCCTAGAAGGGCCAGTTCTAGTAGAATGTTGTGGCGATGGAGGAGGGATGGCATCCACATCCATATACATCCGATCATCGTCCTCCTCATCACCACCGTCGTGTGCCTCTGCTGCTACCTCTACTACTGCTACTGCTACTGCCTCTACATCTGCTGCCGCTACCCGAGTGAGAGGCCGTCTCATAGCATTCCTCTCATCATCACTGACCTATTTCTCTTGCATGCCCATCCTGCTAATGGCCTCCCAGTCAAGGTTAGCTGAGAAGGTGTCCTCAATAATCCTCTCATCTACTAGGTCCACCTGTAGATGAGCAAGCAAGGTGGAGATCAGCCGCCCATAGGGCAAGTTGCCTCTCGAGTGAGGCAACGTAGCTCGATGCATGGCCCGGAGAATATTGTATGGGAGGCAGACATGCAGCCTTGTATAGATACAGTACAAAAGGTACTGAGTCAGCTGTGAGATCATCTCATAATGTCCGCCCTGGGGAATCAAATTATGCTGGATAATCTTGTAATAGACACGTGGCTCTGGACGCAGGTTGACTACTTTTACCTCCCAGTGGTCATCCCTAAGAATCTTGCTACCTATCTCTACACGCATCTGTGTAGACAGAAACTGTGGCTCTCTGGGTGCACAGTAAACCAACTGTCCATCATTGGAGATACCTAAGAGATCAGCCAACTCCTGGCAGTTGAAAGAAATCGAAACCCCTTTCACCCAGATGGTGATCCGAAGCTCTCTGCCCCTCTCCACATCCTCTAGGTCACCCTTTACCTAAAGGTGACAGTAGAACTGCTTAACCAAGTTTGGGCGAGTGCAAGCCTCATGTAGGGTCACTGGAAGCCAGCCCATATCGCCAAATGCCCTTTCCACATCAAACAGGGCCAAGTGGGCTAGGTTCACAAATCTACCCCCTTTAACTTTCTTTCGGTCAAACCAAGGATATCGCACTTGTGCTTCCATAGACCTGAAGTGAAGTGGGTCATGAACTCGAGGAAGTTTAATTAGAAGAAAATCCTACAAATGGCAAAAACTCTAGGTATGAGAGCTTAAAAATAGAAGAGAGTAGAGAATAACTTATGGAATGGAATGTAGGTCGTAGATGGAAGTAAAAATCACCAAGTTTGTATGGTTGACACTGTAGCAACTCACTAGTGGCGAATTGAGTAGAGACCGTAGGAGAAAGAAGTAGAATGAGAGGGAAAACTCTCGAAATTAGGTTTCTAAAAACTGATTTTGGATCATACGATCGCACAATTCGACCAAAAGCATCGATCGTAGGATTAACCGTATGATCGATCATTGGGTCTCGGTATGTTGCTAGGGATGTGATGGTCACACCTAAGGTCGCACAACATGCAACCGTAGGACATCAACCATATGACCTACTGTTGTCTGCATTTTGATTCTGCTTGAACTTTTGCCTATTGATTTTGTTTTTTTTCTCTCGCTTCCCATTGTGAGACTAACCCAATACTACCATTATATCTTATCTCACATGTATAGCCTTTCCAAGTACCATTCAACCAAGTGTTTAAATGGCTGGATGTAGAGTAAGTAAAAGGAGACAAAATGCAAACCCATCTCCACTACCTATGGAGACTAATGACAATAATGGTCAGCGAGGAGGAAGGAAATATTGGAACTCAAAATGCTGCACCTCAGAATGTGCACACCCAAGCCAACCCAACCAACCTACCTGCACCACCTATAGATTTGGCTACTGCAGTGATGAATTTAGTACAATAATTACAGCAAATACAACAAGTACAAGCCAACATGCAAGCTACTATGGGAATGGCGTTCCCAGCTACAAACATGACACCTCAACCTATAGGACAAGCTAGTACTGCACCTGGTGGTAGCAACACTATACCCCAAGCACCGCAAACACCAGCAGTACAAGGCTAAGTGCAAAACCCTGAAGCACCGCAAGGCGGGTATAACCAAGGTAATTATCAGTACCAGCCGCCTATGTTTGGAGTATATGCACAGTATCAGCTTGATTACTCCAGACTGATCGAGCATTTTCTGAAGTTGAAGCCGAAGGAATTTACAAGCAAGCCATCAGATCCGTTATGGCCAGTTCATTGGATCGATGAGATGGAAAGAAACTTTATGATGATGACTATAAATGAAGAAGAGAAGGTATTATGTGCCACTTTTATGATGAAAGGTGATGCGCACCATTAGTGAAAATCTACTCGGAGTTATCTGTTGACAAATCACGCCCATCTGACCTGGGCAATCTATAAAGAAGCTTTCTTTGAGAAGTATTATCCCAGGGGTTTCAGAGATCAAATGGAAAATAAGTTTCTGAGTCTGTATCAGGGACAAATGATTGTAGATGCATATCAACAGCGTTATGAAGAACTATTTTTCTTTGCTCCCTCTAGCATGCAGGAGGAAAATATCAAAACCCAAAGGTCCGTGAGCATGTATTGGGACTGGAAAAGAAGATTTATAATGAAGCTGTACAGATTGCTCGAGTATTGGAATTGAGCCAGAGGAAAAGTTATTTTGCTCAAAATAGAGGTATTAATGGCCTAATGGAAATTCATACAACAGAGGGTACTCAAAGTCATTTAAACCCTTCCATACTCAAGGATTCAATGCTACAGCCAAGACGACTCCGATAGCCCAACCTTAACAGAAGCAAAGTAATGCTACAATTAAGTATTTTAACTGTAATCAAGTAGGACATTATTCAAGGGAGTGTCCTAAGCCAAGGAAGTAGCTACAACAAGGAAAGGATTATGCAGTTTCATTTGAGGATGCTACCGCATCGCGTGTGTGGTCATAGGTATGACCTGAACTGTTTATTTTGTACTACCTTTTGTGAGCATGCAGGCTAAATTAAATCAAATCACAAGTATCGTACCTATTAATGGCTTACCCACTAGAGTACTCTTTGATCTTAGAGCTACTCATTCATTTATATCTGTGTTGTTTAGAAAGAAGTTAAATCTACCCCTCAGACCTTTAGACTACAAACTATTTGTACGATCACCTATGGGGTTAGAAGTGAAACTAGACAAAGGTTATGAACCATGTCCAGTTCTTATCGACGAGAATATTATGGATGCAACCTTAATTCAACTTGAGGTGGCAGACTTTGATGTTATCTTGGGAATGGATTGGTTAGCTCAGCACTCCGCAAACCTATTATATGTAGAAAAAAAATTGACATTTAAAGACAAGGAAGGAGCAGAGTATAGTTTTGCGGGAACTAAACTTTCTCGTAAATGAAAACTCATTCTCTCTGCATTGAAAACTAGAAAGGGCATCGATAAAGGAGGAATTGGGTATCTAGTATCCGTGGTCAACCTCACCAAGGAAGCACCACGAATGGAGGATATTGAAGTTGTGCATGAATTTTTGGATGTATTTCCTGAGGAACTACCAGGACTACCACCCGACCGAGCGACAGAGCTCGTTATAGATCTTATATCAGGAGCCGCACCAGTATCGAAAGCACCCTATCGAATGGCTCCTACTAAACTGAAGGAACTGAAGGTACAATTACAAGAATTACTAGACAAGGGTTATATCAGACCCAACATATCACCATGGGGAACACCAGTATTGTTCATGAAAAAAAAGGATGGTAGCATTCGGCTGTGTATAGATTATTAGAAATTGAATAAGCTTACAATCAAGAATCGATACCCATTGCCTTGGATATATGATTTGTTCGATCAGTTGCAAGGTGCCAAAGTGTTTTCCAAAATTGATCTTTGGTCAGGATACCATTAATTGAAGATTAAGAAAGGTGATATTCCAAAGACAGCATTCAGAACCAGATATGGACATTATAAATTTTTAGTCATGTCTTTTGGATTGACTAATGCACCCACAACTTTTATGGAACTCATGAATCGGATATTCCATGATATATTGGATACATTAGTCATTGTATTTATTGACAACATACTAGTCTACTCCAAGGACAAAGAAACTCATGTCACAAATCTAAGAGCCGCTTTGAAGTGACTAAGAAAAGAGAAGCTTTATGTAAAATTTACAAAGTGTGAGTTCTGGCTAAGTGAAGTCGCTTTCTTAAACCATGTTGTATCCACTGAATGAATTAAAGTGGATCCAAGCAAGATTGAAGCCATTGTGAAATGGGAAGCACCTAAGAATGTTACAAAAATCAGAAGTTTCTTAGGTTTAGTTGGTTACTATCGATGATTCATGGAAGATTACTCTAGAATCGTTGTACCTCTCACCAGTTTGACAAAGAAAGGAGAAAAGTTTGTTTGAATCGATAAATGTGAAGAGTGTTTTCAAACATTGAAGGCTAGATTGATATCAGCTCCCATCTTGACTATTTTGATCCCAGGACAACAATTTATCTTGTACAGTGATGCGTCTAGGTTAGGTTTAGGATGTATGCTTATGCAAGGAGAACAAGTAATTACGTATGCCTCAAGACAACTGATGACACATGAGAAGAACTATCCCACTCATGACTTGAAATTAGCTGTAGTAGTATATGCTATTAAGATATGGAGACATTATTTGTATGGAGAGAAATTTTTGATTAAATCAGATCATAAGAGTCTCACTCATCTTTCTAATCAGAAAGAGTTAAACATGAGACAAAGAAGATGGCTGAAATTATTGAATGATTATGATTGTGATATCTAGTATCATCCAGGAAAAGCTAATGTAGTTGCTGACGCACTAAGCAGGAAAGCTATGACAGAGTCCCAAGAAGAAGTTAGTGCAAATACTGTGGCATGTGTCACAGGGAGAGTATTTAATTACGGTAAAGAGCAGTTCATGATTGATATTTCGAATGAATCAACTGACCAAGGATTTATTCATCTATTCTCCAACATGTTTACTACATTGAAGATTGTACCTGATCTATTAGAAGAAGTGAAAGCCGCTATTAAATCAGACCCTTATCTGAGAACGGTGCAAGAAGACCTCAAAAAAGGTAGGACTACTCCTGAGTTCACCTTGAAGATTGAAAAGGTAGTAAGATACAAAGGAAGGGTATGTGTTCCTCAAAATAAAGATTTAGATATTAGACACAAACTAATGAAGAAAGCTCACACCACTACTTATTCAGTACACCCTGTAAGCATGAAGATGTATCATGATCTAAAGAAACTATATTGGTGGATAGGAATGAAAGCGGATGTAGCTAAATTTGTGTCTCAATGCTTGAATTACCAGCAAGTAAAGGCTAAAAGGCAAAGACCTGCAGGATTGTTGCAGCCACTGCCAAAATCAACATGGAAATGGGACTGCATCACTATGGACTTCGTCATCGGGTTACCATTAACTCCTCGAGTAGTTGACATGGCTGGGTGATTGTGGATCGTTTGACCAAGACCGCTTGTTTCATAGCTATACAACCTCAGTATACCCTAGAAAGGTTAGCTAAACTTTATGTAGATAATATTGTCTGATTACATGGTGTACCTGAAAGCATTATATCCGACAGAGACCCACGCTTTACCTCAAAGTTTTGGAAAGGATTATAGAAGGCTATGGGTACAACATTGAAGTTTAGTACTGCATTCCATACTCAGATAGAAGGATAGTCGGAGCGTACTATTCAGATTTTAGAAGACATGCTTCGAGCTTGTGTTATTGATTTCAAAGGATCATGGGATGACAAATTACCATTGATTAAGTTCGCTTATAACAACAGCTATCAAGCGACTATACAGATGTCACCCTATGAAGCATTGTATGGTAGGAAATGTTGAACTCCTTTATTTTGGAATGATGTTAGAGAACGGAGTATTGTTGGACCAGAGTTTGTTGAAGATACTTGTCGAGTAGTCGATATTATCAAGGAAAAAATCTGAATAGCTCAGAACCATCAAAAGTAATATGCAGATAATCGACGCAGAGATCCTGAAATCACTATAGGTGATAAGGTATTTCTAAAAATATCTCCTATGAGTAGTTTGAAAAGATTTGGATAGAAGGGAAAGCTGTGTCCCAGATATATTGGACCTTATGAAGTTCTAGATAGAGGTGGAAAAGTAGCATATCAGTTAGTACTACCACCATCAATGTCTAGTGTACATGATATATTCCATGTCTCACAATTCAAGAAGTACGTCAGAGATCCAACACACCAGTTAACAACGGATACAATGGATTTGATTGAAAATTTGATGTTCGAAGTAGAACCTTTTGAGATCACTAGCCGAAAGGTGCAACGTCTTCGCAACCGTGAAATTTACTACGTTAAGGTTACATGGAAAAGCAAAAATGTAGAAGAAGTTACATGGGAAGAAGATAACACTATGCAGAAGCAATATCCTCACCTATTCGACTCGAAAGGTATGCATAAATTTTGAAGACAAAATTTAAATAAGAGGGGGGAGTTGTAAGACCTGCACTCCACTAACTTAGTTTAACCATGTCGTGCTAGGTCTTCCCATCATTCTTCGACCAAGTGGACCGTGCATGTGAAGATAGATCACAAACAAGGTATGAGAATCGAGTTATAAAGACTAAAAACATACCTAAGGTCGCATGCTTGGGTGGGTATGGTCAACCATAAGGAAGGGAACAAAAAATATCAAATCTAGAACCCTACAGTCGATGATTTTGACCCTACGATCGACGGTTTATGTGATCCTATGATCAACCATGAGAATCTAAATCAGACTCTGAGTTTTGGAAACTTTACTAAACTAAGGGATTGCTTTCCTAATTGAAAGACGACTTTATATGGAGAGTTTTACTCTATATAGGACGTCCCTCAGCCCTTTTTCACTCTTTTAGAACATTAGTAAACCCTAGAGAAAGAAAAGGAAGAGAAGGAAGAGAAGGAGAAGACGAAAAAGCTAAGGAGAAGAATTTACCGAGAAGAGATTGGCTCTCTATCACAAGCCAAGGTATAAAACGAATCCCTGGAGATGTAAACTCTAAGGAATAAGACTTCTATGAAAGATAGGCAATATCAACTTATTATGATCTATGTGATTTCCTTGAGAAAATCCCAAGGAGAACCACAAGGAGTAAATTTGATGATTAGGGTTGATAAGAAAGTACTAATTATGGCCATAGGATGACCTTAGAATAAATCCCATTGATGAACAGAAGAATTGACCCAGGAAGAACTTGAATTGCATGTAGACTGTGACAAGAAATCTCAAGGTCGCAGCTACGGTCGACCATAGCATGACCAGTATGACAAGAGGATCGACCATAGGCATTCGAGAAGATTTAAAAAATCATATGGTCGCAGCTACGGTCACATCATATGCGACCGTAGGGTATCGACCGTAGACAGTAAGGTCGATACAGCATGAGACCATAGGACTAATCAGACACCTATCAGTGCTCTTTTCGATTTTTGACTACCGCAACATGTCACATATGAACTCTAACTTAAATTCATATAACTTTTAGGTTGTTAAATCAATTCAAAGAGAATTTCAAGGCTTGGAAGGACATCGAGTATTGCTAACATGTGATGGAATAAGACCTAAACTAATTGGATAATAACAAACAGTTTATTTCTATTAAGTCCAATGCCATGATTGATTCTATGCGTGTATGCTTCTAATGTGCCATCTCACATGTCATCCAATATTTTTGCTATTACTGTTGATGCATATTTAATTCTGTTTATTTATAACATGATGAAGATGATGATGATGCTAGGAATAGGCATGTGAATGTATGTGTGTGGTTGTTGTGCTGGTTGCAAGTGGAGTATCAGGGGAAGGACGTGGTCAACCTCATCACCAGACTCTAGCTCTATCTCTACTCAAGTCTTGCCCACTAACATCGTTGTATCTCCATTATCTTAGCAGAACTATTACGTCGTAGGGCATCAAGGGAGGTGGTCTCGGACCGTGTGGTCTCTGACTTTGCCCGGGGCACCTTAGCTCTATCTCTATGGACATATTGAGGGATGCTGGGATGAGGCCTTGGATACACTATTTGGCATTAGGATTTGTTAGTTATGAGCCCAGTTTACAAGCCCTCGCCAATAGGGGCTTACGTGTTGGTATGGGTAGGGCATCAGGGGAAGTGTTGGCGGTGTTTGATCCGGACACTTTAGCTCTATCTCTATTCCATGGTAGGTGTATGTGGGATGGCAATGGTGTTTGATCCATTGGGTAGATTCACACACTTGTGTCGGCTGCCAAACCTTTCTATAGCACATTGTACACTTATAAACTGGACCAAAGATATGAATTGAATGCATGCATATGTTTGTTGCATTGTTTTGTTTGCTCACTGAGCCGTGATGTGTGCTCACTCTTTCGACGTCGAATATTTTTAGTTGATGATGCAGGTCCTACCGTTGAAGAATATATGAATGCGTCGACATATGGACATGTTGCTGCAATGGACATAGAAGCTGGAGAAGATGCGCATGATTCATCATGCGAATGCAACCAATGTTTTTGTACTTAGGTTTAGTTATAGTTTGAACATCGAATATGTAATTAATTATTTATTTTTATGTCTTGTGGATTTGAGATAATGGGATTAAATATTTATTTATCACTGTTAGACTCTCAGTTCAATACCTGTAAGACTTTCGCTTATTTGTTTATTACCTCTGATTGTTAATGTGGAATGTGTGTGTGGTTTGATATATTGGGTACGACCTATGCGAGATCTTGGGTGAACCGTTGATTTATTGGTGGTTCATCACACCATTCTAGTTAGACCAGAATTGGGGTGTGACAACAGCAGCCTCTGCTAACCTGAAATGGAAAGGATCATAGGCTGGTGCTAGATGTCCCTGTTGTCTCTCTGCCCTCGCAGTAGAAGATTTAATACCCGATGACCATGGGATATCCCGAGCAATCATAATGGATGAGCTAGGTGTTCAGAGAATGGAAACCTACACAAGAAGAAGGAATATGATTGTTAGCGGGTGAATAATTGGTAACAATAAACTGATTGTATGCCAAAGAGACCAAAACAGAGATACAAGGTGTTAGAACACATTTTCAGTGACAAACACAGTTTTGGGAAAATAGCCAAATTGAGGAAACTCATGGGTAAGATCAAATGAAATTCAAAAGATATTCCAATGCATTCTAATCATCCTTACAGAATCTAGGAAGTGTTTTGAAACATGTAATGCATTGAGGAAACAATTAAACAAGAATATCCCAATTTTCAATTTTTTGAAAAAATGTGAAAAATCCTGATTTTGATTATGGGCAACTCTATAATTGATGAAACCATGTTAAAACAAAGAAGAAAGCATGGCAAACACTCCTTAACATGTTGATGTAGTAAATCCCCATCGTTTTAAGCCATTACAAGGAGAAAACAAAGAGAAATCAACAAAAACCTAACCTAGGTTATTCAAAAGCAAAAATCGATATGTAAAACTTATTGTAACAAGGTGTATAAGAGATAACTGGATGGATATAAGCAAGAAATCACCAAGAAAACCTCCAAGGATCAATTTCAGGGGTGTGCACCTTCCTCCTACTGCACTGTCGCTCGGCACTAGTGTAAAATGGGAAAATAAAGTTGTGCCTCGATTTTAAAATCGAGACAATGACATGCAGATAGTTACATGCTGCAAGTCCTTCACCTGATTAAGGTTGTGATCAATCACATGCCACACACTCTTTTGTCAGTCTGTTTCACTCCATGTTGAACGTTTGATCGTCTGATTCATCGGCAATGTATTGAAACTGTAATTTGAGTTTTAAACATGATATTTGTATTCCATGATGTAATTTTAAACATTCATACCCATGAATCGACTGACCATTTCAAAATTTTCAAGTCAGACCAATGTGTCTGCTTCATGGCCCCTAGTACCAGGCATAGTGGACAAGAACCCAATACTACAGAAAGCAATGCCCCATCAGAGGGGATAACGTAGGAACCGATGCCTCTGATCATGGTATACCATGAACCAGAACCTGTAGCACCACCACCACCACCGGTGCTAATAGCAGCAAACGTTATTGATATTTTGGTGAACTTTACCAGTGACATTAGTATCCAACTATAGCAATAATGACTGGACTTATAGAGGTAATTCTTGGAGAAACAACTCCTCTGGCTATGCTAGTTCCAGTAGTTCCGACAACAGCACCAACACCTACTCCAGTGCCAATGCCTCTTATTGTTAATCAAATGTCTGTGCCAGCATTATAGCTCAAGTGTACCCATAAGCACTACTAGTGCAAGCAAATATCACTCTAGTCACTCCTCCGATAGCATTGCCACCTATCCTAACACCAATGGCAAGGATAGTGAGGCTTTCGGAAAATGAAACCTCTGAAGTTTACATTGTAGGAAATGATCCTTTGCATCCTGCCATATGGATGCATACCATTGAGAAGACTCTTAGAATGATGCCTTGCACTGATGAGCAGAAGATACTCTGCGCCACTTTCATGTTTGAAGATGAGCCCAATAATTGGTGGGAATCCACTCGGCCTATCCTAGAGGTCAAGTACGGGAATATCTCATGGGAGAACTTCAAGGAAGCCTTCTTTGGCAACTATTTCCCATAGAGTTACAGAGATCAAAAGGAGGCAGAATATTTAAAGTTTAGCCAAGTTCAAAGATCAATCATTGAATATCAGAAAGATTTTGAGAGGCTATATTACTTTGCAACTCTAAGCATGCGTACAGATGAGTTAAAGGTGAAGAGGTTTGCTGATGGCCTTAGAGGAGGAGTGCGAGCCATTGTGAAGGCTCAAGGTCATACCACCTATGTAAGTGTGGTCCAAACAGCCAAGGTGGTGGATGACAGCCAAGGGATGAGTACGAAGCATGTTGAAAAGACAGAGCAACAACTTTAGGTACCAAGAGAGCAAATACCTTCACAAGCAAATGCAATACCAAGAAGCCATTCAGAACCACCACCATGAAGAAGGCGACCACCCAAGTTTCTGCAAAGAAGTCTACTACCCCTGCTTCTACTGACCCGACACCTGGTCCAGTGAGGTGCTATAATTTTCAACAAAAGGGACACATTTTTAGGTACTGCCCTTACCTTCCGAAGCAAGGACTGAAGCAGGGTAAGGTCTATGCCACAATAGTAGAAAATGCCAAGAACTCCACTAGTGTGGTTACAAGTATTTCTCTCTCACAATATTTAAACTACTATGCATAAATCTAGAATGTTCTTGAAGTATCAGTCAAATTAATAAATTATGTACCATTAGGTTCCATATCCATATCTAATTTTTCAGCTCAAGTACTCTTCGACTCGGGTACAATCCATTCTTTTGTGTCACCCTCCTTCGCTAAGAAATTAGGAACACCCCCAGGGCAGATGGAGTCACAACTTATAGTCAGTACACCATTGGGACAGCAAGTAGAATTGAGCTACTATCACGGTCCATGCAGAGTCCAAATTGGCGATAAACAAATGGAAGCAAACTTGATACTTCTAGACATGTCAGACTTTGATGTGATTTTAGGAGTGGATTAGCTAGCTATACAAAAGGCCAGCATCCTGTGTGCAGAAAGAAAAGTTTCCTTCAATGTTAATCATGAAAAACCAATCGTATACATTGGAGATAAACCTAGGAAATAGAAAAAAAATTTTATATCTACCTTGCAAGCAAGTAAGTTGTTAGATCAGGGCTGTACTGTATACATTGCATCTATTGTAGATATTATCATAGAAACACCTAGACTAGAAGAACTACGTGTAGTGAATGATTTCCCTGATGTATTTCTAAAAGATTTACCAGGTCTGCCACCTGACAGAACAATAGAATTTGTAATTGATCTGCTCCCAAGAACAGCACCTGTATCCAAGGTGCCTTACAGGATACGTACCTGTAGAGTTAAAGGAACTCAAGGTCTAATTACATGAATTGCTAGATAAAGGCTTTATTAGGCCAAGCATTTCACCATGGGGAGTGCCAGTCTTGTTCGTCAAGAAGAAGGATGGAAGCGTCAGACTGTGCATTGATTATCAAGAACTAAATAAACTCATAATCAATAATCGATACCCTCCACCAAGGATCGATGACCTATTCGATCAACTACAAGGAGTATCAGTATTCTCAAAGAATGATTTATGTTCAAATTATCACCAACTGAAGATCAGAGAGTCTAATATTCCAAAGACCACCTTTAGAACCTGATATAGTCATTATGAATTCAGGTTTATGTCATTTGGGTTGACAAACGCTTCGACATTATTCATCGAGTTATTAAATAGGGTATTTCATGAATATCTGGATCAGTTTCATACTATTCATTGATGACATCATTATATATTCCTACTCACCTAAAGAACATGAAGAACATTTGAGAAAAGACTCAAGGAGGAGAAGTTGTATGCCAAGTTCAAGAAGTGTAAGTTTTGGCTAAGAAAAGTGGCATTCCTTAGATATGCTGTCTCAAGGGAAGGGATAGCTATGGACCCTAGCAAAGTACAAGTCGTGTTAAAATGGAAAGCCCCAAAAATAGTTATTAAAGTAAAGAGATTCCTAGGTCTTGCAGGATATTATCAGCGATTCATTCAGATTCATTCAGGATTACTCACGAATCGCTATGCCACTAACTCAACTCAGAAAGAAAGGATAGAAATTTGAATGGACAGAAAGACGAGAGGTAAGTTTCCAGACTTTAAAGCAAAAGCTTATAACGGACCCACTGTTCACTATACCCTATGGGAATATTAGTTACACTATGTACACTGATTCATTAAACTTAGGACTGGGATGTGTCCTAATGCAGCATGATCAAGTCATTGCCTATGAGTCTCAACAATTAAAAGATCACAAGAAGAACTACCCCACTTACGACCTAGAGTTAACAACAGTAGTCTTCAAACTGAACATATGGAGGCACTACTTATTCGGTGCTGCTTTCAAGATCATGTCGGATCACATGAGCTTGATCTACCTATTCAACACAAAAGAGTTGAACAGGAGGCAACACTGGGGGTTAGAACTTCTGAAGGATTAAGAACTGGACATACAATATCATCCAGGAAAGGCTAACATAGTGATCGATGCCTTAAGTAGAAAAGTTATTGGCTCAAGGCTAGAAGACATGCAAGAAGAAGAATGCGATGCATATATGTCCACATAAGTAGTAACTACTCAACTTCCGACCACATCTAGCAATGCAAACATGAAAATGTTGCTTGAAGAGTTGGTCAAGTCCATCATTGCACTGGTTAGCGCACTGAGCTTTCTGCTGACCTTATCAGATCAAATAAAGGAAGCACTACCAAAGGATCCATACTTGTAGAAGATCATGATGGAATTGAAGGAAGGTAACCTAGTCCTTGATTTTACCATAAGTGATGAAGGATTGCCCTACTTCCGAGAAAGGATATGCATTCCTAAAAGTGACGAAAACTTTAAAGAAACCATCGTGTTAGAAGCACATATGAGTCCATAAACAGTATATCTTGGCAGCACAAATATGAACTATGATCTAAAGAAAAATTTTTGGTGGAACTAAAAAAAAAAGGCCAATGTGGCCAAATTCGTTAACGAATGCCTAATCTACCAATAAGTGAAGGCTGACTACCAAAGACCTGTAGGAAAGTTGTAACCATTACCAGTCCCGAAATGGAAGTGGGATCATGTAACGATGAACTTTACCACAGGTCTACCTTTAACGGCTCGAGCTATAAACATTGTTTAGGTAGTCATCGATCGTTTCACGAAAACTACAAGGTTCATTGTTGTTCACCCACAATACTCTATGGATCGTTTGCCCAAATGTGAGGACAAATGTATATCCACCCATCTCTGATGGATAGTAAAATGATTTGGAGTCGCCACCTAGATTAAGGTCTAGGATCAAAAAATGTAGTCTTATCATAAGAAAAGACTTCTATTGACTCATTGGACCCAATATATTGGCTTTGATCTATCAAAGAATGGGTAACCGTTCAAGGTACAGTTTGGGTAGGGTTAAGCACCCAAAACTGTCCGATCAAAAAATCAACCTCTTATGTGATTCTACTTTCCTCAGACTCTATGGTTCTGATTATTTATGGTCAATGGATGATGACTAGGGCTCATGGGGGATCCAATGCCAAATTGCTAAGTTCTTCTAACCTAGGATTTAGCCAAACACGTTCTGAAAATAAACAAACAAGAAAACTAATATACAGTGAACCAAACCAAAGATGGTTTGGTGATGGACTGAATTTAAGATGCTAAAAAAATATCAAATTGGCTACATATTCTAATCCTAAAAGTCAAGTCGATAACATAGTTCGAACGAAATGTGATTAAGATTTATGGATGTGATTTATGGTTAAGCTTCATTAGATTCAATTGTTCAAGTTGAAGTTTATGCTTGATGATGATTGAGATTGAATCTAGAGATAGCCTATGTGGGTCGAAGTGAATATGGATAATAAATACGGATATGGATATGGATATGGATGTGGACCTAAGGATATTAAGATGTGATACCGTACTTGGAAAGGTCATCTAAATTGCCTATGTATTTCAGAGGTCTAGAAAATCAAGTACAGCGTAGTTCGTTGTGATGGGTTATGGATGTGAATTTCCTAAAACCACTCAGGTGTACTCTACCATAATCTAAGAAAACAAAAGGGATGGCTAAAACCACTCAGGTGTATTCTACCTCGGTTTAGGAAGCCTAGATGGTTAGTCTAAAATCGCTCAGGTGTACTCCACCTCAGTTTAGGAAGACTAAGATTTACTAACCTAAGACCACTCAGGTGTACTCTACCTTGATCTAAGGAAGGCTAGAGTTTATTATCCCAAAACCACTCAGGTGTACTCTACCTTGGTCTAGGGATACTAAAATTTACTAACCTAAAACCACTCAGGTGTATTCTACCTTGTTCTAAGAAGCTTAGAATTTATTATCCTAAAGCCACTCAGGTGTACTCTACCTTGGTTTAGGGATACTAAAATTTACTGATCTAAAACCACTCAGGTGTACTCTACCTTGGTCTAAGAAGCCTAGAATTTATTATCCTAAAACCACTTAGGTGGCAACATCACTGGGGAGCCTATAGGATTAGTCTATACAGATTGAAATGTGGAACCGTGTTTGGGTGTCTCACCAAACTGCCTACGTATCTGTGGGTTCTGTCCTAAGAATCAGGATCCGTATAGTTCGGAATGCGGATTTAATTCATTCATGTTCTTCTTTCAATATCAGAGTATGGAACCTAAATGCTCTATGGTTCAATTCACTTCACATCTATCTAGTTTTTTATATCCTAGGGGAGATGAGCTAAGGGGTAGGGATTATCCTAAGCTACCCTTGACCTAAAACCCTAATTTGGCATTTGTTGGGCTAGGCTTCATGATTAGTGATTAAGATTTATCATTTTTTCATTCTTACCCTTCCCATGAATGTCGATTTCTACATGCACGTCCCCACACCTAATATGTCTTCTAGGTGTACAGATATGACAGTTCAACTAGAGTGTTGCAGAGAGTAAGTTATTGCCAACAATATGAAAGTATTCAAACATGGCAAAAACAACATATATCTCAAGTATAACAATAAAGCATGTGAATAATCATAGCAGGCATGTGAACATCAAAAGGATAGACATGACATCTCATGTATAACAAGATATATCTCAATATGTCTCATGGGATTCTCTAGATCTATGGTTGGGATCTACTGTGAATCTCTCAATATCTTAAGATCAGATCCTCGATCTATGGTCTGGATTCAATTTATCTTTCAAATAATATATCAAGATCAAATCCTCAATCTCACGATCAGATCTCTTTAAAACATTATCATCAAGAACAACACCTTAGATTTCATCCAAGCAGCCAGGATCAAAGCTCCAAATCTCATATCAAGTTTAATCATAATCAGACTAAGATCTAATGGTTTAAATTCTTTTAAATCACTTCATCATGATCAGATTAGGAAATCAATGGCTTAGATCACTCCTTATGTCAATCCAATTGTTTAAATCTCTTCAAAATCATAATCTAACCTTTCAGATTTATTTACATCGATCATCAAGATAATTCAATGGTCTAGATTCATTTATATCACTCATGACGTCAATCCAATGGTTCATATTGCTCATAATGATAATCTAATAGTTTGGATTCTTTTAAATCATTCATAATCAAGATCCAATTGTTCAGATTCAACTAAGATGCTCATGATCAAGATCTAATGGTTTATATTTCATGTCACTCATGATCAATGGCTGGATTCATTTCATTACAATATCCAAATCAAAATTAAACATCCAATGGCTCACAATTAATATTCCCTCATGGTCCAAATAAAACTCAATCATCCAATGGCTCATAATTAATCATATCAGAAACTCAAGATCAATGGCTAGATTTTAACCACATTAAATTCCAAGATCAATGGCCAAGATTTAATTATGTGAAAATTCAATATCACATAGCCATATTTTTAATCACATTGAATTGAATCATCAATTGTCTAGATTTCATTCACATTAACAATCCTAAATCAAAGGCCAGGTTTTATTCACATTAGATTCTAGATCAATGGCCATAATACAGTCTCATCAAAATCCAAAGATTAATGGTCAAATTTTATTTATCATAATTCCAAGATCAATGGTCCAATTTTATCAAAAATTTCAAGCATATGGGATCGATCAATTTCATACAAAATTCCATATATGATTAGATCAATTTCAATTTCATCAAAATTCCATAACCGGATCAATCAATTTCATTACAAAATTCCAAACACATGGGATTAGTTTCAATTTCATCACAATTCCATATAATTGGATCAATTTTCATTTAATTTCCACATAATTGGATTAATTCAAACACATGGACCAATTTTTTTCTCATGAAACCCAAGCATGCGGATCAATTTTTATCACATAGAATTCAAGCATTATAGATCAAATTTATCACATGAAATTCAGGCATACTGGATCAAATTTATCGCATGAAATTCAAAGCATAATCAGATCAAAACGTCACATTAAATTAAAAGCATAATCAGATCAATACATCACGTTAAATTCAAAGCATAATCAGATCAACATATCACATTAAATTCAAAGCATAATCAGATCAATACATCACATTCTGATCAGAGGGTAACAACTCAATGGTGGGGACTGACTAGGACTGGGTTTATGCATGTGGACAGCAAGGTGGAGAGGCGAGGGAAAGCTGGTAGCATATACCGGTGGTGTTCACGATGGGTTTGGTGGGGTAAGGGCTGAAGATGATAATGTTGGCTGCGGTGCTACTGGTTTGGTCGATGCATGGATTTTTCATGGGTGATAATGTAAGTGAAGATGTAGGTGTTGGTTCATGTGTTGCATAGCAGAAAAGATGATAGCAATAGGTTATGGTGTTTCTAAAGGTTTGGAATTGATTGTCATAGTGTGTCACACCTCAATTCTGCACCATTCAGAATGGTGTGATGAACCACTAATAAACCAATGGTTCAACCAGGATCTCTAATAGGCTATGTCCGTTGAAAGTAAACCATACACATCGACAACCATAATCAGAATAAGTACACCATAGCGGAAGTCTTAATAATAAATGAACTGAGGAATCTAATTGTGAGAATCATAAATAAAATATCAAGTTATGTTGTATCAACCGAGACATAAGTAAATAAAGTATCAATTAAATTTCCTTAATAATTCAAATGAAAATCTAATAAAAAACGCATGCATTGCACTCGCATGAAGAGTCATGCGGTTCCACCAAGTCTTCAGCCTCCATCGCAGCGATGTGCCCGTACATATAAGGGATTCTTATTATTCCTACCTGATATCAAAACCATAAGGATTGTTTCCAACCATGAGTTCACATATGACATAAGCACTCTTGGGTGGGGTGGCCCAATTGACAGAGGGGGGCCCACCTGGGAAAGGCCTTTCTTGGAAGGCCCCATTGGGAAACCAACCCTTCCTGCAGCTGCCCCCTTCCTCCGGAAGAAGGGGCGCTTGCGGTGCATTAAGCCGGGGACCTTACCTGAAGCAGCAGCCGCTCCTTCCGGGACGACAAGAACGTCCCTCTCCCCCGCTAGCATTCATATAGTCATCCACCGTGGTACCTGCATCATCAACTAAAAATATTCGACGTCGAAAGGGTGAGCACACATCACGGCTCAGTGAGCAAACAAAACAATGCAACAAACATATGCATGCATTTAATTCATATCTGTGGTATGGTTTATAACTTTGCAATGTGCTATAGAAAGGTTCAATGGCCGCCTCACCTCTATACACGAGTGTGTGAATCCGCCCAAAGGTTAACATTTATTATCGTCCCACATGCACCCACTATGGAATAGAGATAGAGCTAAAGTGCTTAGGACCACACCGTATCACACTTCCCCTGATACTCTACCCATACCAACACGTAAGCCCCTACTGGCGAGGGCTTGCAAACTGGGCTCGCAACTAACCAATCCTAATGTCAAACAGTGTACCTATGGCCTCACCCCAGCATCCCTCAATACGTCCATAGAGTTAGAGCTAAGGCCCCCCAATAGAGTCGAAGACTACACGGTCTGAGACCACCTCCCCTGATACCCTACGACGTAATAGTTCTGTTAAGGTAATGACGATACGATGATGTCAGTGGACAAGACTTGAGTAGAGATAGAGCTAGAGTCTATTGACCAAGATGAACCACAATGTCACATTTCCCCCCCTGATACTCCACTCGCATCAAGCACACTAACCACACACATACATTCACATGTCTATTTTTATCATCATCATCATCATCATCATCATGTTATAAACAAAATAGAATTTAATATGCATGAACATTAATAGCAGGAATATTAGATGACATGTTGAATGCACATTACAAGCATACACACATAGAATCAGTCATGGCATTGGACTCAAGAAAATAAAAATAGTTTATTATTAGCCAATTAGTTTAGGTCTTGTTCCCTCACCTTTACTTGATTGTAGATCCTCTTCAAGCTTTAAAAAACACTTTTATATCAATAGCAAAAACCGAACAAGTCGATAGATTTTAGTTAGAAGTCATTCCGACAATTTTAGGCTTGTTTTTAAGCACGGGTCGCAGGGTGGGTCGCAGGTAGGGTAGCAGTTTACTGCGACCCCCAGGGTAGGGTCGATGCCAGGGTCAAATGTTCCATCGACCCTGGATGCGACCACCCCTTTCCTGGACTTCAAGAATACTATGGGTCGATCCTGTGGTCTGGTAGGGTCGATTCCCAATCGACCCCACGTGCGACCCCCCGTGGGTTGAGTCGAGAATATCACTCTACAGTCCATTCTTTCATGTTTGGGTCCTATGGCTTACTTCCACAATCCATTCTAGGCTTGTTCTATGGCTTAGAACTCTAGGTTTCTTCCTTACTTTGCCTACGATGATTTCTCCATGGATTTCATTGAAATATTACCATGGATGTATAATTTGGGTTTCTCCTAGACCATACCCTCTTCATGAACTATTCTAAGGTCTTATATCATCAATGGAAACGTGATCAAAACTTAGGTTTGCTGAGATTCAGAGATTTCTCTGAATTCTTCACTTAGGTCTTCTTTTCTAACTTTCCTTCTCTTCTTCTTCTCTTCTCTTTCTCTCACTTTCAATTAGGGTTTCAAAAGGAGTGAAAGAGGCTTAGGGATGTCCTATTTATAGAGTAGAATCTCCCAAAATAAATTTAATTGAGATTAGGAAGGAATCCCATTGAAATTTGGAAAGTTTCCTATTTGCGGTTTTTGTCGACAAACAGGAGGTCAATGAGAGGTCGGAGATCCCGTTGACCCTTAGTTTCTAAGTTGTCCGACCCCCAGTTAAATATCAGGGGTCTGACTTCATAGTGAGGGGGGTCGACCCTGCCCTCAAATTTACTATTTTTGGGTCAGTTTAGTACCTGGTTTTTCTATTTCCTTCACGCACTTGGTCTATTTTGCTCGACCATGATGGGTAGACCTGGTACACGATGGTAAGACCGGTTAATTCGATACGGGTCTTACATAGTAGGGGCAACAACATGTAAAGAAAACAATGGAAGATAAGAAAGGGGAAAGCAGCTTACCTTCAAATCTTCTTCTTCTTTCCTACTCCTCTGATCTCCTTATCGATTTTCTGGTTCTTTCTCACCCTCTTCTTCTCTGTTTTTCCCTCTCTGTTCGTCTCTTTTTTTTCTTATGTCTCGATCTCTATTATCTTATTTTCTTCTCCTTCTTCTCCTCTCTCAATCTGTCTCTCTTCTTTCTCTCTCCCAACTGCCATACTTTCTTTCCTTCTTCTTTATTCTATCAAGACCCTTTCAGAATCTTCCCTCTTTCCATCTCTTATTCTTTCCTTAGTTTCTTCTCCATTGGACTTCTCAATCTCTCTCTTTCCTATCTAGAGAAACCCTAGGCCAGCTTCTTCTCTCTCTTATCTTACCTAAACCGTCCCACCAGTGGGCCCCCCTCTTTCCCTCTTTAGAGTCCCACCGAGACTCTATCTATCTCCATTGGATTATTTTTTTTCCTTCTTTTCTTTTTTTTTTCTTTTGGCAATGGGACATACGGCCAGGTGGCCTTCTCTTGTCTAATCGAAAACCCTAGTGGGCCCCCTTGATTAGGGCTCCACGACTCTCTCTCTCCCTTCCTTATATTATTTATTATTTTTTCTTCTTTCCATTCTTCTCTCCATTGCCGATTCACTCTCGAATTCTTTATAAACATAATGTATATGCATATATAATAGCAAGTTATAACATGCATATCAATATATACATAATATACACTATATGATACTATGCACATGAATCTAACAAGTTTGGTCTGAGCTAATCTGTTCAAGGTTGACTGAGCCAAACTAACTTGATTGGGTTAGACCGACATGAGTTGATTGGGTTAAACTGATATGGGTTGAGTAGGGTTGGGCCAAGATTGGTTTTTTTCTTTCTATCATTTCATGGGCCGTTTCCGCTGTCATTCCGCATAGAATCTTTTGATGGCCTCTGCCCTAAAATTTTTACATTTACTTTGTAGAACACTAAAAATGAGAAATACTAAAGCTTGAATTACCTCATTTGGATGTAAAATGAGCAACTTATGAATTTCTAAAATTTAAACAGACCAATGATAATCCAGCTAGTGGCTCTGCATGGGATGCCTCGGAGACTCTGTTTCAAATGCTCTAGTCTACTTTGTAAAGCACTAAAAATGAGGAATAATGGCACTGGAATCACCTCATTTAGATGTCAGATGAGCAAGATATGAGGAGATGAAGTTTAAATAATTAAACTTACAATAATTTGCATGTAGGCCCTTGGATGATTATTATTAATTTCTAGAAAATACCCTTATTCTTATTTTCAGACTAAAATTATCATATATTCTCCATTTGACATCGGAATTGAGCGATTCTAGTCTCATTTCAAAGGTATTTCCAAGACTTATGCATTCATGCAGGTTGCAGCCCATGACCTTGTTGTGGAGTCCATCAAAAACCATATCGAAGTCATAGCCAAAATCCAAAACTCGCATTGGGATTCACCAACTTGTTGTATGGCTTCACTTAAGCTTCTGCACACTGAGGATCATCTCAATTATTCTCGAAACACTATAGAGAGTATGCCGAAGCTAATTGACTATCATTTTTTAAAGAGTTTCACTCGCTTCCCCTATACTTTCGAAACTTTCTCTCATCTCTCCCACTTTGTTGTCTACACTCCACTAAGACATTGTTCAACTAGGGATGGCAAAAATAGGGTGCTTACACTAAACTATACATTGATAATATTGTCTGGTTAAATGGAGTACCGACCATCATCGTGTCGCCTAGAGATCCATGATTTACTTCGTGCTTCTGGGAAGGATTACAGAGTGCGATGGGTACTCAATTAAAGTTTAATTTGGCATATCACCCACAAATCAATGGTCAATACTCCAAATATTAGAGGATATGCTCAAAGCTTGTGCCCTAGATTTCAAAACCAAGTGGGACAAAAACTTAGCACTTATGGAGTTTGCTTACAATAATAGTTACCAAGCATAATCGATATGGCTCCATATAAAGCATTATATGGAAGGAAGTGCAGAACCCCATTGTACTGGGACAAAGTTGGCGAAAGAAGAATAATAGGCCCAACATTGTACAAGAAACCTGTGAGAAGGTAGATCTAATTTGGATAAGAATTAAAGTTATCCAGGCTCGACAGAAGAGTTATGCTATCATAAGACGAAAGGAATTGGAATTCAAAGTCAGTGATAAAGTGTTCTTAAAGGTTTTTTCTTTCAGAGCAGTGAAGAGATTTGGTAAGAAGGGCATGCTAAGCCCTCTGTATGTGGGACCCTATGAAATCTTAGGGAGGAGCAGAACTATAGCCTACCAATTGGCACTACCTCCAGCACTATCAAGTGTCCACAATGTGTTCCATGTACCTATGTTGAAGAAGTACATTAGCAATCCAGGACACGTGTTGACCACTGAACCAACACAACTGAATGAGGATTTATCATACGAAGTTGAACCTTCAAGAATTATAGATCAAAAGGTATAAAAACTTAGAAGCAGAAGTAATCCTTTTGTGAAGGTGTTATGGAAGAGCCGTAATGAAGAATAAGCCTTATGGGAAAAAGAAGATGATATGCGGGAGCAGTATCCGCATTTGTTCAGTGATGAATGTATGTCAAATTTTGAGGATGAAATTTTTGTAAATGGGCTGGAGTTGTAAGACTCGCACCCAAAATTTCAGTCCTAATTTGAAATTTTAGCTTTGTTACAGGTCATACCACGACGAATGGGTCAAACCAAAACGAACGAGGCTTATGGAGTCTAATGGATGTAACTTAGTTAATCTCTATTACCTAAACCATTTAATCAGGACACAAATAAGGGGTCCGGCATGACACCACCATGGTGTAGTTGGACACATGCCGCACCCTCATACCACACCTCCAAGACCAAGACTGGATTGGAAACCAATCAAGTTTTGGACCAACAGTTTATTGGTCTACAATCTGGACTATGTCTACAACCATTTGAGATTCTGTCCAAGTTCATTAGCTTTTGAAATTGGTAAGAAGGAGGAAATCCTCCAACTTACCTTGATTAAAGCCTAATCCATTCCAAACATGAATAAAGTGAATCCAACTCTATTCCCATTTTCCTCATTTCATTTTCTACACTAACCGAGAGGAAGAGAAGAGTGGGAATGATCTAACATGTTTTGGAAGGGGAGGAAGTAGAGAAAGGAAGGAATCCATGCTCCACTAGAGATCAAACTTGTGAATAATAACCTTTAACAGACTCCATTACTGGTATAAAACTCCTACTTCCTTGGTGTTTCTTACAAATAAAATAATGGAATAACCATTGGGGGTTCATTGATCTTGTTTCCCCTGGTTAACATCTTCCTTTACCATTACTAAAACACATTCAAGAATTTAATTGAATGATGAATCCAATTCAGTGAAAAACCGAGATCCAAAGAATAATGGAAAATGGTTGTAAATACACAAGTGGTCCGATCTAGGTGTCTAAACCTGAATGATAGATCTAAATGGATTATCTATGGATTCAAACACAAGGAATCCCCTCTTGGTATTGCTGGAATTTGATCTGAGGTACTAAAACTAAATCCAGCAATATCGGTAAAATGGAAAATGAAATCAATGTCAATAACCTAAGCTAGAATGGGATTTTTGAACTCAAAATCCTTATTTAGGCTTAATAAAATTCTAGAAAGCCATCGAAGAAGAATCAAGTGTTTTGGCCATGTTTCGAAGTGCAGCCGATGACACGTGCTGCATTCCTGTGGTCAAGACCGTGCGGTCGATGCCTCGTGTCGCACGGTGAAATGACCTTTGTTGATGACCATACTTAAACATCATTCTAGGATTTTTATGAACTTGCTCATATATCCATATCCCTATAATCATATGTGTACATGTATATTCTCCTTCGTTTCATTTATAACCTATGTTATTTAATGTCGATGCTTACTATTCACCCTTGTAAATATTTGAAACCTTTGGACAACGAGTATAGGATGCTTCTAAACATAATACTAGACCCCTGAAAATGCAAATAAATCACTAGAATGTGTTTAAGCAAGCAATAGAGACAAACAGTGAACAAGTGGATTTAATATAATTATTTTTATTGCTATTTATGGTACAAAAGAGCTCTAGGAGAAATTACTTGGGATTGTACTCTTTATTATTTTGCTTCTTACTATCTTAGGTAAGGGAATTAGACCTTTTTTGGTAGAATTAGATATATTTGATTATGTTGTGTGATGTTATGTGATTGATAACATGCCTTATATGATAACATGTCATCCAATAAACTATTTATTTGCCCATGTATATGCATCCTTGAACATGGGATTAGGAATGTCAGTAAGGATTAGAGGGCAAGTGGTATGGGACACTCACTACCTTTTCACAAAAACAACTGACCTATGTTTTGATTAGTGATGTCTACTTAAGTCAGTAAAGAGGAAGGTTGGTGGTATAGGATTAATACAGCACTTCTTACTGACACTACTTTGCAATGACCATATGTAACTTAGCCAAGTCAAGATGTTTTATGTAGGGGCTTAAAAGGGGTCAGAAGCTTGGCGATGTTACGGTCCAGTAACTTGTTAACTAGGAGGACTTGGTTAGTTGTATGTTAACCACCATAACAACTATACCCTTAGCCATTAGGGGGTTATGTAATGGCATGGGTTCAATAAATGATGGTATGAACATAGCTACGATGCTCCCCATACCTGACATAGTGTGGGTGGACGGGCGAGTCCACTAGTGGGATTATCACCTCCTCAAGTAGCTGATGTAATACAGGCTTGATGAGTTATGGGCAAGTGGTCGAAAAAATACGGGCTTGTCCATAACGATGGATCCATATTTGGGGAATGTTACTGTATGCCAAATGAGGCGGTATTCATTCTGATGGGAGAAGACCTGTGTAGCCGGAGACTCCATGTATGGCTTGTCTTGAGCTGGCATTTACAGTTATATACTAGACCATAGTTATTAATTCACGCATTTATTTGCACACTTTTGATTTCCTTGCTAGGCTCGATGGTTGAGCTTACCCTTGTGTACACAAATTCTTTAAATGCAGGTTTGACTGAAGTAGAATTTAACGATGTAGACGCTAGCAATAAACATGTCCATGACGATGCATGCGAGTGTGATGATTGTATCTATAGATAGACACAGTGAACAATTTATATCTTTACTTTGAATTTGGACTATTCTATTTGAATTTGGGGGTATGTTGCCCAAGAGAATAATTCTAAATTTAAGAATTTAATTATCATTATTTATCATTATGGTTTGGGGATTTATTATATCTATTATTTGATCTATTCAGCTATTGTAGTTAATTATTAAGACTTCCACTATACTCATGATTTAATATCCCTTCTATCTGGTGCTGTGGATTTATTTGTTATTTGCTTGTAATGGGATAGATTATTAGTTGGCGTACCATATTTCATGATCCTAGAAAGAGGATTTCCAATGCCCAAATAGGATGTGGAGATCTTGTCTATTCCATAGTACCGATACGTCATGAACATTGTGTGACAAATGTAGTGTGAATGGGCGGACGAGTCAATTAATGGGATTACCATCTCCTCAAGTGTCACTTGGGTGAACTTGGGATGAGTCACAATTGAGGACCAAGACACCGGACCTATTCATGGGGATGTTTGTTGTACACCGAGGGAGGCTTCATTCACTCTGATTTGGATGACCTGTGCAACCTAGAAGCATCGGTTTTGCAATCCTGAGTTGGCACATACAGTTATCGTACCTAACCATAGTTTGTAATTCCATGTATTTGTGTATTGCATGTTTAATTCATTTACTAAGCTCGATGGTTGAGCTTATCCTTGTGTACACCGAGGGATGTTTGTTGTACACCGAGGGAGGCTTCATTCACTCTGATTTGGATGACCTATGCAACCTAGAAGCACCGATTTTGCAATCCTGAGTTGGCAGATACAGTTATCATACCTAACCATAGTTTTTAATTCCATGCATTTGTGTGTTGCATGTTTAATTCATTTACTAAGCTCGATGGTTGAGCTTATCCTTGTGTACAAAATTTTCTTATAGATGATGTAGGTGTGAATGTCGCTGAATTTAAAGATGCAAGTATTAGTGATGAGGATGTCCATAGCTCTCATTGCGAATGTTACAACTCTATCTGTGCCTAGGCCTAAACATAATAATTTTATAAACTTTATTATTTTGGGATTTAAATTATTGGGGACATGTTGTCAATTGATACAGTTTAGTTTTTGAGAATACTTTATTTTAGTAATTAAAGTACAATGGGTTAGATATTATTATTATTTATCATTTAGTAGTCAGCTACTTATTGGATTTATTGAAAGACTTCTGCTATACTCTGCTCAGTTATGTTATCCGATTTTCGGTGGTTATGTACATGTGTGTGTGATTATGGATTAATGGTTGACATTCCCCGATTTTGTGATCCTAGTGGGGAATAGGCTCGACTTCGAGCGATCCCATTGCATCCATGTATATCGATACGTCGGAACGGGATGTGACACACTGGCCTTGGATGGGTGACATTTAACCACGTACATGAAGTTGTGCAGAAATTTGACCCTAAACGGCCATAGAAGGGGCCAAAATTTACTGTACTATTTTAGTTAAACGTGCTCGGGCTAGTGTAAAACCCCAGGTGTTTTCAGTAACTTAAATTTTACTTTGACTGGTGTTGACAGATGGAGAAAATTGATATGTAAGACCTGGCTGCATTGGTGGAAATACTAAGAAGATTGATGGGCAAAATAGGTATTTAAAATAATGTTTTCTTATATAAATGCGTAATGTAATTTTGGTAAGTTTAAGTGGAACTAATTGTATTAGTATATATATATATATATATATATATATATATATATATATATATATATATATATATATAAGATTAAATTTTTGCTTATAGATAAGGAAATAATTATATAATTTATTGAGTTGTATGGACAAACTAGGTATAAAAAAAAAATGAAATGAATGATGATATTTCTCCTAACCATTAACATATAGTTTTCTTTGGAATTTAGATTTGTTTTAACTCTACTAAGACTTGTATGTTAAATGCATGGTTTATAAATAGGAATGTAGTTGGATGTTTTAATGTATATATATATATATATATATATATATATATATATATATATATATATATATATATAAACAAATATTAATAGTATAGGAATGGTAAGGTATATATTAATGTGTAATGTTAATATGAATTTATATGACTAGTGGTGTGAGAATATGTTATGGGAAAAATGGGAATAGTTGAGGGTATAGTAGGAAATCCACCAATTTAATTTTGGAATATAAAAATTAGTAGAAAATATATAAAGATGGACCAAAATCTAAATAATTACTTTGGTTAGAATTGAGAAACGTAGAAAGGAAGATGAGGAGCTCTAGAGTTGGGTTTGTAAAGAGGTTTTTGGTTCCAGCTCTAGAAAGGTGCTAAGAAGTAAACCATTGTAATTAGAAGAAAGTGTGAAGGATTCTTAGAGTCTTAAGATCATATCTCAGCAAGGAAATCAGTACTAAAAGAGGAGAAGAATTTGTTGTGGCAGCAAGGAGATTTGCTACATGCAAGCTTGGAAAAAAAATTCAGAATTTAGGAGTTCAGCTGGACATTCTCTTTGACCAAATCTGTACAGCTCTAGGTAAGCTCTGAAATCACTTTTGAATTTGAAAAATGTTCTGCATGTTGAATCAATGAAAAAGAAAGGGGAGTTTTGTAATCATTTTAAGCTTCTATGTGTTGGAGATGATAAGCAGTAGCACGGTTCATCAAATTTACAATAGGATATAAGTGATAGTGTTTGCATGCATGTAAAAAAAATTGGGGGAAATGATTCTTGTTAAAGGTGAACACCTGAAATATCTATCTATATCTGAGTTTTAATGGTGGGTTAAGGGTGTTAGATGGTGAAAATTTGATGGAAACAAGAAAAAGAGGAAAAATTTTTAGAAATGCATTTTTGTTTACTAAAAAATGAATCAAGAATGGAATGGGGGTTATGATTAATGTACAGATGGTTTGGGGGATTGCAAATACTCCTAACATACTGTTCTTATGCTTAATGAATTGTTGGAAATAGAAATTACAGCCCAAAAGGGGCTGGGAAATAATGCCAATCGAAACTATGAGTTGAGGGTGTTTTTATACTCGCATTGTGTTTGATGAAATACCTGGAGAACAACCAGCACTATTTTTTTTTTTTTTTTTTTTTTTTTTTTTGTGGTAATTTTTTATAAATCTTTATTATTCTGTAGAGTACATGTGGTCCAAATTTGGGTATTTTTCATAGGGTTTTTGGCATTCAAATGCATTTTATATAGATTAAAAGTAAATTTTACAGCAATTGCTGTTACAGCAGAATAAGTAAACATATAGGGCTATTTTGGCTAATCTAAAATCGTTTATAATGAAATTTTTTTTCAAGGACTTGTATTCGATAGTAAGCTAGAAGTGGTCCAAATTTGGTAATTTTTCATAAAGGTTTGGACACTCTAATGCAATTATTCTTGAATTAAGGTCCATTATACCGAAGTTGCTGTTACAGCAGGTTTTGGGGTTTAAGTGATGAGGTTTCCTATCTAGGGGACCTAAATGGATTGAAAAACTAAACAAAGTTTAGAGGGCTTTGTTATGATGTATTATAAGGGGTTAAAAGAGGATTCCTACATTGAACAAAGCTTCATATGTTCAGGTATTCCAGATAAGACAACATAGTAGGGAGTTTTTACCTTAAGCCAAGGAGGGTCATTTTTGGCTAAGAGGTTCAGGTAAGCAAAGCAGGCATCCCAACAGATTTAAAATCATTTTGGGGTTTTCTCATTCATATTATAAAGAAGAAAATTTATTTTATTGATTGTAGAGAGTGAAGGAAGTTTACCATTGCTTCCATCTTTGCTTTTAGTTTAAGAGACTGAAAAAGTGAATTAGTGACTGTAAAGGTGAGTAATTGACTTCTTGTAGTAGGCTAGTAATGTAAATATATTTATATGCATGATGTAGTGATGAATGCTCTCTGGTTTTGATGTTTATGCACTTGTTTATGGAAGAATGAAATGTTTTACTATATTGGCATGTGATATATGAGTTATATGATGCAAGGTGTTTAAGGATGTAAATATTTTGATGTTTATTGAATAAGGAGTGTGGTATTTGTGTTGTTATGAATGTGGAGGCATTTCCTAATATTTTTACATGGCATCTAACCATGTATCAAGAGATGAGGTTACTTCAATGAAGTATAGAATGTGCTATGGTAGTGTAAACTAATGGTTGAAACCAATGGACAGCAAACTTCATAGTTGATTGTTATGTGTTTTTACATGATGTTGGTGGTATGAACACCATTATTAAACTATTGCAAACTTCTAGGAGCTTCATACAAACAAATAAAGGTAAGAAATGAGCATACTCTAGTAGATGCAAGAGTAGAAATGGAGTAAATATATACTATAGCAAAAAAATGTTATTTTTTCCCCAACTTGTTAAGAAAAGTAGGGACAGCAAGAAGGTTTTATGGTGGCATCAATGACTTGTGGTAGATGCTAATGAAAGATAAATGGATACGTAGTACTATCAGTAGTTGCATACATAGAACACAACTACATGGACAGCAAACTGAAATTAATGTTTAATAGAAAATAGAACCTAGATATTTAATCTAGGTGAGCAAGAAATCATGGTAAATGGAAAGAAACGGGACATCCGGTGAGCCAAGCAAGCGGCAAGAAACGGAAGCATCTGGTGAGCCGAACAAGTGGCACAAGTGGCAAGAAACGGAAGCATCCGGTGAGCCGAACAAGCGGCAAAAAATTAAAGCATCCGGTGAGCCGAACAAGTAACAATAAACGGAAGCAGCCATTGAGTCAAACAGGTTGCAAGAAATGGAAACATTCAGTGAGCCAGATAAGTGACAAGAAACGGAAGCATCTGGTGAGTCAATCAAGGGACAAGAAATGGAAGCATCCAGTGAGTCCAAATTCAAGTTTTACCTGATGTGCATAAGCTAGTAAATTAATGTTAAGCTAAGTAAGAGCAGAGAAATTAAAGTAAAGATGAATGACAACCCATCGAGGTTTGAGAACAGAAATGAAACTGTAGGCACATAGAGCTACAAATAGTATTGTAGAATTTAAAACCAAGAAGATAATCCTACATATGTGAAGCTAGGAATGGGATAGGATGACATGATAAGAAAGAAAAATGTAAAGCTCAGTCACTTAAATTATTTTATACATGTATATCAAGGAATGGAATATTATGTTTATGTCATCAGATGTTTATTACATTGTTTAATGCATGTACTCCTACCAGATATTAATTATTCACTAAGCTTTGCTTAACCTAGTTGTTGGTACATTTTTATAGATGAACAAGCAGATGAACAGCCAGTTATGACTTGTGCAGAAGACCAAGTTGGCCACTGAACCATTTGGCATTTATGTTTCTTTTATGGATAGATTTTTGATGTGCGACTAATAGGTAGTTGCTGTTTACTTTGAAATATGTGTGGCTACAGGTTTTTGGGTGTATAGCCATAGCTTTTGATATATTTTTGTAATATGAGAACTTAAGGATGTATTTTAAATGGCTACTAGATATGTATATGTCGTAACTAACTTTGTTTCCGCTGCTATGTTAATATTTATGGATTGTTATGGTGTGAATGTGTGATACAGGATATTATGGTATATGTAAGGAAAAAATAAATAAAAATTTACAGGTTATTTATATCTTGTGTTATATATTTGCCAGCCAATGATTCATTTCTCCCGCTCTTGGGAAGGGGATCTCACAGTGGTGGTATTAGAGCGAATGAATCCTTGCTTTAGGTATATTGTATGTTTAGTTCTGGTGGCCTAAGACATATGCATAATAAATTATACAAGTGGAACTACTTAAATAGGGATATGCATAAAATTTAACAAACATGGTTTGATGGTTATTATTGTGTTGTATACAGCTATAAAAGAGAGATTAACTACTGTTCTTTTTCTCAGATGCCTCCTAGAAAGGAACTTTGAATTAGTAACCCAGCACCTCATCCATTATCTTTGGCTTCTAGCCAAGAGGAGCGTGCTGCTCAAAGAGAAGGGGTTCAAGGAGCAAATGTACCACCAACACCTCAAATGCTGAGGGTTCCTGGTATAAATAAGTAGGAGTTGATGGAGGAATTTGCAAGATTCCTAGAACAAAGGAGGAGAGAGGATAGAGCTGCATTGGAAATTCCAATAAGGGCTAAACCTCTAGGAGCTGTGGAAAGAGTTTTGATGAGATTTTAGAAGCAAAGACCTTCGGTTTTCCAAGGCACAGCCTTGGATCCTATTCAAGCAGCTGAATGGATAAGTAAAATGGAAGATATCTTCGAAGTTATGGATATATCTGAGGAGCACAAGGTTATATGTGCAGCTCAAGTGTGTAAGGGTGAGGTACACACATGGTGGAAGGCCACGAAACACATTTTGGGGGCAAATGGACATAAGCCAATTTGGTCTGAATTCACCAAAGCATTTGAACAAAAGTATTTTCCTCCATGCTACAAGAGAATGAAGCAAATTGAATTCCTCAACCTGAGGCAAGGCACTATGACCTTGCAGGAGTATGTTATGAAATTTTCCGAGTGTGCTAGGTTTGTTGATGAGTATGGAGATACTGAGGCCAAAAAGGCAAGACAATTTGAGGAAGGATTGAGGGAAGATATTAGGATTTTGGTGAAAACTTTTCAACTACCAACCTATGCTGAAGTATTGGAGAAAGCTCAAATTATAGAGTGTGATAAATGGAAGGAAGGAGCTGCTACTAGAATTTTTTGGGCAAAAGGTCTATGGAGAGTAAAGGAAATACCTCAAACAATAAATTTAAGAAAGGTTTTGATATCTGTTATGACAAACCACAGTGCCGCAAATGCCACAAGAGGCACTTGGGGGATTGTAGAATCGGAATAAATGTGTGCTACCGGTGTGGAGAGAAGGGTCATATGGCCAAGGACTGCAATGCGCCACCAAAAGATACTGCTGGACAGTAAGGCAGCAATAGAGAACCAGCCAAGGGAGCAACTGGACAGCGACAGAGTGGAAACACCAGGGGCTTTGTAGTCATAGCTGAAGATGCAGAGGGAGGCCCCAATGTGGTGGCAGGTAAAATTCTATGATAATTTATATTCCTTTAAGATGATATAAGCATGATACGAGAGGAAATTTATACATGAGAATTTAGTGGTATGCTTGTTAATCTTGTTTAATAGAATTAAATGGTAGTACATATGATTATGAGCAGGAATAGGTGATAGAAGGATTATGAATTAATTAAAATTAGTATTCCTATTACAGGCTATGTTATATTAGAAGGGAAGCCCGCTTATGCACTCTTTGACTCGGGTGCAACGCATTCTTTTGTGTCTGAGTCATTTGCTAAGAAGCATGGGCTGAAAATTGAAGTTACGGACACTCAACTCAAAGTGTCACTACCATCTGGAAGGTCCCTATTGTCAACCAAAGTAAGCAAGTATTTTAGGGTAGTCATGGAAGAAAAAGTGTTGGAAGCATATTTGATTTTACTAAAGATGAAGGATTTTAGTGTGATTTTGGGCATGGACTAGCTCTCAAAACATCATGCTAACATATCATGTTATGAGAAAGAGGTGTTATTCAAGCCTCAAAGGGAACCAGAATTTATTTATTCCACAATAAGGGGTAAGATTTCAGCCACTATGCCACTTATCAGTGCTATTAAGCCACAAAAGCTCATAGCACATGGGTGTCAAGGATTCTTGGCTACAGTTGTAGATAACACCAAAGAAAATGCCAAACTTGAAGATATAGAGGTGGTTAAAGAATTCCCAGAGGTGTTTCCTAAGGACCTAACACAGCTACCACCAGATAAGGAGCTAGAATTTACCATTGACCTTGCTCCTGGTACAGCTCCAGTATCTCAAGCACCATATAGAATGGCCCCATCTGAACTTAAGGAACTCAAGGAGCAGTTACAAGAGCTTTTTGACAAGGGGTTTATCAAGGGTCAGTAGTGTTTTCAAAGATTAATTTGAGGTCAGGGTATCATCAACTGAAGGTGAAGGAAAGTGACATACCGAAGATGGCATTTAAAACACGGTATGGGCATTATTTGTTTGTGGTAATGCCGATTGGGTTGACCAATGCACCGGTTGCCTTTATGGATCTCATGATCCATGACTACCTGGATTAGTTTGTCATTGTATTCATTGATGAAATTTTTCTATATTCAAATGATGCAAACAGTCATGCTCAACACCTTAGGCAAGTGCTACAAAGATTAAAGGATAAGCAGTTGTATGCTAAATTCTCAAAATGTGAGTTTTGGCTAGACAGAGTGGTATTTCTGGGTCATGTGTTTAATGCAGAAGGGATATCAGTAGATCCAACAAAGGTTAATGCTATCATGGATTGGTCTAGACCATCAAATGTGATATAAATAAGAAGCTTCTTAGGCTTAGCTTGCTATTATAGGAGATTCATTGAAAATTTTGCCAGAATAGCAAACCCTCTTACTAAGCTGACCAGGAAAGAAGTAAAGTTTCAGTGGACTAAAGAATTTTCCACGAATTGAAACAAAGACTGATCTCTGCTCTAGTGCTTACGTTACCTTCAAACACAGGAATAATGACCATATACAGTGATGCCTCAAAAAAGGGTCTAGGATGTGTTCTGATGCAGAATGGGAAGGTGATAGCTTATGCATCTAGGCAATTAAAGAACTATAAACTAAATTATCCTACCCATGATTTGGAACTGGAGGCAGTGGTGTTTGCATGGAAAATTTGGAGACACTACCTATATGGAGAGAAGTGTGAGATTTACACAGACCACAAGAGTCTAAAATATTTCATTCATCAAAAAGATTTGAATATGCGGCAAAGAAGGTGGTTGGAATTGATTAAGGATTATGATTGCACAATTGATTACCATCCTGGTAAAGCAAATGTAGTGGTTGATGCTTTGAGTAGGAAGGCTACAGATAAAATAACGAATGCACTAACCAGTCAGCCATATATCATAAAAGATGCAAGGAATTTAGATCTCGAGGTATCTTTTGGTGATACAACAAGGATGTTGGCAGCCTTAACAGTGCATGCTACCATATTTGAAGAGGTAAAAGCAGCTCATGTATCAGATGCATATTTACAAAACGTCAAAGGGTAAGCAAGGACAAGAGATGACTTTACTCTGGGAGAAGATGGTACAGTGCTATACCAAGGGAGGATTTGTGTACCCGATTCTCATGAGATAAGACAGAAGGTGATGACTGCTGCACATTCCACATTATATATTATTCACCCAAGAAGCACCAAGATGTATCACAATTTAAAAGATCATTTTTGGTGGATTGGGATAAAGAGAGACATTTCTGAGTTTGTGAGATCCTAACTTGTCAGCAAATTTAGGCAGAGCATCAAAAACATTCTGGGTTATTGCAACCCTTACCAGTGCTAGAATCGAAATGGGAACACATTTCTATGAATTTTGTCACCAATCTTCTCAAAACACCAGGATGATAAGATGAAATTTGGGTACTGGTGGATAGATTTACCAAATCTACCCATTTCTTGCCTGTAAAAATGACCTTTACACCTGAGAAGTTGGCCAAGATATATATTGATGAGATAGTAAGATTACATGGAGTACCAGTCTCTATAGTGTCTGACAGAGATGCAAGGTTTACATCATACTTTCGCCGAGGATTACAAGCTGCTTTTGGCACAATGTTGAACCTTAGCACAGCATTTCGTTTACAAACTGATGGTCAATCTGAGAGAACCATCCAAGTTTTAGAAGATATGCTAAGGGCATGTGTCATGAACTTTAAAGGAAGCTGGGACAGTCATGTTTAACTAATTGAATTTGCATACGACAATGGCTACCAATCAACTATTGGAATGGCACCATATGAAGCTTTATATGGAAGGAAGTGCATGTCACCAATATGTTGGTATGAAGTTGGTAAGAGGCAACCAATAGGACAAAGTTTGGTACAGCAAACTACTAAGAAGATTAAATTAATCAAGAAGATAATCTAAGCTGCTCAAAGTAGACAGAAGAGCTATGCTGATCAAAGAAGAAAGGATTTGGAGTTTGTAGTGGGCGATAAAGTATTTCTCAAGGTATTTCCAATGAAGCATAACATGAGATTTGGGAAGAAGGGTAAACTTGCCCGAAGGTATATTGGACCTGTCACACCCTAATTCTAGACTAACCAGAAGAGTGTGATGAACTGTAAATAAACCAATGGTTCAATCAGGATCTCCGTTAGGTAGTACCCACCATATCAACCACACACACCTTCCACCGAAATAATCAGAGATAAATAACAAATAAGTGAAAGTCTTATAGATAATGAACTGAGCATCTAATGATGAAAAATAATTAAACAAATTATCTCCAAAACTAAAGACTTAAAAGTAATTAGCCCATTACATGTTCTAATAATCAAATATAACTAAACTAATAAAAAAATGCATTGGTTGCACTCGCATGAAGGATCATGCGCATCTTCAATAGCTTCTACGTCCATGGCTGCAAGGTGTCCATACATCGGCGCATTCATATAATCTTCAATAGTAAGACCTGCATCATCGACTAAAATATTCGACGTCGAAAGGGTGAGCACACATCATGGCTCAGTGAGCAAAAAAAACAAGGCAACAAACATATGCATGCATTCAATTCATATCTTTGGTTTGTTTTTTTAAGTTTGCAATATGCTATAGAAAGGTTTGGTGGCCACCGCACCTCTATACACGAGTGTGTGAATCCACCCAATGGATCAAACACCATTGCCATCCCACATGCATCTACCATGGAATAGAGATAAAGCTAAAGTGTCCGGATCAAACACCGCCAATACTTCCCCTGATGCCCTATCCATACCAACACGTAAGCCCCTATTGGCGAGGGCTTACAAACTGGGCTCGCAATTAACCAACCCTAATGTCAAACAGTGTATCCAAGGCCTCACCCCAGCATCCCTCAATATGTCCATAGAGATAGAGCTAAGGCCCCCCTATAGAGTCAGAGACCACACGGTCTGAGACCACCTCCCCTGATGCCCTATGACGTAATAGTTCTGCTAAGGTAATGGTGATACGACGATGTTAGTGGGCAAGACTTGAGTAGAGATAGAGCTAGAGTCTGGTGACGAGGTCAAAGACCACCATGCCACATCTTCCCCCTAATGCTCGACTCGCATCCAACACACCAACCACACACATACATTCACATGCCTATTCCTAGCATCATCATCATGTTATAAATAAATGAAATTAAATATACATGAATAGTAATAGCAGAAATATTGGGTGATATGTGAGATACACATTACAAGCATACATATATAGAATCAATCATGGCATTGGACTCAATAAAAATAAATAGTTTATTATTATCCAATTAGTTTAGGTCTTGTTCCCTCACCTGTTAGTAATACTCAATTTCTTTCCAAGCCATGTAATTCTCTTTCAATCAATTTAACAACCTAAAAGTTATATGAATTTATGTTAGGGTTCATACGTAACATGTTACAATAGTCAAAAATTGAAATAGAATACTAATATGTATCTGATTGGTCCTATGGTCACATACTGTGTCGACCTTACTGCCTACGATCGATACCCTAAAGTCGCATATGGTGTGACCATAGATGCGACCATATGATTTCTAAAATCTTTCCAAATGCCTATGGTCGATCGTAGCTATGACCTTGAAATTTTTGGTTACAGACTACATGCAATTTGAGTTTTTCCTGCGTCAATTCCTTTACTCTTCAATTGGGTTTATCCTAAGGTCATCCTATGGCCATCATTAGTAGTTTCTTATCAACCCTAATCATCAAACTCAATCCTCATGGTTATCCTTGGGATTTTCTCAAGGAATCACATAGATCATAATGGGTTGATATCTCCTAACCTCTATAGAAGTCTTATTCCTTAGAGCTTACATCTCCAGAGATTAGGTTCATACCTTTGCCTGTGATTGAGAGCCAATCTCTTCTCAGCAAAATCCTCTCCTTAGCCTTTTCTTCTTCTCCTCCTCTTCCTTCTCTTTCCCTCTCTTTCTCTAGGGTTTACTAATGTTCTAAAAGAGTGAAAAGGGATGAGTGACGTCCTTTATATAGAGAAAAACTCTCTAAATAGAGTCCTCTTTCAATTAGGAAAAAACTCCTCCTCAAATTAGGAAAGTTCACAACTCGGAGTCTGATCTGGGGTCTCACGGTCGATGGCTACAGTCACAAAACCCGTCAATCGTAGGGTTAATCGATCGTGGGGTCCTGGATCCGAGATCTTCATTCTTACCATATGGTCGACTATACCTACCAAGGTATCCAACCATATGCATACAGTTTTGGGTGTTGAGTCAATTTTTATACGTGGTTTGTGATCCATCTTCACACGATCGGTCCACTTGGCCCGGCTATGATGGGAAGACCTGGCATGACACAATTAGACTGAGTTAGTAGAGTGTGGGTCTTACAGGACCATTTGAGATATTGGCTAAAATGGGAGTTGTTGCTTATAAACATGCTCTACCTCCATCATTGTCCAGTATTCATGATGACTTTCATGTATCCATGTTAAAGAAGTAGATGAAAGTCCCTACACATATCTTACAATATGAACCACTGGAGTTGAAGAAAGATCTATCACTAGAAGAAACACCTTTAAAGATCATAGATAGAAAGGAACACATGTTAAGAAATAGAGTGGTTTCTTATGTCAAGGTCCAATGGAGGAATCATTCAGAAGATGAAGCCACTTGGGAGCGAGAAGAGGGGATAAGTCAGTATTATCCTTCCTTATTCGAAGTTCAAGGTAAGCAATTTCGAGGACGAAATTATTTTAAGGGGGAAGGATTGTAACACCCCAGGTGTTTCCAGTAACTTAAATTTTACTTTTACTGGTGTTGACAGATAGAGAAAATCGATATGTAAAACTTGACTGCATTGGTAGAACTACTAAGAAGAGTGATGGGCAAAATAGGTATTTAAAATAATGCTTTCTTATCTAAATGCATAATGTAATTTTGGTAAGTTTAAGTGGAATTAATTATATTAGTGTATATATATATATATATAAGATTAAATTTTTGCATATAGATAAAGAAATAATAATTTAATTTAATGAGTTGCATGGACAAACTAGGTATAAAAAAAAATGAAATGAATGACGATATTTCTCTTAACCATTAACATATAGTTATCTTTGGAATTTAGATTTCTTTTAACTATACTAAGATTTGTAAGTTAGATGCATGGTTTATAAATAGGAATGTTGTTGGATGTTTTAATATATATATATATATATATATATATATATATATACATATATCATATATAAACAAATATTAATAGTATAGGAATGGTAAGGTATGTATTAAGGTGTAATGCTAATATGAATTTATAACACTAGTGGTGTGAAAGTATGTTATGGGAAAAATGGGAATAGTTAAGGGTATAGTAGGAAATGCATCAATTTAATTTTAGAAATTAAAAATTAGTAGAAAATATATAAAGATGGACCAAAATCTAAATACTTCACTTTGGTTTGAATTGAAAAACATAGGAAGGAAGATGAGGAGCTCTAGAGTTGGTTTTGTAAAGGGGTTTTCGGTTCCAGCTCTACAAAGTTGCTAAGAAGTAAACCATTGTGATTAGAAGAAAGTGTGAAGGATTCTTAGTCATAAGATCATATCTCAGCAAGGAAATCAGTGTTGGAAGAGGATAAGAATTTGTTGTTGCACCAAGGAGATTTGGTACATGCAAGCTTGGAAAAAAAATTCAGAATTTAGGTGTTCAGCTACACATTCTCTTTGACCAAGTCTGTAATGCTCCAGATAAGTTTTGAAATCAATTTTGAATTGGAAAAGGGTCTGCATGTTGAATCAATGAAAAAGAAAGGGGAGTTTGGTAATCATTTTAAGCTTCTATGTGTTGGAGATGATGACCAGTAGCACTATTCATTATATCTACAATAGGGTATAAGTGATAGTGTTTGCATGCTGTAAGCATCCCATTTTTGCTTTCCCTGACCAGGACTGCCATACTGGTGTGTAAACAGCAAAAGAGAAGATGTGAACGAAAATTTGGAAAGAAAGTACGGGGGAGGCAAGTGGACCAAGCGTGTGAAGATAGATCACAAACCAGGTATGAGAATCGAGTTAAAAACACTAAAAACATACTTAAGGTCCCATGCCTGGGTAGCTATGGTCAGGGATTTGAATTAAAAATGTATGTAACCGCAAGTGCACGGTATCGTGCAGTAATGGGTCGACCTTAGGAAGGAATCACTATTATCCTATCTCAAATAAGGTAAAGCGTGCCAAAGGGATTTGATTGAATTAACACCCTAATCACTTCAAATAAAAATTAATCAAGCAATAAAAACAATAATAACCAATCATAACGGTACAAAAATTTACAAAACCACTAACCATAAAGTAACACAGATCTATTGCAAGAAAGGAACAAAATTAAAAGTAAAAGAATATAAGAAAAACTTATCTCGATAGAAGATTTCTCTATCGTTGCCCGTCGTCTTGTTGTCACTCCAAGGCGATGTGCAAACGATTACAAAGGGAGCCTTCTCCCCTAAATTAAATTAGTAATGGGGTACAACCTATATTTATCCACCCTACTACAGAGTTCTAAATCTAAAATTAAAACTTAAAAAATAAATAAATAAAAATAAACTTAAGCAAAAAGAACACAACTTGAAAAGAAAAACTAAGAATCTCAAACTCTCTCATAAATTCTCAAAACTAAAAAAAAAAACTCATAATAGAATTCTTGGATGATTTTCTATGGCTGACCATCACATATATATACAAGTGATTAAAGATCACAATCAATCTTTATAATTGAATTACAAGAGATTTTGTGGAGATAATTTTGGTAACCGAATTCCAATCTTGTAGGTTCATTGTATATGGACGATTTTTGAGTAGAAAAAATCTTACACCAACTCATCATATCTTTAGCATCATTATCTCTTCTTGAAAACTTCCATAATCGATTAGAGCTTTCCATTCTTCCATGCAATACCAATCTTGTAAATTTGATTCCAAATAACTAAGGAATATTTTCTCAAGAGAATAGAATCTTTCACATGAGATTGGACTACTCTTTGACTTGGTCCAAGGCTGATCTTATACACAAAATTCGTGGCTTTCTTCATAAAATTTGTCTTATGCCCGGCTACTGGGTTGACTGGGTGAGTTAACTGGACAGGATCACCAAAAATTCATAAAATGATATTTTCATGCTCAAATTTCTACATTCTTTTATCTACACCCAACAAACATAAAATCAACATTAAATACCCAAGAAGCATCATAAATAGAATATGAGATGTATATTTTATGCCCTAAATTCTTACATAAAATGTGTTCATCAGATTCCCTTACACTTGAGCTTTTTTAGTCTCGAGCATAAAAAAATATAAAAATAAAATAAAATCCTAACTCACTTTCGTAGGAATCACGATTGCACTTAGCACGTGCAACAAGCCTTTAAACCCTTAGGTTACCCCTTGTGGACGAGTTGTGTCTCGTGAGTATTTTCAGAGAATAAACACACAAAATTCATTTAGAAATTTTAAACTTTAATTTTGGTATTAAGGAAAGAGAGCATACACACATCTTATTAGTCAAGACACTCAACTTGGGATCAAGAAAACATAGAAACCCCAACACTTGAACATTGCTACCTCATATGATTCAAACACTAAGGTTGCATCTCAATTAAGAAACCTTGTTATATCTTCCAAACATATCTCTCCTTAGGGTGAACCCGTTGTAACATACTGGTAACCAAGACCCAAGAATAGCTTTCAACACTTGTATTTTTTTTCTTTCTTTCTTCCTCTTTAAGCTACTCCACTACAATTGGCTTGAGAAATGCAAGTGGTTATGCATTCCCATGTTACTATGTAGCTTCGGTTTTGTCATATATCTTTAAAGACATTGATGCTAAAGAGTACTTTTTTTTAACAGGAGCTGTATCCAAGGAATTTCAATCAAGACACCTCGCTTCTTGAGGCAGAATGTCCTGTATAGTTCCAAGAACAAAAAAAAAACTCTTATATTATTATTTTCATATTATGATTTTTTTTAGTACAAGGAAGTCTCAGCTTTATTCAAAGGTTGAAATTACCAACTATAACCATAAAATATTCATCCCTTTAGGAGAGGTAAGATGTATTTTCTAACTTAATTCCCATCTCAAAATACAGCCTAAGTACTATCCTCACATAGGGTTTCATTACTTCGTATGTGATAGTTTCCTAGGTCTCTTTCTCCTTCCTCTTTTGTGTCAAAACCATAGAAATAGTGATTGACTTTCCCAAAAACCACAGTTAAAAAGTTAAAATTTACAATGAAAGCTCAAAATTCATTTTTTTTAATGAAATCTCAACCCTTCCCCCATATTTAAATCATGCATTGTCCTCAATGTATACAGAAAAATAAAAGACAAGGACAAGGGGAAAAAAAACTCCCTGAATCAAGGATCATTGTAAAAAGGCTCATGGAGATCCATGACCTCTTCAGTGGAGTCGTGTGGAAGCTCCAAAAATGACTTCAAATGCTGGCCATTCACTTTGCTGGTTGCACCTGTACCTGGATTTAAAATCTCAATTGCACCCGATGAGAAAATATTTTTAACAATATAAGTCCCCTCCCAACGAGATCTAAGTTTACCAGGAAAAATATGCAAACGATAATTATAAAGCAAAATCTTATCGCCAGGGGTGAAGGACTTCCGAAGGATATGTCTGTCATGATAAGCCTTGGTCTTGTCTTTATAGATGTAGGCACTGTCGTAGGCATCATTTCTCAATTCAACCAACTCAGAGAGCTGGAGTCCTCTATGAGTGCTAGCATTTGACAAATCAAAAATTAATTTCTTAATTGCCCAAAATGCCCAATGTTCCAATTCGACTGGTAGATGGCAGGCTTTTTCATACACCAGACAGTAAGAGGATTGACCAAGAATGGTCTTGAAAGCAGTTCTATAAGCCCATAAAGCATCTATGAGGTGAATGGACCAATCCTTACGAGTAGGATTGATAATTTTTTCCAAAATTTGCTTGATTTGTCGATTGGACACTTCAACCTGTCCACTAGTCTGAGGGTGGTAAGGGGTTGCCAATTTATGGGTAATACCATATTTTTGAACAAGGACCTCTAATGGTTTGTTACATGGTTTGTTACAGAAGTGTTTCCCCTTATCGCTAATGATAGCTCGAGGGGTACCAAATCGGGAGAATATATTCTCCTTTAAAAATTCAATGACTACCTTGTGGTCATTGGTCTTAGTAGCAACAGCTTCTATCCATTTTGACATGTAGTCCACAGCTAACAAGATATACTCATTCACAAAAGACTTTGGGAATGGACCCATAAAATCGATGCCCCAAATATCAAAAACTTCAACCACCAGAATTGGGTTTAGTGGCATCATATTCTGCTTGGTAATGCGGCCTAAAAACTGACAAAAAGGGCATGCCTTGTCACACCCTAATTCTGCACTATTTAGAATGATGTGATGAACCGCTAATAAACCAATGGTTCAACCAGGATCTCAAATAGGCTATCCCTGCGTTATCTAAACTTACACACATCCATAATCATAATCAGAGTAAATACACAATAGCGGAAGTCTTATAATAACATGAACTGAGAAACTAAAATGATATTAATAATTTAATAGCAAATTATTCTATTTTCAACTGAGACATAAATATTTAAGTACCAAATACATGTCTTAGTAAATCCAATAAAGAAACCTATAAAATATCTAATCAAATACACACGAGTTGCACTCGCAAGAGGAGTCGTGTGTATCCACTTCAGCTTCAGCTTCCATCGCTGCCACATTCTCGTACGCAGACGCATTCATATAGTCCTCAACGGTATAACCTGCATCATCAACTAAAAATATTCGACGTCGAGGGGTGAGCATACATCACGGCTCAGTGAGTAGCCAAAACAATGCAACAATACATATACATGCAAATCAATTTATATCTTTGGTCTGGTATATAAGTTTGCAGTATGCAATAGAAAGGTTTAGGTAGCCAAAGGTCGCGTTTATTGACCCCGCCTCTATACACGAGTGTGTGACGTTACCCGAAGATCACATTTATCGTCAACTCACATGCACCCAATCATGAACATTATATAACAAAGGTTACGTTTATTGCTATATAGTGCCATACCAACACGTAAGCCCCTATTAGCGAGGGCTGCAAACTGGGCTCGCAACTAACCAATCCTAATGCCAAAAAGTGTATCCAAGGCCTCACCCCAGCATCCCCCAGAATGTCCATAGAGATAGAGCTAAGGCCCCCCAGTAGAGTCAGAGACTACAAGGACCGAGACCACCTCCCTTGATACTCTATGACATAATAGTTCTGCTAAAGTAATGGCGATACGACGATGCTAATGCACAAGACTTGAGTTAGAGATAGAGCTAAAGTGCTGAGACCCGCCAAAGGTTAACGTTTATTGACGTTCTCATCACACCTCCCCTGATACTCGCTCGTATCAAGTACATCAACCACACACATACAAGCACATGCCTATTCCTATCATCATCATCATCATCATGTTATAAATAATAAAGTAAATATGCATGAAGAAGTAATAGAAATATTGGATGGCATGCTGTATACACATTACAAACATATTCGCATAGAATCAAGCATGGCATAGGACTCAAGAAATAGAAAACAATTTTTGTTATTAACCAATTTAGTTTGGAGTTCTGGTTCCTCACCTTAGCTTGCTAATAGATACTTTTGCATGCTTTAGAATCACCTTTACAATGCTATTATATTGCTAGAAGACCTAACAAAGTCGATAAAATTTAATTAGAATTAATTCCAGATTTAAAAACCATTCTGTTAACTGAGGGTCGGAGGTAAGGTCGGAGTCCTGATCGACCCTGGGTGTGACCCTCCCTAGATTCTGAACTTCCCGAACACTGAGGGTCGATGGTCAGGAACACCTAGGGTCGGATGGTCATTGACCCTCGGTGCGACCCTCTGTGCACTTTGGTCCAATTCCCTCTTTTAATCCATTCTTCGTGTTTGGAATCCTATGGCTTGCTCCTACATTCCATTCTACATGCATTCCATGGTCTGAAACCATGTATAACCCACCTAGATAGCTTTCATGCATTCTTCTATGGTTTTCCATGGAAACCTAACCATAGATTGATGGTTTGGGTTTCTCCGAGATCACACTCTCAATAATAACTAACCTAAGGTCTGTAGAAACTCATGGAATTAGTATCCATACCTGAGAAGATTACTTTTTCTCTGAAATTCTTCTCCTTTTTGCTAAGTTCTCTTCCTTGCCTTTCTTCTTCCTCTTTTCCTTCTCCTCTCTTTCTCTCAATTCAATTACGGTTGTGAAAGGAGTGAAAGTGGCTTAGGAACGTCCTTTAAATAGAGTAGGAACATCTTAAATAAGTCCCATTGAGATTAGGAAGGAATCCCAATAAAAAATTAGGAAGTTTCCTAATTTTATTTTCTTACGGAAACCAAGGGTCGATGGGAGGGTCGATGATCCCGTCGACCCTAGGGTCCTAAGCTGTCCGACCCTCCCTTCAAAACTGAGGGTCTGACTTTCTGTTTTGGGAGGTCTGACCCTGCTTAGCTGGGTATGCGACCCTTCCCCTATTTTAAGTATTTTTGGGTTGAATTGATACCTGGGATCTCGATCTCCTTCACGCCCTTGGTCCATTTGACTCGACCATGATGGGTAAACCTGGTTCAAGGTGGTAAGACCGGGTTAGAATGACACGGGTCTTACATGCCTTACAGTAATTAAATGCATCCTTAGAAAGACTAGGCCTGTAGAATCCAGACTGTAAAACCATGGCCACAGCCTTATTTGGCCCAAAGTAGCCACCGCACGCCTGATCATGACAATAAGATAGCACAGATTGTTGTTCATGGTCAGGTACACCTCCTGATAATCTGATCAGGGCAAGTCTTGAACAGATATGGATCGTCCCAAAAATAGTACTTGACTTGGGATTGGAATCTATACCTATTCTGGGCGGACCAAGGGAAAGGGGTCGCACCCATTACCAAGTAATTTACAATATCAGCGAACCAAGGCTCACTAGCAACTGCAAACAACTGCTCATCTGGGAAAGACTCATTGACTGGTGAATCGACAGTCAAAGAATTAGGCAGTCGAGATAAGTGGTCAGCAACCAGATTTTTTATTCCTGGTTTATCCCTAATCTCTAGGTCAAACTCTTGTAAAAGAAAAACCCATCTAATGAGACGAGCTTTGGCATCCTTTTTCTGTAAGAGATGCTTAAGAGCGGCATGATCCGTATACACAATGACATGGGATCCTATCAAGTAGGCACAAAATTTCTCTAAAGCGAATACAACAACTAAGAATTCATTTTCAGTGGTGGTGTAATTAAGTTGTGCATCGTTTAAAGTCCTACTTGCATAACAAATTACATGGGGTAACTTATTGATCCGTTGCCCATGGGTAGCACCTAATGCAAAATCTGAAGCATCACACAGAAGTTCAAAGGGCTCTGTCCATATGGGTGCCTGAATAATGGGGGCAGTGGTCAAAATATTTTTGAGTTGATTAAAACTCTCAATACAGGCATCATTAAAATCAAAGAGTTGGTCTTTAGCAAGCAAAGAGGTGAGAGGATGAGCAATTTGACTAAAATCTTTAATTAACCTCCGATAGAAACCGGCATGCCCTAGAAAAGAGAGAATGTCCTTAACAGATTTGGGTACAGGAAGCTTTTCAATCAATTCTACTTCGACTCTATGAACCATGATCCCATCTTTGGAAATGATGTGACCCAACACTATGCCCTATTTTACCATGAAGTGGCATTTCTCCCAATTTAAAACTAAATCATTCTCCGTACACCTGACAAGAACTAAGGAGAGATTATGTAGGCAATCAGAAAAAGTACACCCATGCACAGAAAAATCATCCATGAATACTTCTAAATATTGTTCTACCATATCTGAGAAGATGCTCATCATGCACCTTTGAAATGTGGCAGGGGCCTTGCATAGCCCAAAAGGCACGCGCCGGTAAGCATAGGTTCCATAGGGGCATGTAAAAGTGGTTTTATCTTGGTCATCTAAGGCAATGGGGATTTGATTGTAACCGGAGTATCCATATAAGAAGCAATAGTATTCATGTCCATTTGGTCAATGAAAGGCAAAGGGAAGTGGTCCTTCTACGTTGTCGTATTCAGCTTCCTATAGTCTATGCAGACTCTCCATCCTGTTTAGATACGGGTTGGAATCAATTCATTGTCAGCATTAGCAACTACAGTGACTTCTAATTTCTTTGGTACCACATGTACCGGACTTACCCACTCACTGTCAGATATGGGATATATGATCCCATGAGCTAATCACTTTAGAATCTCTTTCTTAATGGCTTCCTTCATCACAGGATTTGCCCGTCTCTGAGGTTCCCTTGAGGGGTTGGTATCTTTCATAAGGTGTATATGATGTTGAACAATAGACGGACTAATACCTTTGATGTCACCCATAGTCCAACCTAAGGCTTCTTTGTGATTTTGTAAGAGTTTGACTAACTCTTCTTCGTGATTAGAAGTCAAATCCGATGCAATAATAACAGGATGAGTCTGGTCAGGTCCTAGGAAGGCATACTTCAGAGTAGATGGTAACTCCTTTAATTCTAAGCTAGGTGGTTCAACCATTGAGGGCTTGAGATTGGAAGTGGATAGAGGTCCTAGAGGTTCCACAGGTGTGTGGATACTCCATGTCTCTGATGAGAAAGTATCCGCTACTCCTCCCAATGCTTCCATACACTGCAAGAATTTCGAGTCAAAATCAATGTCAAAAGTGGTCTCTACATGGTCAGGGAATTCTTGAAGCATATGTACTTCCTCATTCGGTTGCTTACCCAGCCTAAATACATTTAAATCAATAGTTTGGTTACCAAATGACAGTTTCATGACACCGTTCCTGTAATTTATCAGTGCATTGCTTGTAGCCAGAAACGGTCTCCCCAAAATGATAGGGATTTGATCCCTATTGGAGACAGGATGTATTTCTAAAATAATAAAATCCACAGAAAAAAGAAATTCTCCTACCTTTAACAAAACATCCTGTACCATTCCTTTAGGAATTTTTACAGAGCGATCAGCTAGTTGAAGTGAGATAGACGTTGGTTTCAACTTTCCCAATCCTAATTGTTGATAAACATGATAAGGTAGATGATTCACACTTGCACTTAAGTCTAGCAGACCAAGATCAATAAAAGTGTTGCCTATGATGCAAGAGATGGTAGGACAGCCAGGGTCCTTGTATTTGGCTGCCACAGGATGGTTCAGAAGGGAACTTAAATGTGCAGCCAAGAATACCATTTTAGGAATTCGACTAATCCTCTTTTGTGTGCATAAGTCTTTAAGGACTTTTGCATAAATAAGAATTTGGTCAATTGCATCCAAAAGTGGGATATTCAATTCTACCTGTTTGAAGACCTCTAAAATTTTATCAACTAAAGCAGTCTTCTTTTGGTTTACCAACCTATTAGGGAATGGGGCTGGTGGGGTAAAAACTCTATTTGGGATAGTCTCTTCGGGACTTTCAGGTACATCAGATGAACCTAAAGAAAGAGGCTCAGTAGCTGCCTCAGATTGGGGAACATCAACGGGGTCAACTATGAGTTTAGTCTTTGGTGCTTCATCCCATAGGTACTCTTGGCCACTTTGTAATGCATGGACTGCATTGCATTGTTTGGAGGACCCTGATTGACTCTCTATGCTATTCACTTGAGGGTTTGACCTATTTGGCTGTGGGTGATGGTGTGGGTTGGTCTCTGGTTGGCTGGGGAGAATACTCTTGTTCTTTTCACATATTAGGGTAACCAATTGGGTAAGTGTCCTCTCCATACATGTATGCCCTACCATTAGAGCTGCCACATTCTTCTCCAACTCACTGAGTCTGGCCAGCTCACCCGTGTTAGAAAACCTAGGGGGTTGTTGAAAATTACCTTGGGAAACAAAATTGAGTCTAGGGGGAGCATATGGTCTGGTGTGACCGGGAGGACCTTGATTTGGAAATTGGGATGGGTCCACACGGTTCCCTTGGTTCCAAGAAAATTTTGGGTGATTTCTCCATCCTGGACTGTAAGTGTTACTATACGGATTATAAAGTGCACTTACATTAGCATTCTGAGAATTTCCCTATAAAGGGCATTCCTCTACTGTGTGTCCAGGAGTTTGACACCAATTGCACATTAGGACTTTCTTTTGGACAGGGACTGTAGGAACTAAAGCTTCTATCCTTTTGATAAGGCTATCTAAGTGTGCCTCCTTAGCTACTATGCCATCGACAAAGTAACCTTAACCTTTTTGGGTGCGATCTGTCTCCTACACAGACTCCCACTCTCTTAAATTTTTGACAAGATCCGCCAAAAAGTTCCAAGCATCGTTAGCATCCTCATAGGAAGTGAATCCTTAAGGACACATTGACTCAAGCATTTGCTTGGTAAGAAAGTCTATCCCCTCGTAAATAATTTGACAAAGCTGTCATATTTCAATATCATGGTGAGGGCACTCTTGGAGTAGACCTTGGAACCTTTCCATGAGTCTTGAAAAAGACTCATTTGACTCTTGTTTGAACCGCATTATATCAACTCGAAGTTTATTTATCTTGTGAAGAGGAAAAACTTTTTAAAGAATAACACAGTAAATTTTTCCCAAGATATAATAGAATTTATGGGAAGACCATAAAGCCATTTTTAAGCTCCATCCTTGAGTGAAAAAGTGATACGCCTCAATTTGACAACATCATCACTGAGCTGTTGCATTTTAATGAGGGCACACACCTCCTCATACTCACGGAGGAACAAGTATGCATCCTTTGAAGATAACCCATGAAAATGAGGAAGCATGGTAATGAATTGAGTTTTCAATTCATAATTGTTGCCTGTGGCAGCCGGCAATTGAATACATGAATGTTGTGCTGCCCTAGCAGGATAAAATCTATCCTTAAGTGTCATCTTTGGTTCAGCCATTGTAAATGATGGGACTCTTACTAGACGATCGCTAGCATCACGAGTCCATACACTCATGCACAAAACTGTTTCAAATGATAAAAAAAAATTTCTATCTTTTTCCTTTAAATTCGATGCGAAAAGCTGGATTTTTTCGAATCGGGGTCAATGCAAACCTCCTGACGATCAATGGCTTAGAGACTGGACATATCTACAATTACCTTGAGAAACAACACCCTTACTGCCGAAGCTATTGGTTGTTATTCCTCTTGAAAATTCGATAGCCAGCATCCCTTAACACCATATCATGGTCAGGATTGGACCGTCGATTGTACTGTTCCAACCTAACGGATCGGAGGTGCAAAGAAAGGCATAAAAACAAATGTATACTTTTTGCATTTTTCTTTTCCCTTTTTTTTTTTAAATCACTTAGAATTCAATGAAATTTTATTTTGCATTTTTTTTAAATCACATTGAACTATTTAAAATAGGAAAAATAACGGCTTGCCTCCCCAGCAACGACGCCAAAAACTTGATGTGAATTAAATATGTATGTAATCGCAAGTGCACAGTATCGTGTAGTAACGGGTCGATCTCAGGGAGGAATCGTTATTATCCTAACTCAAATAAGGAAAAGCGTACCAAAGGGATTCGATTGAATTAACACCCTAATTACTTCAAATAAAAATTAATCAAATAATAAAAACAATAATAACCAATCATAACGGTACGAAAATTTACGAAACCACTAACCATAACGTAACACAGATCTATTGCAAGAATGGAACAAAATTAAAAGTAAAAGAATAAAAGAAAAACTTCTCAATAGAAGATTTCTCTGTCGTTGCTCGTCGTCTTGTTGTCACTCCAAGGCGATGTGCAAACGATTACAAAGGGAGCCTTCTCCCCTAAATTAAATTAGTAATGGGGTACAACCTATATTTATCTACCCTACTACAGAGTTCTAAATCTAAAATTAAAACTTAAAAAATAAATAAATAGAAATAAACTAAAGCAAGAAGAACACAACTTGAAAAGAAAAAATTAAGAATCTCAAACTCTCTCCTAAATTCTCAAAACTTAAAAAAAAATCTCATAATAGAATTCTTGGATGATTTTCTATTGCTGTGCATCACATATATATACAAGTGAGTAAAGATCACAATCAATCTTTACAATTGAATTACAAGAGATTTTGTAGAGATAATTTTGGTAACCGAATTCTAATCTTGTAGGTTCATTGTATATGGACGATTTTAGAGTAGAAAAAATCTTGCACCAACTCATCATATCTTTAGCATCATTATCTCTTCTTGAAAACTTTCATAATCGATTGGAGCTTTCCATTCTTTCATGCCATGCCAATCTTGTAAATTTGATTCCAAATAACTAAGGAATATTTTCTCAAGAGAATGGAATCTTTCACATGAGATTGGGCTATTCTTTGACTTGGTCCAAGGCTGATCTTATACAAAAAATTTGTGGCTCTCCTCATAAAATTCGTCTTATGCCCGGCTACCGGGTTGACTGGGTGAATTAACTGGACAGGATTACCAAAAATTCGTAAAATGATCTTTTCAAGCTCAAATTTTTCCATTCTTTCACCTACACCCAACAAACATAAAATCAACATTAAATACCCAAGAAGCATCATAAATAGAATAAGAGATGTATATTTTATGCCATAAATTCACACATAAAATGTGTTCATCAAATTCCCCCATACTTGAGCTTCGCTAGTCTCGAGCATAGAAAAATATAAAAATAAAATAAAATCCTAACTCACTTTCGTAGGAATCACGATTGCACTTAGCACGTGCAATAAGCCTTTAAACCCCTAGGTTACCCCTAGTGGACGAGTTGTGTCTCGTGAGTATTTTCAGAGAATAAACACACAAAATTCATATCGAAATTTCAAACTTTAATTTTGGTATTAAGGAAAGAGAGCACACACACATCTTATTAGTCAAAACACTCAACTTGGGATCAAGAAAACATAGAAACCCCCCCACACTTGAACATTGCTACCTCATATGATTCAAACACTAAGGTTGCATCTCAATTAGAAAACCTTGTTATATCTTCCAAACATATCTCTCCTTAGGGTGAACCTTTTGTAACATACTGGTAACCAAGACCCAAGAATAGCTTTCAACACTTGTATTTTTTTTTTCTTTTTTTCTTCCTCTTTAATCTACTCCACTACAATTGGCTTGAGAAGTGCAGGTGGTTATGCATTCCCATGTTACTATGTAGCATCACTTTTGGCATATATCTTTAAAGAAATTGAGGCTAAGGAGTACTTTTTTTTTAACAAGAGCTGTATCCAAGGAATTTCAATCAAGACACCTCGCTTCTTGAGGCAGAATGTCCTGTATAGTTCCAAGAACAAAAAAAAACTCTTATATTATTATTTTCTTATTGTAATTTTTTTTTTTAGTACAAGGAGGTCTCAGCTTTATTCAAAGGTTGAAATTACCAACTATAACCATAAAATATTCATCCCTTCAGGAGAGGTAAGATGTATTTTCTAACTTAATTCCCATCTCAAAATACAGCCTAAGTACTATCATCACATAGGGTTTCATTACTTCATATGTGATAGTTTCCTAGGTCTCTTTCTCCTTCCTCTTTTGTATCAAAACCATAGAAATAGTGATTGACTTTCCCAAAAACCAAAGTTAAAAAGTTAAAATTTACAATGAAAGCTCAAAATTCATTTTTTTAATGAAATCTCAACCCTTCCCCCATACTTAAATCATGCATTGTCCTCAATGTATACAGAAAAATAAAAGACAAGGACAAGGGGAAAAAACTCCCTGAATCAAAGATCAGTTTAAAAAGGCTAATGGAGATCCATGACCACTTCAGTGGAGTCGTATGGAAGCTCCAAAAATGGCTTCATACGCTGACCATTCACTTTGCTGGTTGCACCTGTACCTGGATTTAAAATCTCAATTGCACCCGATGAGAGAACATTTTGAACAATAGAAGGGCCCTCCCAACGAGATCTAAGTTTACTAGGCAAAATATGCAAACGAGAATTATAAAGCAAAACCTTGTCGCCAGGGGTGAAAAACTTTCGAAGGATTTATCTGTCATGATAAGCCTTGGTCATGTCTTTATAGATGCGGGCACTCTCATATGCATCATTTTTCAATTCATCCAACTCAGAGAGCTAGAGTCCTCTATGAGTGCTAGCATCTGAAAAATCAAAATTTAATTTCTTTATTGCCCAAAATGCCCGATGTTCCAATTCGACTGGTAAATGGCAGGCTTTTTTGTACACCAGACGGTAAGAGGATTGACCAAGAATGGTCTTGAAAGCAGTTCTATATGCCTACAAAGCATCTATGAGGCGAATGGACCAATCTTTACGAGTAGGATTGACAGTTTTTTCAAAAATTTGCTTGATTTGTCGATTGGACACTTCAACCTGTCCACTAGTCTGAGGGTGGGAAGGGGTTGCCAATTTATGGGTAATACCATATTTTTGAACAAGGACCTCAAACGGTTTGTTACAGAACTGTTTCCCCTTATCGCTAATGATAGCTCGAGGGGTACCAAATCAGGAGAATATATTCTCCTTTAAGAATTTAAGGACTACCTTGTGGTCATTAGACTTAGTAGCAACAACTTCTATCCATTTGGACATGTAGTCCAAAGCTAACAAAATATACTCATTCCCAAAAGACTTTGGGAACAGACCCATAAAATCGATGCCACAAACATCAAAAACTTCAACCATCAGAATTGAGTTTAGTGGCATCATATTCCGCTTGGTAATGAGGCCTAAAGACTGACAAGAAAGGCATGCCTTACAGTAATTAAATGCATCCTTAAAAAGACTAGGCTAGTAGAATCCAGACTGTAAAACCTTGGCCGTAGTCTTATTTGGCCCAAAGTGGCCACCACACGCCTGATCCTGACAATAAGATAGCACAGATTGCTGTTCATGGTTAGGTACACATCTCCTGATAATCTGATCAGGCCAAGTCTTGAACAGATATGGATCGTCCCAAAAATAGTACTTGACTTGGGAATGGAATCTATACCTATCCTGGCGGACCAATGGGAAGGGGTCGCACCCGTTACCAAGTAATTTACAATATCAACGAACCAAGGCTCACTAGATACTGCAAAGAACTGCTCATCTGGGAAAGACTCGTTGATTAGTGAATCGACAGTCAAAGAATTAGGCAGACGGGATAAGTGGTCAGCAACCAGATTTTTTATTCCTGGTTTATCCCTAATCTCTAAGTCAAACTCTTGTAATAGCAAAATCCATCTACTGAACCGAGCTTTGGCATCCTTTTTCTGGAAGAGATGCTTAAGAGCGGCATGATCCGTATACACAATGACATGGGATCCTATCAAGTAGGCACAAAATTTCTCTAAAGTGAATACAACAGCTAAGAATTCCTTTTCAGTGGTGGTGTAATTAAGTTGTGCATTGTTTAAGGTCCTACTTGCATAACAAATTACATGGGGTAACTTATTGATCCGTTACCCAAGGATAGCTCCTAATGCAAAATCAGAAGAATCACACATAAGCTCAAAGGGCTTTGTTCATATGGGTGCCTGAATAACAGGGGCATGGTCAAAATCTTTTTGAGTTGATTAAAACTCTCAATACAGGCATCATTAAAATCAAAGAGCTAGTCTTTAGCAAGCAAAGAGGTGAGAGGATGAGCAATTTGACTAAAATCTTTAATGAACCTCCGATAGAAACCGGCATGCCCTAGAAAGGAGCGAATGTCCTTAACAGATTTGGGAACATATAGCTTTTCAATCAATTCTACTTTGGCTTTGTCAACCATGTTCCCATCTTTGGAAATGATGTGACCCAACACTATGCCCTGTTTTACCATGAAGTGGCATTTCTCTCAATTTAAAACTAAATCTTTCTCCGTACACCTGACAAGAACTAAGGAAAGATTAGGTAGGCAATCAGAAAAAGTAGACCCATGCACAGAAAAATCATCCATGAATACTTCTAAATAATGTTCTACCATATGTGAGAAGATGCTCATCACGCACCTTTGAAAAGTGGCAGGGGCATTGAATAGCCCAAAAGGCATGCGCCAGTAAGCATAGGTTCCATAGGGGTATGTGAAAGTGGTCTTGTGTTCGTCATCTAAGGCAATGGGGATTTGATTGTAACCAGAGTATCCATCTAAGAAGCAATAGTATGCATGTCCGGCCAACCTCTCTAACATTTGGTCAATGAAAGGCAAAGGGAAGTGATCCTTCTACGTTGCCGTATTCAACTTTCTGTAGTCAATGCAGACTCTCCATCCTATTTAGATATGGGTTGGAATCAATTCATTGTCAGCATTAGCAACTACAGTGACTCCAGACTTCTTTGGTACCACATGTACCGGACATACCCACTCACTGTCAGATATGGGATATATGATCCCATGAGCTAAGCACTTTAGAATCTCTTTCTTAATGGCTTCCTTTATTACAAGATATGCCCGTCTCTGAGGTTCCCTTGAGGGTTTGGTATCTTCCATAAGGTGTATATGATGCTGAACAATAGACGGACTAATACCTTTGATGTCATCCACAGTCCAACCTAAGGCTTCCTTGTGATTTTGTAAGAGTTTGACTAACTCTTCTTTGTGATTAGAAGTCAAATCAGATGTAATAATAACAGAAAGAGTCTGGTCAGGTCCTAGGAAGGCATACTTCAGAGTAGATGGTAACTCCTTTAACTCTAAGCTAGGTGGTTCAACCATTGAGGGCTTGAGATTGGAAGCAGATAGAGGTCCTAGAGGTTCCACAGGTGTGTGGATACTCCATGCCTCTGATGAGAAAGTATCCACTACTCCACCCAACGCTTCCATACACTACAAGAATTCTGAGTCAAAATCAATGTCAAAAGTGGTCTTTACATGGTCAGGGAATTCTTGGAGCATATGTACTTCCTCATTCGGTTGCTTACCCAGCCTAAATACATTTAAATCAATAGTTTGGTTACCAAATGACAGTTTCATGAGACCGTTCCTGTAATTTATCAGTGCATTGCTTGTAGCCAGAAATGGTCTCCCAAAAATGATAGGGATTTGATCCCTATTGGAGACAGGATGTATTTCTAAAACAATAAAATCCACAAGAAAAAGAAATTCTCCTACCTTTAACAAAACATCCTCTACCATTTCTTTAGGAGTTTTTACAAAGCGATCAGCTAGTTGAAGTGAGATGGACATTGGTTTCAACTTTTCCAATCCTAATTGTTGATAAACATGATAAGGTTGAAGATTCACACTTGCACCTAAGTCTAGCAGAGCAAGATCAATAAAAGTGTTGCCTATGATGCAAGAGATGGTAGGACAACCAGGGTCCTTGTATTTGGCTGCCACAGGATGGTTCAGAAGGGAACTTAAATGTGCAGCCAAGAATAAATTTTTATGAATTTGACTAATCCTCTTTTGTGTGCATAAGTCTTTAAGGACTTTTGCATAAATAGAAATTTGGTCAATTGCATCCAAAAGTGGGATATTCAATTCTACTTGTTTGAAGACCTCTAAAATTTTAACAACTAAAGCAGTCTTCTTTTGGTTTACCAACCTATTAGGGAATGGGGCTGGTGGGGTAAAAACTCTGTCTGGGACAATCTCTTTGGGTCTTTCGGGTACATCAGATGAACCTGAAGAAAGAGGCTCAGTAGCTGCCTCAGATTGGTTACCATTAACTGGAACAACTATGGGTTTGTTCTTTGGTGCTTCACCCTGTAGGTACTCTTGGCCACTCCGTAATGCATGGACTACATTGCATTGTTTGGAGGACCCTGATTGACTCTCTATGCCATTCACTTGAGGGTTTGACCTATTTGTCAATGTGTGATGGCGTGGGTTGGTCTATGGTTGGCTGGGCAGAATACTCTTGTTCTTTTCACACATTGGGGTAACCAATTGGGTAAGTGTCCTCTCCATACTGGTATGCCCTGCCATTAGAGCTGCCACATTCTTCTCCAAATCACTGAGTCTGGCCGGCTCACCCATGTTAGAAAACCCAGGGGGTTGTAGAAAATTACCTTAGGGAACAAAATTGGGTCTAGGGGGAGCATATGTCCTAGTGTGACCGGGAGGAACTTGATTTGGAAATTGGGATGGGTCCACATGGTTCCCTTGGTTCCAAGAAAAGTTTTGGTGATTTTTTCATCCTGGATTGTAAGTGTTACTATACGGATTGTAAAGTGCACTTACATTAGCATTCTGAGAATTTTCCAGTGAAGGGAATTCCTCTACTGTGTGTCCAGGAGTTTGACACCAATTGCACATTAGGACTTGCTTTTAGACAAGGTCTGTAGGTACTAAAGCTTCTATCCTTTTGATAAGGCTATCTAAGTGTGCCTCCTTAGCTACTATACCATCGACAAAGTAACCTTTACCTTTTTGGGTGCGATCTGTCTCCGGCACAGACTCCCACTCTCTTATTTTCTCGGCGAGATCCGCCAAAAAGTTCCAAGCATCGTTAGCATCCTCATAGGAAGTGAATCCTTGAGGACACATAGTGTCAAGCATTTGCTTGGTAGGAAAGTCTATCCCCTCGTAAATAATTTGACAAAGCTGCTATATTTCAATACCATGGTGAGGGCACTCTTGGAGTAGACCATGGAACCTTTCCATGTGTCTTGAAAAAGACTCATTTGACTCTTGTTTGAACCGCATTATATCCCCTCGAAGTTTATTTGTCTTGTGAAGAGGAAAAACTTTTTAAGGAATAACACAGTAAATTTTTCCCAAGATGTAATGGTATTTGTGGGAAGACCATAAAGCCATTTTTTAGCTCCATCCTTGAGTAAAAAAGTGATGTGCCTCAATTTGACAACATAATCACTGAATTATTGCATTTTAATAAGGGCACACACCTCCTCATACTCACGGAGGAATAAGTATGCATCCTCTGAAGATAACCCATGAAAATGAGGAAGCATGGTAATGAATTGAGTTTTCAATTCATAGTTATTGCCTGTGGCAGCCGGGAATTGAATACATGAAGGTTGTGCTGCCCTAGCAAGGTAAAATCTATCCTTAAGTGTCATCTTTGGTTCAGTCATTGTAAATGATGGGACTCTTAGTAGACGATTGCTAGCATTACGAGTCCATACACTCATGCACAAAACTGTTTCAAATGATAAAAAAAAATTCTTTCTTTTTCCTCTAAATTCGATGCGGAAAGCTCAATTTTTTCAAATCGGGGTCAATGCAAACCTCTTGACAATCAATGGCTTAGAGACCGGTCATATCTACAATTACCTTGAGAAACAACACCGTTACTGCCGAAGCTATTGGTTGTTATTCCTCTTAAAAATTCGATAGCCAGCATCCCTTAACACCATATCATGGTCAGGATTGGACCATCGATTGTACTGTTCCAACCTAACGGATCGGAGGTGCAAAGAAAGGCATAAAAACCAATGTAAACTTTTTGCATTTTTCTTTTCCTTTTTTTTTCAAATCACTTAGAATTCAATGAAATTTTTTTTTGCATTTTCATAAATCACTTTGAACTATTTAAAATAGGAAAAATAACGGCTTGCCTCCTCGGCAACGGCGCCAAAAACATGATGTGGATTAAATATGTATGTAACCGCAAGTGCACGGTATCGTGTAGTAATGGGTCGATCTCAGGGAGGAATCGCTGTTATCCTAACTCAAATAAGGCAAAGCATACCAAAGGGATTTTATTGAATTAACACCCTAATCACTTCAAATAAAAATTAATCAAGCATTAAAAACAATAATAACCAATCATAACGGTACAAAAATTTACGGAACCACTAACCATAAAGTAACACAGATCTATTGCAAGAAAGGAACGAAATTAAAAGTAAAAGAATATAAGAAAAACTTATCTCGATAGAGGATTTCTCTGTCGTTGCTCGTCGTCTTGTTGTCACTCCAAGGCGATGTGCAAACGATTACAAAGGGAGCCTTCTCCCGTAAATTAAATTAGTAATGGGGTACAATCTATATTTATCTACCCTACTATAGAGTTTTAAATCTGAAATTAAAACTTAAAAAATAAATAAATAAAAATAAACTTAAGCAAGAAGAACACAACTTGAAAAGAAAAAACTAAGAATCTCAAACTCTCTCATAAATTCTCAAAACTAAAAAAAACTCATAATAGAATTCTTGGATGATTTTCTATTGCTGAGTATCACATATATATACAAGTGAGTATAGATCACAATCAATATTTATAATTGAATTACAAGAGATTTTGTGGAGATAATTTTGGTAACGGAATTCCAATCTTGTAGGTTCATTGTATATGGGCGATTCTTGAGTAGAAAAAATCTTGCACCAACTCATCATATCTTTAGCATCATTATCTCTTCTTGAAAACTTCCATAATCGATTGGAGCTTTCGATTCTTCCATGCCATGCCAATCTTGTAAATTTGATTCCAAATAACTAAAGAATATTTTCTCAAGAGAATGGAATCTTTCACGTGAGATTGGGCTGCTCTTTGACTTGGTCCCAGGCTGATCTTATATACAAAATTTGTGGCTCTCCTCATAAAATTTGTCTTCTACCCGGCTGCTGGGTTGACTGGGTGAGTTAACTGGACAGGATCACTAAAAATTCATAAAATGATCTTTTCAAGCTCAAATTTCTTCATTCTTTCACCTACACCCAACAAACATAAAATCAACATTAAATACCCGAGAAGCATCATAAATAGAATAAGAGATATATATTTTATGCCCTAAATCCACCCATAAAATGTGTTCATCAGTCGACAATAAGGAAGGGAACCAAAAATATCAAATCCAGAATCCCACGATCGATGATTTCATCCTTACGATCGACGGTTTATGCGACTGTATGATTGATCATGAGAACCCAGATCAGACTCTGTGTTTTGGAAACTTACCTAAACTATGGGATTGCTTCCCTAATTGAAAGAGGACTTTGTATAGAGAGTTTTTCTCTATATAAAGGATGTCCCTCAGTCATTTTTCACTATTTTAGAACATTAATAAACCCTAGAGAAAGAGAAGGAAGAGAAGGAAGATAAGGAAGAGAAGGAGAAGAAGAAAAAGCTAAGGAGAAGAGTTTCCTGAGAAGGGATTGATTCTCTATCACAGGCAAAGGTATGAAACAAATCTCTGGAGATGTAAACTCTAAGAATAAGACTTCTCTGGAGGACAAGCAATATCAACCTATTATGATCTATGTGATTTCCTTGAGAAAATCCCAAGGAGAACAATAAGGAGTGAATTTGATGATTAGAGTTGATAAGAAATTACTAATGATGGCCATAGGATGACTTTAGAATAAAACCCATTGAAGAACAGAAGAATTAACCCAGGAAGAACTAAAATTTTAGGTAGATTGTGACCAGAAATCTCAAGGTCGCAGCTACGGTTGACATAGTCTGACCAGTACGACCAGAGGATCGACCATAGGCATTCGAGAAGATTTCAAAAATCATATGGTCGCAGCTACGGTCGCACCATATGCGACCGTAGGGTATCGACTGTAGAAATTAAAGTCAATACAACATGAGACCATATGACCAATCAAGCACCTATCAGTGCTCTGTTTCGATTTCTGACTACTGTAACATGTCAAATATGAACCCTAACTTAAATCCATACAACTTTTAGGTTGTTAAATCAATTCAAAGAGAATTTCAAGGCTTGGAAGGACATCGAGAATTGCTAACAGGTGAGGGAACAAGACCTAAATTAAGGAGAAGAGTTTGCTGAGAAGGGATTAATTCTCTATCACAGGCAAAGGTATGAAACGAATCTCTGGAGATGTAAACTCTAAGAATAAGACTTCTCTGGAGGACAAGCAATATCAACCTATTATGATCTATGTGATTTCCTTGAGAAAATCCCAAGGAGAACCATGAGGAGTGAATTTGATGATTAGGGTTGATAAGAAATTACTAATGATGGCCATAGGATGACCTTAGAATAAAACCCATTGAAGAACAGAAGAATTGACCCAGGAAGAACTCAAATTTCAGGTAGACTGTAACCAAAAATCTCAAGGTCATAGCTACGGTCGACATAGCTTGACCAGTACGACCAGAGGATCGACCATAGGCATTCGGGAAGATTTCAAAAATCATATGGTCGCAGCTATGGTCGCACCATATGCGACCGTATGGTATCGACTGTAGAAAGTAAGGTCAATACAACATGAGACCATACGACCAATCAGACACCTATCAGTGCTCTGTTTCGATTTCTGACTACTATAACATGTCACATATGAACCCTAACTTAAATCCATATAACTTTTAGGTTGTTAAATCAATTCAAAGAGAATTTCAAGCCTGGGAAGGACATCGAGAATTGCTAATAGGGAGGGAACAAGACCTAAATTAATTGGATAATAATAAACTGTTATTTTATTGAGTCCAATGCCATGATTGATTCTATGCTTGTATGCTTGTAATGTGAATCTCACATGTCATTTAATATTCCTGCTATTACTATTCATGCATATTTAATTTCATTTATTTATAACATGATGATGATGATGATGATGATGCTAGGAATAGGCATGTGAATGTATGTGTATGGTTGGTGTGTTGGATGCGAGTCAAGCATCAGGGAGAGGACGTGGCATGGTGGTCTTCGACCTAGTCACTAGACCCTAGCTCTTTCTCTACTCAAGTCTTGCCCACTAACATCGTCATATCGCCATTACCTTAGCAGAACTATTACATCGTAGGGCATCAGGAGAGATGGTCTCAGACCGTGTGGTCTCTGACTTTGCCAGGGGCCTTAGCTTTATCTCTATGGACGTATTAAGGGATGCTGGGGTGAGGCCTTGTATACACTGTTTGGCATTAGGATTGGTTAGTTGCGAGCCCAGTTTGTAAGCCCTCGCCAATAGGGGCTTACGTTTTGGTATGGGTAGGACATCAGGGGAAGTATTGGCGGCGTTTGATCCAGACACTTTAGCTCTATCTCTATTCCATGATGGGTGCATGTGGGACCACAATGGTGTTTGATCCATTGGGTAGATTCACACACTCATGTATAGAGATGCGACGGCCACTAAACCTTTTCATAGCGCATTGCAAACTTAAAAACTAGACCACAGATATGATCGAATGCATGTATATGTTTGTTGCATTGTTTTGTTTGCTCACTGAGCCGTGATGTGTGCTCACCCTTTCGACGTCGAATATTTTTAGTTGATGATGCAGGTCCTACCATTGAAGAATATATGAATGCGTCGATGTATGGACACGTTATTGCGATGGACGTAGAAACTGAAGAAGATGCGACATGATTCATCATGCGAGTGCAACCAATGTGTTTCTGCTTAGGTTTAGTTATAGTTTGAACATTGGATATGTAATTGATTATTTATTTTTATGTCTTGTGGTTTGGAGATAATTAGAATAAATATTTATTTATCACTGTTAGAACCTCAGTTCATTATCTGTAAGACTTCTACTTATTTGTTTATTACCTCTGATTATTAATGTGGAATATATGTGTGGTTTGATATGGTGGATATGACCTATGTGAGATCCTAGGTGAACCGTTGGTTTATTGGCGGTTCATCACACAATTTTAGTTAGGCCATAATTGGGGTGTGACAACTTGGTATCAGAGCACTCTGGTTCTATCCATTGACCTAGCAACTTCCACATGAGTCATGAACTGAGCTAAGATAAAATTTAAAAGCTATAATAAGAACACATAATAAGAACTTGTGTTGTATGAGACATAAACTAAGAAAGAGAATAATGCATATATGTAAAGGCAAAACCAATTTTATATATATATATATGGAAACAAGACAAATGTACAATAAATTAGAGTACAGTCCACAATCCGAATAGTTACTCTGTATTATAAAACAAAAAAGACATAAACGGCAATCATGGAACTGGAGGTGCTGGACGAGGAGGAGCCTCACGATCTCTATCGTAGTCCTCAGCATATACTCTCGTGAGCCAGGCCACCTGAGTCTGAGTCGCTCGGAGACTAGCTTCCAGATCCGTTACCCACTGGTCTGTAGAGTGTTGGGCATCTAGAAGCTCTCCTACTCTCCCATCAGTCACGTGCTGAGCCTCTCCAATCTCACGTAACAGCCCCATCATGTCATCTAGTGGTGGACGTAAAGGACCAGCTGAATGAGAAGCCCTAGAAGGGCCAGCTGCAGTAGAATGTTGTGACGATGGAGGAGGGATGGCATCCACATCCATGTACATCCGATCATCATCCTCCTCATCACCACCCTCGTGTGCCTCTACTGCTACCTCTGCTACTGTTGTTGCTGCCTCCTCTGCATCTGTTGTCGCTACCCGTGTGAGAGGACGTCTTATAGCATTCCTCTCATCATCACTGACCTGTATCTCTCGTATGCCCATCCTGGTGATGGCCTCCCAATCAAGGTCGTTGGGAAGGTGTCCTCAATGATCCTCTCATCCACTAGGTACACCTGTAGACGAGCGAGCAAGGTGGAGATCAACCGCCCATAGGGAATGTTGCCTCTCGAGTCAGGCAATGTAGCTCGGTGCATAGTCCGGAGAATAATGTATGGGAGGCAAACAGACTGCCTAGTATAAATACAGTACAGCAAGTACTGAGTCAGTTGAGAGATTATCTCATAATGTCTGCCCTGGGGAATCAGATTTTGCTGGATAATCTTGCAGTAGACACATGGCTCTGGACGCAGGTTGACTGCTTTTACCTCCCAGCGGTCATCCCGAAGAATCTGACTATCTATCTCTGCACGCATCTATGTAGAAAGAAACTATGGCTCTCTGGGTGCATAGTAAACCAACTACCCATCATTGGAGATACCTAGGAGATCAGCCAACTCTTGACAGTTTAAAGTAATCGGAACCCCTTTCACCTAGCTGGTGATCCGAAGCTCTCTGCCCCACTCTACATCTAGGTCGCCCTCTACCTGAAGGTGACAGTAGAACTGCTTAACCAAGTCTGAGCAAGTGCAAGCCTGGCATAAGATCACTGGAATCCAACCCATATCACCAAATGCCCTCTCCACATCAAACAGGGCCAAGTGGGCTAGTTCCACACATCTACCCCCTTTAACCTTCTTTCGGTCAAACCAACGGTATCGCACTTCTGCTTCCACAGACCTGAATCGATGTGGGTCATGAACTCGATGAACTTTGGTGCGAACCATGATAACTGTAAGAAAAGAAATTAAGAAAAACAAGTTAGAAAATTTGGAAAAATTTGACAGCATAACGACGGAAAATGAGAAAAAACCTCACTTTTTACCCCAAACAATGGGCAGGAGGACTTACGTAGGTCCGAAACCATCCTGCAATGCATGTCCAATTGGAAATTTTAACTTGGAAGGTTGAATTTGAACAGTTTTGACAATTGGGCAAAAACCCCAAATTTTAGGTCAAAAAATAAATTTTCGAAATTTTTACGAAACCAACTGATGAAACTCAAATTTTCTTGAGGGATTTCATCCATTGGGAGGACAATAGCAATAACCCCCAATAAAAATCAAATTTTTATAGTTAGAAAAATATTAATTAAAAGGAAACCATACAAATGACAAAAACCCTAGGTATGAAAGCTTAAAAATGAAAGAAAGTAGAGAACATACCTTATGGAACGGAATGTGGGTCGTAGATCGAAGAAAAAATACCAAGTTTATATGGTCGACTCTATAGCAACTCACTGGAGGCGAGTTGAGTAGAGACCGTAGGAGGAAGAAGAAGAAATGAGAGGGAAACTCTCAAAAATAGGTTTTTAAAACTGATATTGGATCTTGCGGTCGCACAATTTGACCAAAACCATCGACCGTAGGATCGACTGTATGATCGACCATAGGTTCTCGTTAAGTTGCTAGGGATGTGATGGTCGCACCTATGGTCACACAACATGCGACTGTAGGCCATCAACCCTATGACCTACTGTTGTCTGCATTTTGATTCTGCTAGAACTTTTGCCTACTGATTTTGTTTTTCCCCCACCTTCCATTGTGAGACAAACCCTAAACTACCATCATATCTTGTCTCACATGTTCAGCCTTTCCAAGTACCATTCAACCAAGAGTTTAAATGGCTGGACGCAGAGGAAGTAGAAGGAGACAATGAAAACCCAACTCCACCACCTATGGAGACTAATGACAATGAAGGTCAGCAAGGACAGGAAAGAAATATTGGAACTCAAAATACTGTACCACAGAATGTGCACACCCAAGCCAATCCAACCAACCTACCTGCACCACCTACAGAATTGGCTATGACGGTGATGAATTTAGCATAATAATTGCAGCAAATATAGCAAGGGCAAGCCGACATGCAAGCTGCTATGGGAATGGCTTTTCTAGCTATAAACTTGACACCTCTACCTGCAGGACAAGCTAGTACTACACCTGGTGGTAGCAACACTGTACCCCAAGCACCACAAACACTAGCAGTACAAGGCCAAGTGCAAAACCCTGAAGCACTGCAAGGCGAGTATAACCAAGAAAATTATCAGTACCAACTGCCTATGTATGGAGTATATGCATAGTATCAGCTTTATCACTCCAGACTAATCGAGCATTTTCTGATGTTGAAGCCGAAGGAATTTACAGGCAAGCCATCAGATCCGTTAGGGTCACCTCATTGGATTGATGAGATGGAAAGAAACTTTATGATGATGACTATAAATGAAGAAGAAAAGGTATTATGTGCCACTTTTATGCTGAAAGGTGATGCGCACCATTGGTGAAAATCTACTTGGAGTTATCTGTTGACAAAGCATGCCCAACTGACCTGGGTTATCTATATAGAAGCTTTCTTCGAGAAGTATTTTCCAAGGAGTTTCAGAGATCAAGTGGAAAAGGAGTTTATGAGTCTGTATCAGGGATAGATGACTATAGACTTATATCACCAGCGTCATGAAGAACTATTTTTCTCTGCTCCCTCTAGCATGTAGGAGGAAAATACCAAAACCCAAAGGTTCGTCATGGGACATAGGGGAAGCATACGTGAGCATGAATTGGCACTGAAAAAAAGGATTTATAATGAAGCTGTACAGATTACTTGTGTACTGGAATTGAGCCAGAGGGAAAGTTATTTTTCTCAAAATAAAGGTATTAAATGGCCCAATGGAAACACATACAACGGAGGAAACTCAAAGACATTCAAACCCTTCTGTACTCAAGGCTTCAATGCTACAGCCAAGACTACTCCAACAACCCAACCTCAACAGAAGCAAAGTAGTGCTGGAGTTAAGTGCTTTAACTTTAATCAAGTAGGACATTATTCAAGAGAATGTAGCCAAGGAAGCAACTATAGCAAGGAAAGGTTTATGTAGTTACATTTAAGGATGTTGCCGCATCACCTGATGTGGTCACAGGTATGACCTGAACCTTTCATTTTGAACTACCTTGTGTGAGCAGGCAGACTAAGATTAAATCAAATCACAGGTATCGTACCTATTAATGGCTTACCCACCAGAGTACTCTTTTATTCTAGAGCTACTCATTCTTTTATATCTATGTTGTTTGGAAAGAAGTTAAATCTACCCCTCAGACCTTTAGACTACAAACTGCTTATACGATCACCTATGGGATTAGAAGTGGAACTAGACAATGGTTATGGACCATGTACAGTTCTTATCGGTGAGATGATTTTGGATGCAACCTTAATTCAACTTGAGATGGCAGACTTTGACGCTATCTTAGGAATGGATTGGTTAGCTCGGCACTCTGCAAACCTATTATGTATAGAAAAGAATTGACATTTAAAGACAAGGAAGGAGCAGAGTTTAGTTTTGCGGGAACAAAACATCCCCATAAATGAAAACTCATTCTCTCTGCTTTGAAGGTTAGAAAATGCCTCGAGAAAGGAGGAATTGGGTATCCAGTTTCCGTGGTCGACCTCACTAAAGAAGCACCACGAATGGAGGATATTAAAGTTGTGCATGAATTTCCATATGTATTTCTTGAGGAACTACCAGGACTACCACCCGATCGAGCGACAGAGTTCGTTATAGAACTTATACTCGGAGCCGCACTAGTATCGAAAGCACCTTATCGAATGGCTCATTCTAAACTGAAGGAACTGAAGGTATAATTATAGGAATTACTGGACAAGAGTTATATTAGACCGAGCATATCACCATGGGGAGCTCCAGTATTGTTCGTAAAAAAGAAGGATGTTAGCATTCGACTGTGTAAAGATCAACGAGAATTGAGTAAGCTTACAATCAAGAATCGGTACCCGTTGCCTCGGATCGATACTTGTTCGATCAGTTCCAAGGAGCAAAAGTGTTCTCCAAAATTGATCTTCGGTCAGGATACCATCAGTTGAAGATTAAGGAAGATGATATTATAAGGACAGCATTCAGAACCAGATATGGACATTATTAATTTTTAGTCATGTCGTTTAGAATAACTAATGCCCCGTAACTTTTATGGAACTCATGAATCGGGTATTCCATGATATGTTGGATACGTCAGTCGTTATATTTATTGACGACATACTAGTCTACTCCAAGGACAAAGAAATTCATGTCACAAATCTAAGAGTCACTCTGCAGTGACTATGAAAAGAGAACCTTTACGGCAAATTTACAAAGTGTGAGTTTTGGCTAAATGAAGTTACTTTCTTAGGCCATGTTGTATTCGCTGAAGGAATTAAAGTGGATCCTAGCAAGATTGAAGCCATTGTGAAAGGGGAAGCACCTAAGAATGCTGCAGAAATCAAAAGTTTCATAAGTTTAGTTGGTTATAATCAATGATTCGAGGAAGATTACTATAGAATCGTCGTACCTCTCACCAATCTGACAAAGAAAGGAGAAAGTTAATTTAGACCGATAAATGTGAAGAGTTTTTCCAAACATTGAAGGCTAAATTGATATCAGCTCCCATCTTGACTATTGCGATCCCAGGACAACAATTAACCTTATATACTGATGCATCTGAGTTAGGTTTAGGATGTGTGCTTATGCATGGAGAACAAGTAGTTGCGTATGCCTCAAGACAACTGAAGACACATGAGAAGAACTATCTCACTCATGACTTGGAATTAGCAGTAGTAGTACATGCTGTTAAGATATGGAGACATTATTTGTATGGAGAGAAATTTCAGATTAAAGCAGATCATAAGAGTCTCACTCATCTTTTTAATCAGAAGGAGTTGAGCATGAGACAAAAAAGATGGCTGAAATTACTGAAGGATTGTGATTGCGATATAAAGTATCATTTAGGAAAAACTAATGTAGTTGCTGACGCATTGAGTAGGAAAGCTATGATAGAATCCCAAGAAGAAGTTAGTGCAAATGCTGTGCCACATATCACAAGGAGAGTATTTAATTACGGTAAAGAGCAATACGTGATTGATATTTTGAATGAATCAACTGACCAAGGGTTTATTCATCTATTCTCAAACATGTTTGCCACATTGAAAATTAAACCTAATTTATTGGATGAAGTAAAAGTTGCTATTAAATCAGACCCTTATCAGAGAACGGTACAAGAAGACCTCGAAAAAGGTAGGACTACCTTATGGAATGGAATGTGGGTCATAGATCGAAGGAAAAATCACCAAGTTTGTATGGTCGACACTGTAGCAACTCACTGAAGGCGAGTTGAGCAGAGACCATAGGAGGAAGAAGAAGAAATGAGAGGGAAACTCTCGAAAATAGGTATTTAAAACTGATTTTGGATATTACGATCGCATAATTCGACCAAAACCATCGACCATAGGATCGACCGTATGATCGACCATAGGGTCTCGTTAAGTTGCCCGTGATGTGATGGTCGCACCTATGGTCGCACAACATGCGACCATAGGCCATCGACCGTATGACCTACTATTGTCTACATTTTGATTCTGCTTGAACTTTTGCCTACAGATTTAGTTTTTCTCTCACCTTCCATTCTGAGACTAACCCCATACTACCATCATATCTTGTCTCACATGTACAGCCTTTCCAAGTACATTCAACCAAGAGTTTAAATGCCTAGATGCTGAGTAAGTAGAAGGAGACAAAATGCAAACCCATCTCCACCACCTATGGAGACTAATGACAATGAAGGTTAGCAAGGATAGGAAGGACATTTTGGAACTCAAAATACTGCACCTCAGAATGTGCACACCCAAGCCAATCCAACCAACCTACCTGCACCACTTACAGAATTGGCTACAGCGGTGATGAATTTAGCACAACAATTGTTGCAAATACAGCAAGTGCAAGCCAACATGCATGCTGCTATGGGAATGGCTTTCCCAGCTGCAAACACGACACCTCTACCTGCAGGAAAATCTAGTACTGCACCTGGTGGTAGCAACACCGTACCCCAAGCACCGCAAACACCAGTAGTACAAGGCCAAGTGCAGAACCCTGAAGCACCGCAAGGCAGGTATAACCACAGAAATTATCAGTACCAACCGCCTATGTATGGAGTATATGTAAGACTCCTATCAAACTAACCGGTCTTACCACCTTGTACCAGGTCTACCTATCATGGTCGAGCCAAGTGGACCAAGTACGTAAAGGAAATCACAAGACCAGGTATGAAATTGACCAAAAATAGTAAAATTGAGGGTAGGGTCGCATGCCTAAACAGGTAGGGTCGACCCCACCTCAACAGAGTCCAGCCCATGACTTTTCAGTCCTAGGGTCGATGACTTGAGACCCAAGGGTCGATGGGTCTTGCGACCCTAGCATCGACCCTAGGATGACAGACTGAAACTGTAATTAGAAAACTTTCTTAATTTCAAGGGGATCCTTTCCTAATCTCGATGGGACTTATTTTGGGAGATTTTTCTCTACAAATAGGACATTCTTAGCCTCTTTCATTCTTAGCACCGCAAACACCAGTAGTACAAGGCCAAGTGCAGAACCTTGAAGCACCGCAAGGCAGGTATAACCACAGAAATTATCAGTACCAACCGCCTATGTAAGGAGTATATGTAAGACTCCTATGAAACTAATCGGTTTTACCACCTTGAACCAGGTCTACCTATCATGGTCAAGCCAAGTGGACCAAGTACGTAAAGGAAATCACAAGACCAGGTATGAAATTGACCAAAAATAGTAAAATTGAGGGTAGGGTCGCATGCCTAAACTGTAAGACCCGTGTCAAACTAACCCGGTCTTACCACCTTGAACCAGGTTTACCCATCATGGTCGAGTCAAATGGACTAAGGGCATGAAGGAGATCGAGATCCCAGGTATAAAATCGACCCAAAAATACTTAATTTTAGGGGAGGGTCACACACCCAGCTAAGCAGGGTCGGACCTCCCAAAACAGAAAGTCAGACCCTCAGTTTTGAAGGGAGGGTCGGACAGCTTAAGACCCTAGGGTCGACGGGATCATCGACCCTCCCATCGACCCTTGATTTCTGACGAAATTGAAATTAGGAAATTTTCTAATTTTCGGTTGGGATTCCTTCCAAATCTCAATGGAATTATTATAGGACATTCCTAGTCTATTTAAAGGACGTCCCTAAGCCACATTCACTCCTTTCACAACCTTAATTGAATTGAGAGAAAGAGAGAAGAAGGAAAAGAGGAAGAAAGGAGGCTAGGAAGAAGGCTTAGCAAAAAGGAGAAGAATTTGCAGAGAAAAGTAATCTTCTCAGGTATGGATACTAATTCCATGAGTTTCTACAGACCTTAGGTTAGATATGGTTGAGTGTAGGATTTTGGAGAAACCCAAACCATCCATCCATGGTTAGGTTTTCATGGAAAACCATAGGAGGATGCACGAAAACTATCTAGATGGATTATACATGGTTCTAGACCATGGAATGACTGTTGAATGAATGTAGGAAGCAAGCCATAGGACCCAAAACACGAAGAATGGGTTAAAAGTGAAAATTGGACCAGAGTGCACCAAGGGTCGCACCGAGGGTCGATAGACCATCTGACCCTAGGTGTTTCTGACCATCGACCCTCAGCATTCGGGAAGTTCAGAATAGAGGGAGGGTCGATAGACCCATCGACCCTAGCATCGACCCTAGCATCGACCCTCAGTTGACAGAATGGTTTTAAATTCTGAATTAATTCTAATTAAATTCTATCGACTTGGTTAGGTTTGCTAGCAATATAATTACGTTATAACGGTGATTCTAAAGCTTGGGAAAATATCTATTAGCAAGCTAAGGTGAGGAGCCTTAACCCCAAACTAAATTGGTTAATAATAAACTATTTTCTATTTCTTGAGTCCTATGCCATGTTTGATTCTATGCGAATTTGTTTGTAATGTGCATACAGCATGCCATCCAATATTTCTATTACTTGTTCATGCATATTTACTTTATTGTTTATAACATGATGATGATGATGATGATAGGAATAGGCATGTGCTTGTATGTGTGTGGTTGATGTGCTTGATGCGAGCGAGTATCAGGGGAGGTGTGATGAGAACGTCAATAAACATTAACCTTTGGCGGGTTTCAGCACTTTAGCTCTATCTCTAACTCAAGTCTTGTGCATTGGCATCGTCGTATCGCCATTACCTTAGCAGAACTATTATGTCGTAGAGTATCAGGGGAGGTGGTCTCGGTCCTTGTAGTCTCTGACTCTACTGGGGGGCCTTAGCTCTATCTCTATGGATGTTCTGAGGGATGCTGGGGTGAGGCCTTGGATACACTATTTGGCATTAGGATTGTTTAGTAGCGAGCCCAGTTTGCAAGCCCTCGCTAACAGGGGCTTACGTGTTGGTATAGCATTATATAGCAATAAACGTTAACCTTTGTTGTATAATGTTATGGTAGGGTGGATGGGGACGACAATAAACGTTAACCTTCGGGCGGGCTTCTACACCCTGTGTATAGAGGCGGTGTCAATAAATGTTAACCTTTGACCACCCAACCTTTCTATTGCACATTGCAAACTATAAACCAAGACCAAAGATATAAATTGATTTTTCTTTGCATGCATATGTCATGTTGCATTGTTTTGGCTACTCACTGAGCCGTGTTGTGTGCTCACCCCTCGACGTCGAATATTTTAGTTGATGATGCAGGTTATACAGTCGAAGATTATATGAATGCGTCAGCATATGGACATGTAGCAGCTATGGAAGTTGGAGCTGAAGACAATACACACGACTCCTCTTGCGAGTGCAACTCGTGTGTATTTGATTAGATATTTTTTTATAGGTTTCTTTATTGGATTTATTAAAGACTTGTATTGATATTTACTTATGTCCCGGTTGATACAAAATAATTTTCTATTAAATTATTAATATCATTTTAGTTCTCAGTTCATTTATTTATAAGATTTCCGCTATTGTGTATTTACTCTGATTATGATTGTGGATGCGTGTAAGTTTGGATAATGCGGGGATAGCCTATTTGAGATCCTGGTTGAACCGTTGGTTTGTTAGCGGTTTATCACACCATTCTGGTTAGACCAAAATTGGGGTGTGACAACTTGGTATCAGAGCGTCTCAGGCCTTGCCCGCCGAACTGACACACATTCAAGACCATTGTGAACTGAGATAGATAAATTAAAAGCTTTAATACAAACACACTGTAAGCACAAGTGATGATTGAAACCAAATTAAAAAGAGAATAATGCATCTATTAAAGGGAAAACAAGTTACATACAATGAGTGAGAGAAACAAAACGTATATACATCGCTAAAGCAGAGTACAGTCCACAACCCGGACAGTTACTCTGTAGTACAAGAAAAGTAAAGTACAATCAGGAAGCTGGAGGCGAAGGAGGAGGCGGTGCCTCACGATCTCTGTCCTAGTCCTCAGCATAGACCCTAGTCAACCAGGCCACCTGGGTCTGGGTCGTCTGGAGACTAGCTGTGAGACCGGCTATCCTCTAATCAGTCGCACGCTGCACCTCTAGGAGCTCTCCCATCCGTGCGTCTGATGCGTGCTGAGCAGCCAACAGCTCATCCATCCTCAGATCAGATCTGCGCTGAGCATCCCTGATCTCCTGCAGCATCTCCATCATATCAGAAGGTGGGCGTGAAGGACCAGCATCATGAGAAGGACTGGTCTCGGGTACCGAAGCCGCCGCAGCAGAAGTACCAGCCCTATCAGCATACGTGGGTGATGGCGGTGGTATCGCATCGACATCCATATATAAGCGATCATCGTCGACCGGATCCCCACCAGCCCTAGCAGCAGCCTCAGCATCAGCCATCTCAACCCGAGTGTGAGGGCGCACCATCGCGTTCCTCTCTTCATCACTAACCTCCGCATCTCGCAGCCCCATCTTGCAGATAGCCTCCCATTCTAGAGGCGACGAGAAGGTCTTCTCCTGGATCTTCTCATCTACCAGATCCACCCCCAGACGGGCCAGTAGCACTGCAATCATGTGTCCATAGGGTAGATTACCCCTATGACCGGACAATGTAGCACTAATCATCGTCCGCATGATGATGTAAGGAAGGCAGACCGGCTGACGAGTGCAGATATAGTAGATCAAGAACTGAGTCAGCTGAGAGACCCTCTCATAGTGCCCACTCTGCGGGATCAGATTATGCTGGATAATCTTGCAGAAGACCCGTGGAGCCGGACGCAAGTAGCAAGCTCTCATCTGCCATCTATCGGGACGGAGCAACTGGTTGTCGATCTCAGCTCTCATCTCCATCTCAACAAACTGTGGCTCTCCCGGCGCACAGTACACCATAGGGCCATCATAGGCAATGCCCAACAGATCGGCTAGCTGCCGATAATCAAAGGAGATGTGCACCCCCTTGACGTAGCTGGTAATGCGCAACTCCTGGCCGTGCTCAACATCATTGTAATTCCCCACCACCTGGAGATTACAATAAAATTGGCGCACCAAGTCTGGACAGGTGCACGCGTCGTATGTGATGACAGGGAGCCACCCCATATCACCGAATGCTCCCTCTACATTGAACAAGGCTAGCTCAGCCAAGTTCACCATGAGACCCCCTTCTACTTTCTTACGGGCATAGTCAGCATACTATGCCTCAGCTTCATTTGAACGGAAGCGGAGTGGATCACGCAATCTTGGCACTTTGGTACGGGCCATAGTATCTACAAAAATAAGAAAGAGAAAATTAACCAGGAGTTAGTAGGATAAAATCCAAAATTTGACTTAATAACGACGTAAGTTGACCATAAAGTCCCATTTCTCACCATACAAGTGGGCGTAAGAACTTACGTAGGTTAAAACATATCCTACAATCTACATGCAGTATAAAATTTTAACGGATAAGGTCCAATTTGAAGAAATTGAAGAAAAATAAAAAATTTCCATAAATTAGGGCAAAAAGAGAAAAATTTAAGTTTCTCGATAACCAACCGATGAAACTCAAAAATTTTTGAGGGCTTTCGTTCCTCAAGACCCCAATAACAAAAGCCCCCAATAAAAATAGAATTTTTACGGTTGGAAAAAGTTTAATTTGGAAAATACGAGCTAAATGAGCAAAAACCTAGAAATAAAAACCTAAAAACAGGGAAAGTTGGGAAATTTTACCTGTAGAGGTGATGTGGATGTCGAAACTCGGACTAAGAACGATCCACAATAGTGAAGTAGCACTGTAGCAACTCGGAGAGTAGAGACGAGTCGAAACGGAGGAGGAATAGTGAGAATTGACCCAGAATCGGATCTTAAAAATCAGATTTTTGGTCCGAGGGTCGGACAATTCGACTGACACCATCGACCCTCGGATCGACCCTCCAATCGACCCTCGGCTCTCGGGAATCTGACAGAAAATCGAGGGTCGGACTGAGGGTCGGACACCCATCGACCCTCGCATCGACCCTCAGCTCTTGGGAAGAACAGGTCATTCCCAGGGTCGGATACCAAGGGTCGGACACACCAGCGACCCTCACCATCAACCCTACATAGAAAAGACAGTATTTATTTCAGAATGAATTGGAGATTTTGAATTTTATATCGGTTAGCGTGCCTACATGAAGTATAAATGATTTCTCACTGATTTTGATGATTTTCAGGCACCATCCATCTCGAAAGTAAATATGTCTGGCCGTAGAGTGACCCGACAGACCCGAAACACAGTCCCACCACCACCACCGGCGGATGAGACTAGTCAAGAGAATAATTACGCACAGGGTAATCCCGAGCCGGCAAACCCTACAAATTTGCCACCACCACCACCTGAGCTAACAACAGGTGGTGATGAATCCGCACAACAACTACAACAAATGCAACATGCACAAGCTCAAATGCAAGGTTGCGATAGGAGTTATGTTTCAAGCCACTCGGGTGCAGCCATGCACACTGGGCAAGCTAGTGCAGCACCGGTGGGTAACCACCCAGCTCAACAGACACCTCAACAACCGGCTGCACCAATTCCAGTGCAAGTCCCAGAAGCAGCCCAAGGGAACTATCAGTATCCACCCCCTATGTTTGGGGCATACCAAAATCAACTGGATCACTCCCGACTAGTAGAGAGATTTTTGAAGATGAAACCGAGAGAATTCAATGGCAAGCCGCCCGATCCATCGTGGCCAGCACACTGGATAGACGAGATGGAAAGGAACTTCCTTATGATGACTATTACCGAAGAAGAGAAAGTATTATGCGCCACCTTCATGCTCAAAGGCGACGCACACCATTGGTGGAAATCTACAAAGACCTACTTATTAACCAAGCACGCCCTACTGACATGGGCTATATATAAAGAAGCATTCTTCGAGAAGTATTTCCCAAGAAGCTTCAGAGATTCAATGGAGAAAGAGTTCTTGAGTCTGTACCAAGGGCAGATGTCCGTAGACTCGTATCAACAGCGTTACGAAGAACTATTTTTCTTCGCACCGGCTAGCATGCAAGAAGAAGATACAAAAACCCGTAGGTTTGTCGCGGGACTAAGAGGAAGCATAAGAGAAAATGTTCTGGGTTTAGAAAAGAAGATTTACAACGAAGCTGTCCAAATTGCTCGAATAATTGAATCGAGCCGAAGGAGAGCTATTTCTCCCGAGAGCGGAGGAATCAAGAGACCAGCCGGAAACTCCTATAATGGAGGCAATAATAGGACGTATAAACCTTTTCGTCCTCGAATTTTGCAACCGCACCAAAGTTTACCGCAGCAGCTCAACCACGCCCAAAGTCAAATTTTGAAGCCCCGAAGTGCTATAACTGCAACCAACCAGGGCATATGGCAAGAGAGTGCCCAAAACCCAAGAAGCAACTACATCAAGGACAGGTATATGCCGTTACATCAGAGGATGCTGCCGCATCGCCCGATGTGGTCACAGGTATGACCGAAACTTGTAAGGCTATAATTAGAACTGATTGAGCATGTAGACTAAGTAAAAACGAATCACAGGTATCGTACCTATCAATGGCGTACCCGCCAGAGTACTCTTTGATTCAGGAGCTACTCATTCATTTATATCTGTGTCGTTTGGAAAGAAGACCAATCTGCCCATCAAAACATTAGACTACAAACTACTTGTACGGTCACCGATGGGATTAGAAGTGGAATTAGAGAAAGGTTATGGACCATGTCCAGTTCTCATTGGAAAGCAGACCTTGGATGCAACCTTAATACAACTTGAGATGGCATAATTTGACGTCATCTTGGGAATGGACTGGTTAGCTCGGCACTCTGCAAATCTGTTATGCGCCGAGAAGAAGCTAACGTTCAAAGACAAAGAAGGAGCAGAATTCAGTTTCTCGGGAACCAAACTTCCCAAGAGACGCAAGCTCATACTCTCAGCATTAAAGGCTAAGAAGTGCCTTGAGAAAGGAGCGGTCGGATATCTAGTATCAGTCGTCGACCTAACCAAGGACGTGCCACGAATGGAAGATATTGATGTCGTGCGAAATTTTCCTGATGTATTTCCAAAGGAACTACCCGGATTACCACCCGACTCAGCCACGGAGTTTGTAATAGATCTTATACCTGGAGCCGCACCAGTATCAAAAGCACCTTATAGAATGGCTCCTACTGAACTGAAGGAATTAAAAGTGCAATTACAAGAACTGCTGGATAAGGGTTATATTAGACCCAGTATATCTCCATGGGGAGCACCGGTGTTGTTCGTAAAGAAGAAGGATGGTAGCGTTCGATTATGCATCGACTATCGAGAGTTGAATAAACTGACAATCAAGAATCGATATCCACTACCCAGGATCGATGACTTGTTCGATCAGTTACAAGGAGCGAAGGTATTTTCAAAGATCGATCTTCGATCAGGCTATCATCAACTAAAGATTAAAGAAGGTGACATTCCGAAGACAGCTTTCAGGACAAGATACGGACATTATGAGTTCCTAGTGATGTCCTTCGGATTAACTAATGCACCGGCAACATTCATGGAACTTATGAACCGGGTTTTCCATGATATGTTGGATATGTCGGTCATAGTATTTATTGATGACATATTGGTGTATTCCAAAGACAAGGAAACCCATGTTAAGAACCTAAACGCAGCCCTACAGCGTTTAAGGAAAGAGAAGTTATACGCCAAATTTTTGATGTGTGAGTTTTGGCTAAATGAAGTCGCCTTTCTAAGCCATGTAGTATCCGCAGAAGGAATCAAAGTGGACCCCAGTAAATCGAGGCTATAGTGAAGTGGCAAGCACCAAAGAGTGTTTCAGAAATTAGAAGTTTTCTGGGTCTAGCTGGATATTATCGGAGATTCGTAGAAGACTATTCTCGGATTGCCGTACCTCTCACCAGTTTGACCAAGAAAGGAGAAAAGTTCGTATGGACGGATAAATGTGAAAAGAGTTTTCAAACATTGAAGACCAGATTGATATCCGCTCCAATTTTGACCATTCCCGTTCCAGGACAGACATTTACCTTATACACTGATGCATCGGGATTGGGATTAGGATGTGTGCTTATGCAAGGAGAGCAAGTGGTTGCGTATGCATCGAGACAGTTGAAGGTACATGAGAAGAATTACCCCACTCATGATTTGGAGTTAGCGGCAGTAGTACATGCTGTCAAGATATGGAGACACTACCTATACGGAGAGAAATTTCAGATTAAGTCGGACCATAAAAGTCTTACTTATCTATTTAATCAGAAGGAGTTAAATATGAGACAAAGAAGATGGCTGGAACTATTGAAAGACTATGATTGCGATATCCAGTATCATCCGGGAAAAGCGAACGTGGTAGCGGATGCATTGAGCAGACAAGCAATGATAAAATCTCAAGGAGAAGTTAGCACGACTGCAGCAATGTATACCAACGGAATGGTGTTTAATCACGACAACGAACAATATGTGATAGATACAACGGATGAGTCAGCTAGCCAAAGGTTTATTCATCGGTTTTCGAATATGTTCGCGGCATTGAAGATTATACTAGATATAGTGGACGAAGTGAAGACAGCTATCAAAGCAGATCCTTATCTGAGAACAGTACAAGAAGATATTGAGAAAGGTAGGACCAACCCTGAGTTCACCTTAGATACCGAGAAGGTACTGAAATATAAAGGGAGAATATGTGTACCTGAAACAGAAAGTATGGACATTAGACACCGACTGATGAAGGAAGCCCATACCACCATCTATTCGATACATCCTGGAAGCACAAAGATGTATCATGATCTAAAGAAACTGTATTGGTGGAGGGGAATGAAGGCAGATGTAGCCAAGTTCGTGTATCAATGCCTTAATTGTCAGAAGGTAAAGGTGAAACGACAAAGACCCGCAGGACTGTTACAACCATTACCGGAACCAGCATGGAAATGGGACTGCATCACTATGGACTTCGTCACAGGACTACCATTGACTCCTCGAGTAGTTGACGCAGTTTGGGTGATTGTAGACCGTCTGACTAAAACAGCTCGCTTCATACCGATACGACCCCAGTATACACTGGAAAGGTTAGCAAAGCTGTATGTGGATAATATTGTTCAGCTACATGGTGTTCCAGAAAGCATTGTGTCCGATAGAGATCCACGATTTACTTCTAAATTTTGGAAAGGACTGCAAAAGGCCATGGTTACAACATTGAAGTTCAGTACTGCATTCCACCCACAGACAGACGGACAGTTGGAGCGTACAATCCAGATTTTAGAAGATATGCTACGAGCATGTGTGATTGATTTCAAGGGATCATGGGATGAAAAGTTACCATTGATCGAGTTCGCTTACAATAACAGCTATCAGGCTTCTATACAGATGTCACCTTATGAAGCACTGTATGGCAGGAAGTGTCGAACTCCCTTGTTTTAGAATGAAGTTGGAGAACGTAGTATTGTTGGACCGGAATTTATTGAAGAGACTTGTCGAGTGGTCGACATAATCAAAGAAAGAGTAAGAGTAGCTCACAATCGTCAGAAGCAATATGCAGATACTCGACGAAGAGAGCTAGAGTTCGCCGTAGGTGATAAAGTATTTTTGAAAGTATCGCCTATGCGAGGATTGAAGAGGTTCGGACAGAAAGGAAAACTAAGTCCAAGATACGTCGGGCCATATGAGATTCTGGCTAAGCGTGGGAAAGTAGCTTATCAATTAGCACTACCACCATCTATGCCAAGTGTGCATGACGTATTTCACATATCCTTATTGAAGAAGTATGTCAAAGACCCAACACATGTGTTGACAGTAGATTTGCCGGAATTGACAGATGATTTGACATTTGAAGTAATACCAATGGAAATCACTAGTCGAAAGGTTCAACGTCTACGTAATAGAGATATTTACTATGTTAAGGTCACATGGAAAAGTAGAGACATGGAAGAAGAAAGTGCCATGAGAAAACAATACCCTGACTTTTTTGATTCAGAAGGTATGTACAATTTCGAGGACGAAATTTTTATAAGTTGGGGGGAGTTGTAAGACCCGTGTCAAACTAACCCGGTCTTACCACCTTGAACCAGGTTTACCCATCATGGTCGAGTCAAATGGACTAAGGGCATGAAGGAGATCGAGATCCCAGGTATAAAATTGACCCAAAAACACTTAATTTTAGGGGAGGGTCGCACACCCAGCTAAGCAGGGTCGGACCTCCCAAAACAGAAAGTCAGACCCTCAGTTTTGAAGGGAGGGTCGAACAGCTTAAGACCCTAGGGTCGATGGGATCATCGACCCTCCCATCGACCCTCGATTTCTGACGAAACTGAAATTAGGAAATTTCCTAATTTTCGGTTGGGATTCCTTCCAAATCTCAATGGGATTATTATAGGACATTCCTAGTTTATTTAAACGACGTCCCTAAGCCACATTCACTCCTTTCACAACCCTAATTGAATTGAGAGAAAGAGAGAAGAAGGAAAAGAGGAAGAAAGGAGGCTAGGAAGAAGGCTTAGCTAAAATGAGAAGAATTTGCAGAGAAAAGTAATCTTCTCAGGTATGGATACTAATTCCATGAGTTTCTACAGACCTTAGGTTAGATATGGTTGACTGTAGGATTTCGAAGAAACCCAAACCATCCATCCATGGTTAGTTTAGGTCTTGTTCCCTCACCTTTGATCGATGTTTGTTCCTCTCCCAAGCTTTGGAAGTCACTTTGAATCTATTAAGAACCTAAACAATTAATGTATTTAAGTTAGAGTTCAAGTTTACCAAGTTATAGTAGTCAAAAACCTTGTTTGGTCTCAAAATATACTTGCTATTAATGTGTGGTAGCACGTGTGGTCGATCCTGTGGTCATAATATATGAGACTACATACTGTGTGGTCGAACCCTGTGGTCGCATTTTATGCGACCACACCATGCGACCACACCTTTCCTCGGAACTTCCTGAATAAATGTGGTCGACCCTCTGGTCACCCTGTAGTCAACCACAGATTGCGACCACAAGATGTTTGGTCACTTTTTTATCTTCAATCTGAATTCTTCCTAAGTCGATTCCTCAGCTCATCACTTGGGTTCATCCTATGATTATTCTGTGGCCATTATTTATAGTTTCTCATTAACCATTATCCCTAATATATTTTCTCATGGTTTTTCTTAGAAATTCCATAACCAAAATCATTGCAACACATCAACTTGATAAAAGGAACTTATCCTATCTGATCTAGCCTATAGAGTAAAATCCATACTTTAAGCTTGCTGTAGGGAGATAGAACTTTTCTCTTCAAAACCATCTTCTCCAAATCTCCTTCTTCCCCTTCTCTTCCTTTCTCTTTCTCTCTTAGGTTTAGGGTTTCAATTTGAGTTCTAAAAGAGTGAGAGAGGCTAAGGAACGTCCCTTATATAGAGGAAAACCTCCATATAGAGTCCCACTTTAATTAGGAAAGAGTCCCCCTCAAATTAGGAAATTTTTCTAAATACGGAGTCTGTTCAGCATCGTGTGGTCGCACGTGGGGTCACAGAATCCTTCGACCACACGTTGTATGGTCTCATGTGTGGTCTCATGTATCGACCACACGTATTGACCACACCCCTCAAAACTGCTACCACACGACCAAAATTTTCTGGTTTTTAGTTTTTGACTGGTTGCTTCCACACGATCTTAAACGGTTAACCACACCAACTAAATTTGACTCGTTACTTACCTTAACTTGTGGTTTCTTCATAAAATTGGTTCACTTGAGCCGATTATGATGAGAAGACCAGTCACGACATGAGAATGTAAGGTTAGATCGGGTTTTTGGCGTGCGGGTCTTACAATCGTCCATGACAAGTGTGCATGATGTATTACATATCTCATTACCGAAAAGTACGTCAGAGATCCAACACATGTGTTAACAACGGATCTACCAGATTTGACTGAATATTTGAAGTTCAAAGTAATACCTTTTGAGATCACTGGTCAGAAGGTGCAACGTCTTCGTAACCACGACATTTACTACGTTAAGGTTACTTGGAGAAGCCAAAATGTAGAAGAAGTTACATGGGAAGAAGAGAACGCTATGCGGAAGCAATTTCCTCACCTATTCGACTCTGAAGGAATGTAAAAATTTTGAGGATGAAATTTATATAAGAGAGGGGGAATCGTAAGACCCATACTCCACTAACTTGTTCTAACCATGTAGTGCCAGGTCTTCTCATCATTTCTGGACCAAGTGGACCGAGCGTGTGAAGATAGATCACAAACTAGGTATGAGAATCGAGTTAAAAACACTAAACATAGACCTAAGGTCGCATGCCTGGGTAGGTACAGTCGACCATAAGGAAGGGAACCAAAAATATCAAATCCAGAACCCCATAGTCGATGATTTTGACCTTACGGTCGACGGTTTATACGACCGTATGATCGACCGTGAGAACCCAGATCAGACTCAGAGTTTTGGAAACTTTCCTAAACTAAGGGATTGCTTTCCTAATTGAAAGAGGACTTTATATGGAGAGTTTTTCTCTATGTCCCTCAGTCCTTTTTTACTCTTTCAGAACATTAGTAAACCCTAGAGAAAGAGAAGGAAGAGAAAGAAGAGAAGGAGAAGAAGAAAAAGCTAAAGAGAAGAGTTTGTTGAGAAGGGATTGATTCTCTATCACAGGCAAAGGTATGAAACGAATCTCTGGGGATGTAAACTCTAAGAATAAGACTTCTATGGAGGACAGGAAATATCAACCTATTATGATCTATGTGATTTCCTTGAGAAAATATCAAGGAGAACCATGAGGAGTAAATTTGATGATTAGGGTTGATAAGAAATTACTAATGATGGCCATAGGATGACTTTAGAATAAAACCCATTGAAGAACAGAAGAATTGACCTAGGAAGAACTTAAATTTTAAGTAGACTGTGACCAGAAATCTCAAAATCACAGCCACGGTCGACATAGCCTGACCAGTATGACCAGAGGATCGACCATAGGCATTCGGGAAGATGACAAAAATCATATGGTCGAAGCTACGGTCACACCATATGCGACCGTAGGGTATCGACCATAGAAAGTAAGGTCAATACAGCATGAGACCATACGACCAATCAGGCACCTATCAGTGCTCTGTTTTGATTTTTGACTACTGTAACATGTCACATATGAACCTTAACTTAAATCCATATAACTTTTAGGTTGTTAAATCAATTCAAAGAGAATTTCAAGGCTGGGAAGGACATCGAGAATTGCTAACAGGTGAGGGAACAAGACCTAAATTAATTGGATAATAATAAACTATTATTTTATTGAGTCCAATTCCATGATTGATTTTATGCTTGTATGCTTATAATGTGCATCACACAGGTCATCCAATATTCTTGCTATTACTATTCATGCATATTTAATTCGGTTTATTTATAACATGATGATGATGATGATGCTAGGAATAGGCATGTGAATGTATGTGTGTGGTTGATGTCTTGGATGCGAGTCGAACATTAGGGGGAGGACGTGGCATGGTGGTCTAGCTCTATCTCTACTCAAGTCTTGCCCACTATCATCGTCGTATCGTCATTATCTTAGAAAAATTATTACGTCGTAGGGCATCAGGGGAGGTGGTCTCGGACCGTGTGGTCTCTGACTCTATCGGGGGGCCTTAGCTCTATCTCTATGGACGTATTGAGGGATGCTGGGGTGAGGCCTTGGATACACTGTTTGGCATTAGGATTGGTTAGTTGCGAGCCCAGTTTGTAAGCCCTCGCCAATAGGGGCTTACGTGTTGGTATGGGTAGGGCATCAGGGGAAGTGTTTACGGTGTTTGATCCGGACACTTTAGCTCTATCTTAATTCCATGATGGGTGCATGGGGGATGGCAATGGTGTTTGATCCATTAGGCGGATTCACACATTCGTGTGTAGAGGTGCGGCGGCCACCAAATTATTCTATAGCACATTGCAAACTTATAAACCAGACCAAAGATATGAATTGAATGCATGTATATGTTTGTTGCATTGTTTTGTTTGCTCACTAAGTCATGATGTGTGCACCCTTTCGACGTCAAATATTTTTAGTTGATGATGCAAGTCCTACCGTTGAAAAATATATGAATGTGCCGACATATGGACACGTTGCTACGATGGATGTAGAAGCTGAAGAAGATGCTCATGATTCATCGTGCGAGTGCAACCAATGTGTTTTTGCTTAGGTTTAGTTATAGTTTGAACATCGGATATGTAATTGATTATTTATTTTTATGTCTTGTGGTTTGGAGATAATTGGATTAAATATTTATTTATCACTGTTAGACCCTCAGTTCATTATCTGTAAGACTTCCGCTTATTTGTTTATTACCTTTGATTATTAATGTAGAATGTATATGTGGTTTGATATGGTGGGTACGACCTATGCGAGATCCTGGGTGAACCATTGGTTTATTAGCGGTTCATGATACCATTTTCGATAAACCAGAATTAGGGTGTAACAAAATCAAGTCGACCCAGGTGCATGAATTTTATGTATAGGTATTATATATACATTTATATGATATATAGTATATTCATTTATATATTAGATAATATATATTTTTATATATGTTATATTATATATATTTATATATATTATATTATTATATTTTGTATATATAATGTATATATAAAGAGAAAGAGAAAGAGAAAGAGAGAGAGAGAGGGGAATCCAACAAGAGAGGACCCGAAGAGAGAAACTAGGGAGAAAAGAAAGAATCTGAATAGAGAGAGGACAGAAGAGATAAGGAGAGAGAGGGGATCGCCAACATACTTGCTCACCCTCAACTCCATGCTACAGGTGCACATCCTACCCAAAACCGACCCTACCATGACGGAACTTACTTGTCACCATTTACCCTTCTTTAAATCTAGTCGCCTTTAACACTTCATATGTCTGCAGCACTCCATATCCCTGCACCCATCATCTCCCATCACCCTCTCCGTCTACACCTGCAACACTCCACCTCCCATACTCCTTTAATCCACCACCCATCCCTCTTTACTACCGCCGAGCATCTCGCATCCATTCCCTGATACCCAACTGCCACCTCCATTTCCTTGAGCCTAGTCCCAAAGCTATCCACCTGCAACCATAAAAGAAGAGTGAAAAACCTATTGGAGGATTTTTTGGGGGAACGGAAAAGGTTGGATTTTTTGGAACCAAAAGGGGAGATTTTGGGAACCAAGAGAGGGAGAGCAACAGTAAAAAAAGGAGAGAGTGGAGAGAGCAGAAAGGAAAAACAAAGAAAGGGAAAGAGTTTCTGAGAGAGAGAGAGAGGGAGTTTGAGAGAGAAGAAAAGGAACAGAAAACGGAAGCAGTAGAGTGATGAAGGAGATTGACAGGGAGGAGTGGGGCTTGGTTTGTTGTAATAAACCACTACCTTGAACTAATTCTGAGAGGAAAAAAATTTACTACCATTATACCTGCCCAGCTCCTATACCGAACACAACCCGGGGCCCATAAACTTGTGATCACCATACCTTCTTCTACCTTCCTTGTTGCAGATCACATTGATACCACCTGCAATTCGTTTAATCGATTCACAGAGACCATTCCGCGACCAGCGACAAACCTTCGATCACCTTGCGACAAACTATGGCGATCATCGTCGATGACCCAACGACCATCGTGATGCTTGCAATGACCTCGGCAACACTTCATCACACATATTAGCCAAAACAAACAAGGTCGTCCTTCCTTTTCTTTTCTTTCCCTCGGTTTGAATGGTAACATGTAATGCATGCATTATGTTGTTTATTTTTGTTCTTTGATATCGATGCATGCATTACATTGGTTTGATATCATTCATGGTTCTATGATAATTGTGATGAATATTATTCTTTTTATCTTGCAGGCATATTGTATGATAATACATGTAAATATGTTATTAAATCTAATAACCATTGATTTTGGTTAAATCTAATCCCATTGATTTGAAAAAATTGTTTTGATCTATTTTGATGGTAATTCTGTCCCAATTGATCTGGAAGTTTTATGGAATTGATCCGATTGTGAAAATTGAATGGAATTGATCCGATTGTGAAAATTTGAATGCAATTGATCCGATTATGAAAATTGAATGCATTGAATCCGACGTACTTGGAAATTTTATGTGATGAAGATTTGTCCGACCATGTTATTGAGAATTTCAATGTGATTGGTCCGACCATTTGAAGGGAATTTTAATGTGATTGGTCCGACCATATGATCGTAATTTTAATGTGGTTGATCCAACCACATGATCTGAATTTTATGAGAACTGATCATGACCATATGATTGAAATTTTAATGAGTTGATCATGCCCACTGATTTGGAATTTCTTATGGGATTAAAATACATCTTTGATCATAATTTTTTAATGTGAATTTTAATATGGTCATTATTAGTGATTTTAAGCAATCTCAACCATCAGATTGTCTTAATAAGTGACTTCAATCAATTTGAGTTGTTGGATTGTCATGGTAAATAATCTGAACCGTTAGATTATCTTTGGGATTGACTTTAATCAATCTGAGCAGATAAATTATCATGATAAGCAATCTGAACCATTAGATGGTCTTTGGAAGTGCTTTTAATCAATCTGAGTGGTCGGATTATCATGATGAGTGATATGGACTGTTAGATTATCTTCGGGAATGATTTGAATGAATTTAAATTGTTGGATTATGATTTTAGTGAATCTAAACCGTTAAATCTTGATCATGAGTATTTTAAATGAATTTGAATCGTTAGATTTGATATCACAAGTGATTTTAAGTGATTTGAACCATTAGATTGCCATCAAGAGTGAATTAAATGAATCTGAACGGTTGGATTATGATTTTGAGTGATTTAAACCATTAGATTATCATTTTGTGAGATCTAAGCTATTGATCTTAGCTATTTTGATGAGATATCAATCATTGATCATGATTATAACTTGATGTGAGATCTGAGCCATTAATCTTGGCTATTTTGTTGAAATCTGAGTGTTGGTCATTATTATCAATGTTTTGAAGAGATCTAACCATTAGATTGAGGATCTGATATTGTCTACATTGTTATATTTATGCATCTATGATGTTCACTTGCTTATACTATCATATTGTGCACTACCATGTGTAGCATGCTTACATTGTTAGCTTAGAGTACACTGCCATGTTTGATATGCATGCTAATGCCATGCTTGAATGATGTTTATTGTCACACCCTAATTCTGGACTAATTAGAATAGTGTGATGAATCGTAAATAAACCAACGGTTCAACCAGGATCTCCGTTAGGTAGTAACGACCATATCAACCACACACACCTTCCACAAAAATAATCAGAGATAAATAACAAATAAATAGAAGTCTTATAGATAATGAACTGAGTGCCTAACAATGATATAATAATTATTTAATCCAATTATTTTCCAATAACTCAAGACATAAAGGTAAATAATCCGTTACAGTTTCAATAACCAAATATAGTTAAACTAATAAAAAATGCACTGGTTGCACTCGCATAAAGGATCATGCGCATCTTCAACAGCTTCTACATCCATGGCATCAACTAAAATATTCGACGTCGAAAGGGTGAGCACACATCAAGGCTCAGTGAGTAAAACAAAACAATGCAACAAAATATGCATGCATTCAATTCAATATCTTTGGTCTGGTTTTTAAGTTTGCAATATGCTATAGAAAGGTTTGGTGACCCCTGCACCTCTATACACAATTGTGTGAATCTGCCTAATAGATCAAACACCATTTTCATCCCACATGCACCCACAATGGAATATAGATAGAGCTAAAGTGTCTAGATCACACACTGCCAACACTTTCCCTGATGTCATACCCATATCAACACGTAAGCCCCTAGTGGCGAGGGCTTGTAAACTGGGCTTGTAACTAACCAATCCTAAATGTCATCTAGTGTATCCAAAGCCCCACCCCAACATCCCTCAATACGTCCATAGAGATAGAGTTAAGGCCCCCCGACAGATTCAGAGACTACACGGTCCGAGACCATCTCTTCTGATGCCCTACGACGTAATAGTTCTGCTAAGGTGATGACTATACGACGATGTCAGTGGGAAAGACTTGAGTAGAGATAGAGCTAGAGTGTAGTGACCAGGTCAAAGACCACAATTCCATGTCCTCCCCCTGATGCCCCACTCGCATCCAACACACTAACTACACACACACAATTACATGCCTATTCCTATCGTCATTAATCAACATGGTAGTAAATAGATAAAAGTAAATACGCATGAGCAGTAATAACAATAATATTGGATAACATGTGAGATGCACATTACAAGCATAAAAACATAGCATCATTCATGACATTACACAGAATAAAGTAAATAGTTTGTTATTATCCAATTAGTTTAGGTCTTGTTCCCTCACCTGTTAGTAAAACTTGTTCTCCTTCCAAGCCTTGTAATTCTCTTTGAATCCATTTAATAACCTAAAAGTTATATGAATTTAAGTTCGGGTTCATATGTAACATGTTACAGTAGTCAGAAATCGAAACAGATGACTAATAGGTGTTTGATTGGTCATATGGTCTCATACTTTGTTGACCTTACTACCTACGGTCGATATTCTACGGTCGCATTATATACGACCGTACCTGCGACCATATGGATTTTAAATTCTTTTCAATTGTCTATGGTCGATACTTTGGTCATGCTGGTCATGCTATGGTTGATCATAGCTACAACCTTGAGATTTCTGGTTACAAACTACATTCAATCCGAGTCCTTCTTGGGTCAACTCTTCGGTTCTTCAATTGGGTTTATCCTAATGATTATTCTAAGGCTAAGTTTCTTAGTTTTACCAACTGATTACTGTAACCTATTCTCCATGGTTTCCCATTAGAGGCTTGCTTAGAAAATCCCATGGTTGCATTCTTACGTTAGGTTTGGTATCACAATTTACATTAGAAACCTTTACTCCTAGTGTTCTAAGGCTACAGAGACAAGGTTCATACCTTACTTATTGCAGAGAGTCTATGGAACTCTTCTCTTAGTCTCCTCCTTAGTCTTCTCTTCTTCTCCTTCTTTTTCTTCTCTTTCCTTCTCTTTCTCTAGGGTTTACTAATATTCTAAAAGAGTAAAAAAGGCTGAGGAACGTCCTTTATATAGAGAAAAATTCTTCATATATAGTTCTCCAACATTAGGAAAGAAATCCTCCTCAAATTAAGAAAGTTTCCATCTCGGAGTCTAATCTGGGGTCTCACGGTCAATGGCCTACGGTCGTAGAATCTATCTACCATAGGGTCAAAAACATTGATCGTAGGGTCCTGGATCAGTGACCATTGTTTCTTACCATATGGTCGACCATACATACCCAAGTATTCGACCATACGCATACTTTTGAGCATTTTTAACTCGATTCATACCTAGTTTTGTGATCCATCTTCACACAATCGGTTCACTTGGTCCAGCAATGATGGGAAGACCTAGCACGACACTATTAAACTAAGTTAGTGGAGTGCGGGTCTTATAACTCCCCCCATACATAAATTCCGTCCTCGAAATTTACACATACCTTCTGAGTCGAATAGGTGAGGATATTGCTTCCGCATAGCACTTTCTTCTTCCCATGTAATTTCTTCCACATTTTGGTTTCTCCAAGTAACTTTAACATAATAGATGTCACGATTGCGAAGACGTTGAACCTTTTGGCTAGTGATTTCAAAAGGTACCACTTCGAACATCAAGTCTTCAGTCAAATCCAGTGGATCAATTGTTAACACATGTGTTGGATCTCTGACATACTTCTTCAGTTGTTAGACATGGAATACATCACGTACACTAGACATTGATGGTGGTAGTGCTAACTAATATGCTACCTTCCCATGTCTAGCTAGAACTTCATAAGGTCCAATATATCTGGGACACAGCTTTCCCTTCTGTTTGAACCTTTTTAAACCATGCATGGGAGATATTTTTAGAAATACCTTATCACCTATGGTAAATTCAAGATCTCTTCGTCAATTGTCCGCATATTGCTTATGACGGTTTTAATCTATTCGAATTCTTTCATTGATAATGTCGACCACTCAACATGTCTCTTCTACAAACTCTGGTCCAACAACACTACGCTCTCCAACTTCATTCCAAAACGAAGGAGTTCGACACTTTCTACCATACAGTGCTTCATAGGGTGACATCTGTATTGTAGCTTGATAGCTATTGTTATAAGCGAACTTGACCAATGGTAACTTCTCATCCCATGATCCCTTAAAATCAATTACACAAGCTTGGAGCATGTCTTTTAAAATTTGAATGGTGCGCTCCAACTGTCCGTCTGTCTAAGGATGGAATGCGGTACTAAACTTTAATGTTGTACCCATAGCCTTCTATAATCCTTCCCAAAACTTTGAGGTAAAGCATGGGTCTCTGTCGGACACAATGCTTTCAGGTACACCATGTAATCTGACAATATTATCCACATACAGCGTAACTAACCTCTCTAGTATATACTGAGGTCGTATAGCTATGAAACGAGTTGTCTTAGTCAAATCTACTATCACCCAGACTGTGTCAACTACTCTGGAAGTCAAAGGTAACCCGGTGACGAAGTCCATAGTGATACAGTCCCATTTCCATGCTGGTTCTGGTAGTGGTTGCAATAAGCCTGCAGGCCTTTGCCTTTCAGCCTTTACCCACTGACAATTCAAGCATTGCGACACAAACTTAGCTACATCTGCTTTCATTTCCCTCCACCAATATAGTTTCTTCAGATCATGATACATCTTTGTACTTCTAGGATGTACCGAATAAGCAGTGGTGTGGGCTTCCTTCATTAGTCTGTATCTAATATCCAAATCTTCATTCTCAGAAACACATCATCTCCCTTTGTATCTTAATACTTCCTCAGAATCCAAAGTGAAGTCAGGGTTGCTCCTACCTTTTTCAAGGTCTTCTTTTACTGTTCTCAAATAGGGGTCTAACTGAATAGATAATTTTACTTCAACTATCAGATCAGGTACAATCTTCAATGTAGCAAACATATTTGAGAATCGATGAATAAACCCCTGATTAGTTGGTCCATCTGAAGTATCAATCACGAACTGCTCATTGTCACAATTGAATACTTTTTTGGCATCACACATTACAACATTGGTATTAGCTTCTTCCTGAGGTCTTGTCATTATTTTTCTACTTAGTGCATCGGCAACTACATTAGCCTTCCCTGGATGATACTGCATATCATAATCATAATCTTTCAGCAATTCCAACCATCTCCTCTGTCACATGTTCAACTCCTTCTGATTGAAAAGTTGAGTAAGACTCTTATAAACTGATTTAATCTAAAATTTCTCTCCATACAAATAATGTTTCCATATCTTGACAGCATATACTACTTCTGCTAGTTCCAAGTCATGAGTGGGGTAGTTCTTTTCATGAGTCTTTAATTGTCTAGACGCATATGCGATCACTTGCTTCCTTGCATGAGAACGCATCCCAAACCTAATCCAGACGCATCAGTGTACAAGGTAAATGGTTGTCCTGGGATCATAATAGTCAAGATGTGAGCTGATATTAATCTTGCCTTCAATGTTTGGAAACACTCGTCACACTTGTCTGTCCAAACAAACTTTCCTCCTTTCTTAGTCAGACTGGTGAGTAGTACTACGATTCTTGAGTAATGTTTCATGAATCATCGATAATAACCAGCTAAACCTAAGAAACTTCTAATTTCTACAACGTTCTTAGGTGCTTCCCATTTCACAATAGCTTCAATCTTGCTAGGATCCACTTTAATTCCATTAGCTCATACAACATACCCTAAGAAAGTGACTACATTTAGCCAAAATTTACACTTTGTAAATTTAGCGTAAAGCTTCTCTTTTCTTAAAGGCTGTAGAGCAGCTCTTAAATTTGTGATATAAGTTTCTTTATCCTTGGAGTAGACTAGTATGTCGTCAATGAATACGATGACTGACGCATCCAACATATCATGGAATACCTTATTCATATGTTCCATAAAAGTTGTGGGTGCATTAGTTAATCCAAAAGACATAACTAAAAATTTATAATGTCCATATCTGGTTCTGAAGGCTGTCTTTGGAATATCACCTTCCTTAATCTTCAATTGATGGTATCCCGACCGAAGATCAATTTTAGAGAACACTTTGGCACCTTGCAACTGGTTGAATAAGTCATCGATCCGAGGCAACGGATACTTGTTCTTGATCGTGAGCTTGTTCAATTCTTGATAATCTATACAAAGTCGAATGCTACCGTCCTTTTTTATGAACAATACTGACGCTCCCCATGGTGATATACTAGGTCAAATATAACCCTTGTCCAGTAGTTCTTGTAATTGTACCTTCAGTTCATTCAGTTCAATAGGAGCCATCCGATAAGGTGCCTTAGATACTAGTGCGGCTCTGGGGATAAGGTCTATTATGAACTATGTCGCTTGGTCAAGTAGCAATCCTGGTAATTCCTTAGGAAATACATCCAGATTCACACACAACTTCAATATCTTCCATTCGTGGTGCTTCCTTGGTTAGGTCGACCACAGACACTAGATACCCAATTCCTCCTTTCTTAAGGCATCTCTTAGCCTTTAATGCCAAAAGAATGAGTTTTCATTTACGGGGAAGTTTGGTTCCCGTAAAACTAAACTCTATGCCTTCCTTGTCTTTGAATGTCAATTTCTTTTTCGTGCATAATAGGTTTGCAGAGTGCCAGGCTAACCAATCCATTCCTAAGATAACATCGAAGTCTACTATCTCAAGTTAGACTAAGGTTGCATCCATAGTCTTGTCACCCATAATAACTGGACACAGTCCATAACCTTGGTCTAATTCTACTTCTAATCCTATAGGTGATCATATAAGCAGTTTGTAGTCTAAATATCTGAGGGGTATACTTGACTTCTTTCCAAACGACACAGATATAAAAGAATGAGTAGCCCCAGAGTCAAAGAGTACTCTGGCGTGTATGCCATTAACAGGTACGATACCTGTGATTTGGTTTAATTTAGTCTACATGCTCACACAAGGTAGTACAAAGCGAAAAGGTTGAATCATACCTGTGACCACATTAGGTGATCTGGCAGCATCCTCAGAAGTAATTGCATAAACTTTTCCTTGATGTAGCAGCTTCTTTGGCTTAAGACAATCTCTTGAATAATGTCCTATTTGATCGCAATTAAAGCACTTGACTCCAGCATTACCCTACTTCTACTGAGGTTGGATTGTCGATGTCACACCCCAATTCTGTACTATTCGGAATGGTGTGATGAACCGCTAATAAACCAACGGTTCAACCAGGATCTCGAATAGGCTGTGTCCGTTTGCTTAAACCAAACACATCCACAACCATAATCAGAGTAAATAAACAATAGCGGAAGTCTTATATATTAAATGAACTGAGAGTCTAACTGTGATAGAGTAAATAAATTATCCAATTATCTCCACAAGGACTAAGACATAAATTAAAATAATTAAATCAATTACATTGTCTGTATAATTTAAACCAAATCTAATCGAAAACACAGGAGTTGCACTCGCATGACGAATCATGCAACTCCATCATAACTTCAATGTCCATCACCGCCGCATATCCATACATCGGAGCATTTATATAATCTTCTATTGTGGTACTTGCATCATCAATTAAAAATATTTGACGTCGAAAGGGTGAGCACACATCACGGCTCAGTGAGCAAACAAAACAATGCAACAAACATATGCATGCATTCAATTCATATATTTGGTCTGATTCATAAGTTTACAATGTGCTATAGAAAGGTTCGGTGGCCGCCTAACCTCTATACACAAGGTGTGTAAGCCCACCCAATGGATCAAATGCCATTGTCGTCCACATCCACCCCACCATGGAATAGAGATAGAGCTAAAGTGCTTAGGACCACACCGCATCACACTTTCCCTGATGCTCTACCCATACCAATACGTAAGCTCCTGTTGGCGAGGGCTTACAAATTGGGCTCGCAACTAACCAATCTTAATGTCAAACAGTGTATCCAAGGCCTCATCCCAGCATCCCTCAATACGTCCATAGAGATAGAGCTAAGGCCCCCCGACAGAGTCAGAGACTACACGGTCCGAGACCACCTCCCCTGTGCCCTACGATGTAATAGTTCTGCTAAGGTAATGGCGATACGACGATGTTAGTGGACAAGACTTGAGGTAGAGATAGAGCTAGAGTCTGGTGACCAGGATGAACCACAGTGTCACGTCCTCCCCCTGATGTTCCACTCGCATCAAGCACACTAGCCATACACATAAATTTACATGCCTATTCCTAGCATCATAATCATCATCATGTTATAAATAAACTAAATTAAATATGCATGAATAGTAATAATAGGAATAGTAGATGACATGGGATATGCACATTACAATCATACAATCATAGAATCATACATGGTATTGGACTCAATGTACTAAAACAATTTATTATTAGCCAATTAGTTTTGGTCTTGTTCCCTCACCTTTGATTGAGTGTAGATCCTCGTTTAAGTTTTATGAATCACTTTTAAATTACTAGATAGGCCTAACAAGTCGATAGATTTTAATTAGAATTAATTCCAATAAATTTAGACTAATTGAAATCGTAGGGTCGCAGGTAGGGTAACACCTAGGGTTGCAGTTTTCTGCGACCCTAGGGTGTAGGGTCGGACGTGGGGTCGGATACCATTCGACCCTACGTGCGACCACACCCTCCCTGGAACTTCCTAAGGGCATGTGGTCGATCCTGTGGTCTTGTAGTGTCAGATATCATTCGACCCTACGTGCGACAACACATATTCTGAGTCGACCCTTCATTCTAAAGTCCATTCCTTCATGTTTGGATCCTTTGGCTTACTTTCATGGTCCATTCTATGATTGTTCTATGACTCAAAACTACAAGTTATACACTATTCATTGTCCATAACGATTTCCTCCATGGAATATCTTGAAATTTGTCCATGGATGGATGATTTGGGTTTCTCCAAACCCTATGTTCTTCATAACTATTCTATGATCTCTTATTCAGGTAAGGAATTAGGTTCATACCTTTATTCAGAGGTTTCTCTGAACTTCCTCCTCTTCCTTAGTCTTTTCTTCAAGTTCATTATCTTCTTCTCTTCCTTCTCTTTCTCTTTCTCTCACTCTCAATTAGGGTTGTAAAGGAGTGAAAGAGGCTAAGGGACATCCTATTTATAGAGAAAAACCCTCCATAATATGTCCCAATGAGTTTAGAAAAGATCCCCTTAGAATTAGGAAATTTTCTTAATTTTTGGTTTCTGTCTGTCATCGTAGGGTCACAGGATCCGTCGACCCTACACCTTTTTAGTCATCCGACCCTACGACTAAAAGTCATGGGTTAGACTTCTTTTGAGGTGGGGTCGACCCTACCTGTTTAGGCATGCGACCCTACCCTCACATTTACTGTTTTTGGGTTAGACTCATACCTAGTCTTGTGATTTCTTCACGCACTTGGTCCACTTGACTCGACCATGATAGGTAGACCTAGTACAAGGTGGTAAGACCGGTTAGTTCGATACGGGTCTTACAACTCCCCCCTCTTATTAAAATTTCATCCTCGAAATTTATACATACCTTTCGAGTCGAAAAGGGGAGGATATCGCTTTCGCATAGCATTCTCTTCTTCCCATGTGACCTCTTCTATGTCTCGGCTCCTCCAGGTGACCTTAACATAGTATATGTCACGGTTACATAGTCGTTGAACCTTTCAACTTGTGATCTCAGTTGGTGCTACTTCAAATGTTAAATCATCGATTAAATCTGGTAGGTCTACTGTCAAAATGTGCGTTGGATCTATGACGTACTTCTTTAATAATGAGATAGGAAATACATCATGTACATTTGACATGGATGGTGGTAGTGTTAACTGATAAGCCACCTTTCCACGTTTGGTTAAAATCTCATATGGCTCGACATATCTCGGACTTAGTTTCCCTTTCTGTCCGAATCATTTTAAACCTCGCATAGGTGATACTTTCAAGAATACCTTATCAACTATGGAAAATTCAAGGTCTCGGCATCGAGTATCTACATATTGTTTCTGACAATTCTGAGCCGTTCTAACTCTTTCTTTGATAATGTCGACTACTTGACAAGTCTCTTCAACAAACTCTTGCCCAACGATGCTACGTTCTCCAACTTCATTCCAAAACAAAGGAGTTCGGCACTTCCTTCCATATAGTGCTTCGTAGGGTGACATATGTATAGTAACCTGATAGCTGTTGTTATAGGCAAACTCGACCAATGGTAGTTTCTCATCCCATGATCCCTTGAAATCAATAACATAGGCTCGAAGCATGTCTTTTAAATCTGAATGGTACGCTTCGACTGTCCGTCTGTCTGAGGATGGAATGCAGTACTGAACTTTAACGTTATACCCATAGCCTTTTGCAATCCTTTCCAAAACTTTGAAGTAAAGCGTGGGTTTCTATCAGATACAATGCTTTCTGGTACACCATGTAATCTGACAATGGTATCCACATATAGCTTGGCTAACCTCTCCAAGGTATACTATAATCGTATAGCTATAAAGCGAGCTGTCTTAGTCAGACGATCTACAATCACCTAGACCGCGTCAACTACTTGAGGAGTCAATGCTAACCCGGTGACGAAGTCCATAGTGATGCAGTCCCATTTCTATGCTGGTTCTGGCAGCAACTGCAACAGTCCTGCAGGTTTTTGCCATTTAGCCTTCACCCTCTGACAATTTAGGCATTGAGACACAAATTTAGCTGCATCTGCTTCCATTCCTCTCCACCAATATAATTTCTTCAAATAATGATACATCTATGTACTTCTAGGATGTACCGAATAGGCGGTGATGTGAGCTTCCTTCATTAGTCAGTGTCTAATGTTTAAATTTTCTTTTTCAAGAACACATACTCTTCCTTTGTACTTCAGTACCTTTTCATCATCCACGGTGAACTCAGAAATAGTCCTACCTTTTTCGATGTCTTCCTGTACGGTCCTCAGATAAGGGTCTGATTTAAGAGCGGCTTTCACTTCATCAATTATATCAGGTACAATCTTCAATGTTGAAAACATATTTGAAAACTGATGAATAAACCCTTGGTTGCTTGATTCACCTGGTGCATCTATCTTGAACTGCTCATTACCATAATTGAACACTTTTCTTGTAGTACACATTGCTGCAGTCGTGTTAACCTCTCCTTGAGATTTTATCATTGCTTTTCGGCTTAGTGCATCAGCAACTACATTAGCCTTTCCTGGATGATACTGGATATCACAATCATAATCCTTCAATAATTCCAGCCATATTCTTTGTCTCATGTTCAACTCCTTCTAATTAAATAGATAAGTAAGACTCTTATGATCTGATTTAATCTGAAATTTCTCTCCATACAAATAATGTCTCCATATCTTGACAGCATGTACTACTGCTGCTAGTTCCAAGTCATGAGTGGGATAGTTCTTCTCATGTGTCTTCAGTTGTCTTGAGGCATATGTAATTACTTGTTCTACTTGCATAATTACACATCCTAAACCCAATCCAGACGCATCAGTGTACAAGGTAATGGCTATCTTGGAATAGGAATAGTCAAGATCGGAGTAGATATCAATCTAGCATTCAATGTTTGGAAACTCTTCTCACATTTCTCAGTCCAAATAAACTTTTCTCCTTTCTTGGTCAAACTGGTGAGAGGTACAACAATTCTAGAATAGTCTTCCACGAATCATCGATAATACCCAGCTAGACCTAGGAAACTTCTAATTTCTGTAATGCTCTTCAATGCTTCCCACATCACAATGGCTTGAATCTTGCTAGGATCCACTTTAATTCCTTCAGCGGATACAACATGGCCTAAGAAAGCGACCTCATTTAGCCAAAACTCACACTTTGTAAATTTGGTGTAAAGCTTCTCTTTCCTTAGTCACTGCAGAGCGGCTCTTAGATTCATGACATGAGTTTCCTTGTCCTTGGAGTAGACCGATATATCATCAATAAACACAATGATCAACGTATCCGACATATCATGGAATACCCGATTCATGAGTTTCATAAAATTTGCGGGTGCATTAGTCAATCCAAAAGACATGACTAAGAATTTATAATGTCCATATCTTGTTCTGAATGCTGTCTTTGGAATATCTCCTTCCTTAATCTTCAACTGATGGTATCCTGACTGAAGATCAATCTTGGAGAACACCTAGGCACCTTGCAACTGATCGAACAAGTCATCGATCCGAGGCAACGGGTATCGATTCTTGATTGTAAGCTTATTCAATTCTCGATAGTCTATACACAGTCGAACGCTTCCGTCCTTCTTCTTTACAAACAATACTGGTGCTCCCCATGGTGATATGCTAGGTCTGATATAACCCTTGTCCAGTAATTCCTATAACTATACTTTTAATTCCTTCAATTCAGTAGGAGTCATTCTATAAGGTGCTTTAGATACTGGTGCGGCTCCGGGTATTAGATCTATAACAAACTTTGTCGCTCGGTCGGGTGGTAGTCCTGGTAGTTCTTCAGGAAATACATCTGGAAAGTTACGCATAACATCAATATTTTCTATTTGTGGTGCTTCTTTGGTTAAGTCGACCACTGATACTAGATACCCAACTCCTCCTTTCTCTAGGCATTTTCTAGCCTTTAATGCAGAGAGGATGAGTTTCCATTTACGGGGAAGTTTGGTTCCCACAAAACTAAACTCTGCTCCTTCCTTGTCTTTAAATGTCAGTTTCTTTTCTACACATAATAGGTTTGTAGAATGCCGAGCTAACCAGTCCATTCCCAATATGACGTCAAAGTCTGCGATCTCAAATTGAATCAAGGTTGCATCCAAAGTCTTCTCGTCAATAAGAAATGGACATGGTCCATATCCTTTTTCTAATTCTACTTCTAATCCCATCGGCGATCGTACAAGCAGTTTGTAGTTTAACGATTTGAGGGGTAGATTTAGCTTCTTTCCAAATGACACAGATATAAAAGAATGAGTAGCTCTAGAATCAAAGAGTACTCTAGCGGGTATGCCATTAATAGGTACAATACATGTGATTTGTTTTAGTTTTAGTCTACATGATCACACTATGTAACATAAATGAAAGGTTCAGGTCATACCTATGACACAACAGGCGATGCGATAGCATCCTCAGATGTAACAGCATAAACCTTACCTTGCTGTAGCTGCTTTCTGGGTTTAGGACACTCCCTTGAGTAATGTCCTACTTGGTTGCAGTTATAGCATTTTACTCCTTCGATGGTTTGCTTTTGTTACGGTTGAGATGCTGGAGTAGTCTTGGCTGCAGCATTGAAGCCTTGTGTACGGAAGGGTTTAAATGTCCTTGTATTCCCTCCGTCGTATGAATTTTCGTTTGGCCTTTTTATACCACTATTTTGAGCAAAGTAGCTCTCCTTCTGGCTCGACTCTATTACTCGAGCAATTTGTACTGCTTCATTGTAGACTTTCTTCTCCAGTCCTAGAACATGCTCACGAATGCTTCCCCCAAGTCCCATGACGAAACTTCGGGTCTATGTATTTTCCTCTTGCATGCTAGCGGGTGCAAAGAAAAACAGCTCCTCATAACGCTGTTGGTATGCATCCATAGTCATCTAACCCTGATATAGACTCAGGAACTCTTTCTCTATAGAATCTTTGAAACTTCTGGGGAAGTACTTCTCAAAGAATGCTTCTTTATGTATAGCCCAGGTCAATTGGGCGTGCTTTGTTAATAGATAAGTCTGTGTGGACTTACACCAGTGGTGTGCTTCGTCTTTTAGCATGAAGGTTGTAGGCAACACTTTCTCCTCCTCATTCACTGTCATCATCATAAAATTTCTTTCCATTTCATCAACCCAGTGTGCTGGCCACAAAGGATCTGCTGGCTTACCATTATATTCTTTGGGCTTCATCTTCAAAAAATGCTCGATCAGTCAGGAGTGGTCCAGCTGATACGGAGCATAAGCCCCATAAATAGGTGGTTGGTACTGGTAACTGCCTTGAGCTACCCCAGGATTCTGTACTTGAGCCGGCATAAGTGGTGTTTGAGGTACATGGGGTATTGTGTTGCTTACCCCTGGTACTGTGCTAGATTGTCCTACTAGCATAGGTGTCGTATGTGCAACTGGAAAAGCCATTCCTATAACAGATTGCATATTGGCTTGCACCTGCTGTATTTGCTGCAGCTGTTGTGCCAAGTTCATTACTGTTGTATTTGCTGCAGCTATGCTAGCTCTGATACCAAATTGTCACACCCCAATTACGCATTATTCAGAATGGTGTAATGAGCCGCTAATAAACCAATGGTTCAATCAGGATCTCGAAATAGGCTATGTCCGTTTGCTTAAACCATACAAATCCACAACCATAATCAGAGTAAATAAACAATAGCGAAAGTCTTATATATTAAATGAACTGAGAGTCTAACTGTGATAGAGTAAATAAATTATCCAATTATCTCCACAAGGACTAAGACATAAATTAAAATAATTAAATAAATTACATTGTCTGTATAATTTAAACCAAATCTAATAAAAAATACAAGAGTTGCACTCGCATGACGAATCATGAGACTCCATCATAACTTCAGCGTCCATCGCCGCCGCATGTCCATACATCGGAGCATTTATATAATCTTCTACTGTGGTACCTGTATCATCAACTAAAAAAATTCGACGTCAAAAGGGTGAGCACACATCATGTGTAAGACCCACACGCCATGAACCCAGTCTAACCTTACATTTCGTGTCGTGACCAGTATACATATTATGGTCGAGCCAAGTGGACCAAGTGCGTGAAGAAACCCAAGGCCCGATATAAAATTTAACTCAAAAACAGTCAAAATGAGGGTAGGGTCACATACCCAAACAGGCAGGGTCGACCACACCTCAAAAGAAGTCCAACCCATGACTTTTTGGTCATGGGGTCGCAGGGGTCTCGGATAGTCCGACCCCCTCATCGACCCCCTAGCATCGACCTTAGGAAAACAGCAAAAACAGCACGAACCAAAAATTAGGAAGCTTTCCTAATTTCAATTGGGACCTTTCCTAAACTCAATGGGACTTATTTTGGGAGGTTTTCCTCTATAAATAGGACATCCCTAAGCCTCTTTCACTTCTTTTAGAACCCTAATTGAAAGTAAGAGAAAGAGAAGAGAAAGAGAAGAAGAGAAGGAATAGAAGAAGAGAAGGAAAACTTGAAGAAAAGGCTAAGGAAGAAGAAGAAGCTCAGAGAAATCTTTGAAACTCAGACTAGAGAAGGTATGAACCTCAATCCCTATCTGAATTGAAAGCTTAGAATAGATTATGATGAAGTTATGTTAGGAGAAACCCTAATACTATCCATCCATGGATGAATTCCAATGGAAATCATGGAAAACTATGAAAAGTGAGTAACATGGAGTTTTGAGCCATAGAACAATCATAGAATGGACTATAAAAGTAAGCCAAAGGACTCAAACATGAAAGAATGGACTGTAGGATGAAAAGGTCAACTCAAACCATGGGCGGTCGCACGTAGGGTTGATTGGGAATCGACCCTACCAGACTACAGGATCGACCCCCAGCTTTAGGGAAGTCTAGGGAAGCTGTGGTCGCACCTAGGGTCGATGGAACATCCGACCCTAGCATCGACCCTACACCCTGGGGTCGCAGAAAATTGCTACCCTACCTGCAACCCGTCCTGCGACCCTAGCTTAACAGCAAGCCTAAAATTATCGGAATGACTTCTAATTAAAATCTATCGACTTGTTAGGTTTTCCTATTGATATAAAGGTGATACTTAGAGCTTCAAAGAGGACTTACACTCAAGCAAAGGTGAGGGAACAAGACCTTAACTAATTGGGCTAATAATAAACTATTTTTATTTCTTGAGTCCAATGCCATGATTGATTCTATGCGTGTATGCTTGTACTGTGCATTCAACATGTCATCCAATATTCCTACTATTAATGTTCATGCATATTTAATTCTATTTTATTTATAACATGATGATGATGATGATGCTAGGAATAGGCATGTGAATGTATGTGTGTGGTTAGTGTGCTTGTTGCAAGTGGAGCATCAGGGGGAGGACGTGACATTATGGTTCAGCCTGGTCACCAGACTCTAGCTCTATCTCTATTCAATTATTGTCCACTGACATCATCGTATCGCCATTACTTTAGCAAAACTATTACGTCGTAGGGTATCAGGGGAGGTGATCTCGGACCGTGTAGTCTTCGACTCTGCCAGGGGGCCTTAGCTCTATCTCTATGGACGTATTGAGGGATGCTGGGGTGAGGCCTTGGGTACACTGTTTGACATTAGGATTGGTTAGTTGCGAGCCTAGTTTGCAAACCCTCGCCAGCAGGGGCTTACGTGTTGGTATGGGTAGAGTATCAAGGGAAGTGTGATGCGGTGTGGTCCTAAGCACTTTAGCTCTATCTCTATTCTATGGTGGGTGCATGTGGGACGACAATAAACGTTAACCTTTGGGCGGCTTCACACACTCATGTATAGAGGTGAGGCGGCCATTGAACCTTTCTATAGCACATTGCAAACTTAAAAACCAGACCACAGATATGAATTGAATGCATGCATATGTTGTTGCATTGTTTTGTTTACTCACTGAGCTCAAGTTGAAGAGCTGACCCTCGCGTGCACAATTCTTTTTAGTTTCTGATGTTGCAGGTATTATGATTGAAGATTATGTCGACACGCCAACATATGAACAGGTGGCGGCTATGATGAGCAAGCTATGAAGGACAAACATGGTTCATTAAGCGAGCGTTTCAACTATGGATACGCTTAGTGTTTAATTTTTGTATTTGAATATTGTAATATGTATTAAATTATGTTTTGGTTACATGGAGGTAAATAGAATATTAATTATTTATCATGACTAGACCTGAGTTCATTATCTGTACGACTTCTGCTATTTATTTTATTACCTCTGATTAATGTGGAATGTGTTTTGGTTTAACAACGTGGGATAGCCTATACGAGATCGTGGATGGACCGTTGGTTTATTAAATGGTTCATCACACCATTTTGGTTAGTCCAGAATTGGGGTGTGACATCACGGCTCAGTGAGCAAACAAAACAATGCAACAAACATATGCATGCATTCAATTCATATCTTTGGTCTGGTTCATAAGTTTGCAATGTGCTATAGAAAGGTTCGGTGGCCGCCTCACCTCTATACACAGGGTGTGTAAGCCCACCCAATGGATCAAACACCATTGTCGTCCACATCCACCCCAACATGGAATAGAGAAATAGCTAAAGTGCTTAGGACCACACCGCATCACACTTCCCCTGATGCTCTACCCATACCAACACGTAAGCCCCTGTTGGCGAGGGCTTGCAAACTGGGCTCGCCACTGACCAATCCTAATGTCAAACAGTGTATCCAAGGTCTCACCCCAGCATCCCTCAATACGTCCATAGAGATAGAGCAAAGGCCCCCCGATAGAGTCAGAGACTACATGGTCCGAGACCACCTCCCCTGATGCCCTACGACGTAATTGTTCTACTAAGATAATGGCGATACGATGATGTTAGTGGGCAAGACTTAAGTAGAGATAGAGCTAGAGTCTGGTGACCAGGATGAACCACAGTGTCACGTCCTCCCCCTGATGCTCCACTCGCATCAAGCATACTAACCACACACATACATTCACATGCCTATTCCTAGCATCATAATCATCATCATGTTATAAATAAAGTGAATTAAATATGCATGAACAATAATAATAATAGGAATAATAGATTACATGTGATATGCACATTACAATCATACAATCATAGAATCATTCATGGTATTAGACTCAATAAATGAAAATAGTTTATTATTAAGAAATTAGTTTAGGTCTTGTTCCCTCACCTTTGATTGAGTATAGATCTTCGTTCAAATTTTATAAATCACTTTAAAATCACTAGAAAAGCCTAACAAGTCAATAGATTTTAATTAAAATTAATTCCAATAAATTTAGACTAACTGAAATCGTAGGGTCTTAGGTAGGGTAGCACCTAAGGTAGCAGTTTTCTGCGACCCTAGGGTGTAGGGTCGGACGTGGGGTCAGATACCATTCGACCCTACGTGCGACCACACCTACCTTGGAACTTCCTGAGGGCATGTGGTCAATCCTGTGGTCTTCTAGGGTCGGATATCATTCGACCCTACGTGCGACCACTCGTATTCTGAGTCGGCCCTTCATTCTAAAGTCTATTCTTTCATGTTTAGATCATTTGGCTTACTTTCATGGTCCATTATATGATTGTTCTATGGCTCAAAACTACAAGTTATACACTATTCATAGTCCATAATGATTTTCTTCATGGAATCTCTTGAAACTTATCCATGGATGGATGATTTGGGTTTCTCCTAACCCTATGTTCTTCATAACTATTCTATGATCTCTTATTCAGGTAAGGAATTAGGTTCATACCTTTATTCAGAGGTTTCTCTGAACTTCCTCCTCTTCATTAGTCTTTTCTTCAAGTTCCTTCTCTTCTTCTCTTCCTTCTCTTTCTCTTTCTCTTACTTTCAATTAGGGTTGTAAAGGAGTGAAAGAGGCTAAGGGACGTCCTATTTATGGAGGAAAACCCTTAATAATAAGTCCCAATGAGTTTAGAAAAGATCCCCTTAGAATTAGGAAAGTTTCCTAATTTTCGGTTTCTGTCTGTCATCGTAGGGTCGGACGTAGGGTCACAGGATCCGTCGACCCTACACCTTCTTAGTCATCTGACCCTATGACTAAAAGTCATGGGTTGGACTTTTGTTGAGGTGGGGTCGACCCTACCTGTTTAGGCATGCGATCCTACCCTAACATTTACTGTTTTTGGGTTAGACTCATACCTGGTCTTGTGATTTCTTAACGTGCGTGGTCCACTTGGCTTGACCATGACAGGTAGACCTGGTACTAGATGGTAAGACCGGTTAGTTCGATACGGGTCTTACAGTCGAGGTAGTCTTGGCTACATCATTAAAGCCTTGAGTACAGAAGAGTTTGAATGTCTTTGAGTTCCCTCCGTTATATTTATTTCCATTAGGCCTCTTTATACCTCTGTTCTGAGTAAAGTAACTCTCTCCCTAGCTCAATTTTAGCACTAGAGCATTCAGTACGGCTTCATTATAAATCTTCTTTTCCAACCCCAATACATGCTTACGAATGTTTCCCCTAAGTCACATGACGAACCTTCGGATTTTGGTATTTTCCTCCTGGATGCTAGAGGGCGCAATGAAAAATTGCTCTTCATAACAGTGCTGATAAGCGTCTACAGACATTTGTCCTTGATACAAACTCAAGAACTCCTTTTCCATTTGATCTCTGAAACTCCTGGGAAAATACTTTTCTTATAAATCTTCTTTATAGATAGCGCAGGTCAGTTGGGTGTGCTTGGTTAGTAGATAACTTCGAGTGAATTTCCACCAGTGGTGTGCATCACCTTTCAGCATAAATGTGGCACATAATATTTTCTCCTCTTCATTTACAGTCATCATGGTTCTTACCATGGTTCCTTGATTCCATGACCTGAATGGCTACAGGTTCATTGAAGCAGAGGTTCAATATCTTCGGTTTGATCGAAAAAAAGTAAAAGGGGGTCGATGTGTGAACTTAGCCAATTTAGCGCTGTTTGATGTAGAGAGGGCATTTGGAGATATGGGCTGGATTTTAGTGATTCTGTACGAGGCTTGCACCCGTCCGGACTTGGTAAAGAAATTCTACTATCACCTACAGGTAGAGGGTGACCTAGAGAATGTGGATAGGGGTAGAGAGTTTCGGATCACCAGTTGGGTGAAAGGGGTTCCTATCTCTTTCAACTGCCAGGAGTTGACTGATCTCCTGGGCATTTCCAACGATGGGCAGTTGGTTTATTGTACACCAAGGGAGCCCCAGTTCCTATCTATATAGGTGCATGCAGGGATAGACAATCAGATTCTTCGGGACGACCACTGGGAAATGAAGGCGTTTAACTTGCATCTAGAGCCACGGGTCTACTGTAAGATTATCCAGCATAATCTGATCCCTCAAGGTGGACACTACGAGATGGTTTCTCAACTAACTCAGTACCTATTATATTATATCTATACTAGGCAGCCTGTCTGTCTCCCATACATCATCATCCGGACTATGCACAGAGCTACGTTGCCTGACTCGAGAGGTAACTTGCCCTATGGACGGCTGATCTCTACCTTGCTCGCACGTCTATAGGTGAACCTAGAGGATGAGAGGATTTTTAAGGACACCTTCTCAGCTAACTTGGATTGAGAGGCCATCAGTAGGATGGGCATGAGAGAGATACAGGTCAATGATGACGAGAGGAATGCTATGAGACGTCCTCTCACTAGGGTAGCGGCAGCAGATGCAGAGGAAACAACAGCAGCAGCAACAGAGGCACACGAGAGTGATGATGAGGAGGATGATGATAGGATGTACATGGATGTGGATGCCATCCCTCCTCCATTACAACAACATTCTACAAAAGCTAGTCCTTCTCAGGCTTCTCATTGAGCTGGCCCTTCACGTCCACCGTCAGATGCCATGATGGGGGTGCTACGTGAGATTCGGGAGGCCCAACTTGCTATGGATCAGAGGGTAGGAGAGATCCTAGGCACTATGTGCTCTATAGACCAGTGGGTAACGGATCTAGCTGTTAGTCTCCAAGTGACCCAGACTCAGGTAGCCTGGCTCATGAGAGTATATGCTGAGGACTATGATCGAGATCATGAGGCACCTCCTTCTCCAGCACCCTCAGCTCCATGGTTGTCCCATTATCTTCTTTCCTTTTTACTCTATAGGGTAACTGTCCGAATTATGGACCGTACTCCGATTCGGAAGTAAATTTGTGTTATTCCTTTTTGATATATATAATTTGTTTCTCATTTACTTATGTACATTATTTTCTTTCTTAGTTTATGTCTCAAACAACACGAGAGCTTATGGTATGTTCTTATTACAGTTTTTAATTTTATCCTAACTCAGTTCATGACTCATATAGAAGTAGTTAGGTCAATAGATAGAACTTGAGAGAGCTCTGATACCAAGTTGTCACACCCTAATTCTGGACTAACTAGAATAATGTGATAAATCGTAAATAAACCAAGGATTCAACCAGGATCTCCGTTAGGTAGTACACACCATGTCAACTACACACACCTTCCACAGAAATAATCAGAGATAAATAACAAATAAGCAGAAGTCTTATAGATAATGAAGTGAGTGCTAACAATGATATAATAATTATTTAAACTAATTATTTCCCAAAAACTCAAGACATAAAGATAAATAATCCGTTACATGTTTCAATAACCAAATATAGCTAAACTAATAAAAAATGTAGTGGTTGCACTCGCATGAAGGATCACATGCATCTTCAACAGCTTCTACATCCATGGCTGCAACGTGTCTGTACATCGATGCATTCACATAATCTTTAATAGTAGGACCTACATCATCAACTAAAATATTCGACGTTGAAAGGATGAGCACACATCATGGCTCAGTGAGTAAAACAAAATAATGCAACAAACAAATGCATGTATTTAATTCAATATCTTTGGTTTGGTTTTTAAGTTTGTAATATGCTATAGAAAGGTTTGGTGGCCCCCGTACCTCTATACACAAGTGTGTGAATCCGTCCAATGGATCAAATACCATTGTCGTCCCACATGCACCCACAATGGAATAGAGATAGAGCTAAAGTGTCTGGATCACACACCGCCAACACTTCCCCTAATGCCCTACCCATACCAATACGTAAGCCCCTATTGGCGAGGGCTTGTAAACTGGGCTAGCAACTAACCAATCCTAAATGTCATTCAGTGTATCCAATGCCTCACCCCAGCATCCCTCAATACATCCACAGAGATAGTGCTAAGACCCCCAGGCAGAGTCAGAGACTACACGGTCTGAGACAACCTCCCCTGATGCCCTATGACATCATAGTTCTGCTAAGGTAATGACGATACGACAATGTCAGTGGGCAAGACTTGAGTAAAGATAAAGCTAGAGTATGGTAACCAGGTCAAAGACCACAATGCCATGTCCTCCCCCTGATGCCCCACTCGCATCCAATACACTAACCACACACACACAATCACATGCCTATTCCTATCATCATCAATCAACATGGTAGTAAATAGACAAAAGTAAATATGCATGAGCAGTAATAACAATAATATTAGATGACATGTGAGATTCACATCACAAGCATACAAATATAGCATCATTCATGGCATTGGACACAATAAAGTAAACAGTTTATTATTATCCAATTAGTTTAGGCCTTGTTCCTTCACCCGTTAGCAAAATTCGATCTCCTTTCAAGCCTTGTAATTCTCTTTAAATCAATTTAATAACCTAAAAATTATATGAATTTAAGTTAGGGTTCATATGTAACATGTTACAGTAGTCATAAATTTAAATAGAGCACTGATAGGTGTCTGATTGGCCCTATGGTCTCATACTATGTCGACCTTACTGCCTACGGTCGATACCCTACGGTCGGACCATATGCTACCGTACCTGTGACCATATGGTTTCTAAGTTCTTCCTGAATGCCTATGATCGATACTCTGATCATGCTGGTCAAGCTATGGTCGATCGTAGCTGCGACCTTGAGATTTCTGGTTACAAACTACACTCGATCCGAGTCCTTCTTGGGTCAACTCATCGGCTCTTCAATTGGGTTTATCCTAATGATTATTCTAAGGCTAAGTTTCTTAGTCTTACCAACTAATTACTCTAACCTATTCTCCATGGTTTTCCATTAGAGGCTTGCTTAGCAATTCCCATGGTTGCATTCTTACGTTGGGTTTGGTATCTTAATTTACATTAGAAACCTTTACTCCTAGTGTTCTAAGGCTACAGAGACAAGGTTCATACCTTACTTGTTGCAGAGAGTCTGTGGAACTCTTCTCTCAGTCTCCTCCTTAGTCTTCTCTTCTTCTCCTTCTTTTCCTTCTCTTTCCTTCTCTTTCTCTAGGGTTTACTAATGTTCTAAAAGAGTGAAAAAGGCTGAGGAATGCCTTTTATATAGAGAAAAATTCTTTATATAGAGTTCTCCAACATTAGGAAAGAAATCCTCCTCAAATTAGAAAAGTTTCCATCTCGAAGTCTAATCTGGGGTCTCACAGTCGATGACCTACTATCGCAGAATCCGTCGACCATAGGGTCGAAAACATCGACCGTATGGTCCTGGATCAGTGACCTTTGTTTCTTACCTTATGGTCGACCATACCTACCCAGGTATTCGACCATACGCATACTTTTGAGCATTTTTAACTCGATTCATACCTGGTTTTGTGATCCATCTTCACACAGTCTGTCCACTTGGTCCAGCAATGATGGGAAGACCTAGCATGACACAGTTAGACCAAGTTAGTGGAGTATGGGTCTTACATTTATGTTGGCAAGAACATACTTTTCGCTATACCCTAGTCGAACTGCCATGCATATACACTATTGCAAGACAATCCTTGTGGGGACGTGCATGTAGGCACCCACATTCATGGGAAGAGTAATAATGGAAAAATGGTAAAAGTCTTAATCAAGAATCATAAAGCCTAGCCCAACACAATTCCAAAATCAGGGTTGTAGATTACAAGGGTAGTTTAGGATGATCCCTACCCCTCAGTTCATTTCTCTTAGGGTACAAAGACCTAAATAGGTATGATGTTAACCCAACCATAAATCATCTAGGATCATCTTTCGGTCCGGCTGGACTACCCATATTTTGACCCAAGCGGTCACCCAATGAACGTCAGGTTGAATTTTAAACTACACAGATCCTAATTCTTAGGGCAAACCCTAAGATACGTAGGTAGTCTGGGAAGACTCCCAGACATGGTTCTACAACTCAATCAATACACACCCTACTCCCTGAGAGACACACCCTACTCCCTCAGAGATATACCTTACTCCCTAAGAGTTCATATCTTAATCCCTGAGAGACACCTTACTCCCTGAGAGTATACACGCCCTACTCCCTGAGAGACACACCTTACTTCCTGAGAGATACACCTTACTCCTTGAGAGACATACCCTACTCCCTGAGAGTACACATACTGTCCTCCCTGAGAGACATACTTTACTCCCCGAGAGACATACTTTCCTCCCTGAGAGACATACCCTACTCCTTGAGAGACATACCTACTCCCTGAGAGACAAACCTTCCTCCCTAAGAGACATATCTTACTCCCTAAGAGTATACATACTTTACTCCCTGAGAATGCTTACATATCCTACTCCCTGAGAGTGAATATCTTAGTCACTGAGGCTACCCTAATCCACCCAACAATGAACTATGTTGTACCTGATTTCCAGGACCTCTAGAATATATAGGTAACTTGGAGGATACTCCAAGTACGGTACCACATCTTAGTATCTTTAGGTCCTCCATATCTATATCCATATCCATATTCACTTTGATCTGTTAGGCCATCTCTAGATTCAATCTCAATCATCATCAAGCATAAACTTCAACTTGAATAATTGAATCTAAGGAAGCTTAATCATAATCCACATCCATAAACTTTAAACATATTTTGTTTTGAACTATGTTATGGACTTGATTTTCAAGAATGGAATACGTAGGCAATTTGAGATGTTCTGGACATCTCAGATTCAGTCCATCACCGAACCATATTCGGTTCCGTTCATTGTATATTATTTAATTTATTTATTTACTTTGAGAACATGTTTGGCTGAACTTAGGCTAGAAAAACTTAGCAACTTGGCATAGGATCACCCATGAGCCTTAGTCATCATCCATTGACCATGAACAGTCAGACTCATAGAGTTTAAGAAAAGTAGAATCATATAGGAGGCCGATTTTTGGATTGGGTAGCTTTGGGTGCCTAACACCTTCCCAAACTGTACCTTGAATGCTTACTCATTCTCTAATAGACCAAAGCCGATATGTTGTGTAAGACCCGTATCGAACTAACCGGTCTTACCAACTTGTACCAGGCCAACCTATCATGGTCGAGCCAAATGGACCAAGTACGTGAAGGAAATAGCAAGACCATGTATGAAACAGACCCAAAAATAATAAAATAGGGGGTAGGGTCGCATACCTAAACAGGTAGGGTCGATCCCACCTCATCAGGAAGTCAGCCCCATGACTTTTAGTCCTTGGGTCGGACAACTGAAACCCTAGGGTCGACGGGATCAGCGACCCTAGCATCGACCCTAGGATCACCGACAGAAACCGTAAATAGGAAACTTTTCTAAATTCAAGGGGATTCTTTCCTAATCTCAATGGGACTTATTTTGAGAGGTTTTTCTCTATAAATAGGATGTCCCTTAGCCTCTTTCACTCCTTTTGAAACCCTAATTGAAAGAGAAGAGAAGGAGAAGAGAAGGAAAGTTGGAGAACAAGGACTAAAGAGAAGAAATTCAGAGAAACCTCTGAATCTCAGCAAACCTCAGGTATGGATATGTTTTCCATGAATTGTTTAAGACCTTAGAATAGTTCATGAAGAGGGTATGATCTAGGAGAAACCCAAATCATCCATCCATGGAAAGATTTCAATGAAATCCATAGAGGGAATCATGGTAGACAAAGTAAGGAAGTAACCTGGAGTTTTAAGCCATAGAACAAGCATAGAATGGACTGTGGAAGTAAGCCAAAGGACCCAAACATGAAAGATTAGACTGTAGAATGATAAGGTCGACTCAAACCATGTGCGGTCGCACATAGGGTCGATTGGGAATCGACTCTACCAGACCACAAGATCGACCCCTAGCTCCCGGGAAGTCCAGGGAAACTGTGATCGTGCCTAGGGTCGATGGGACAACCGACCCTAGCATCAACCCTATACCCTGGGGTCGCAGAAACCTGCGACCCAACCTGCGACCCATCCTGCGACCCTAGCTTTACAGCAAGCTTAAAACTGTCGTAATGAATTCTAATTAAAATCTATCGACTTGTTAGGTTTTCCTATTGATATAAAGCTGATTCTTAAAGCTTGAAAGAGGATTTACACTCAAGCAAAGGTGAGGGAACAAGACCTAAACTAATTGGCTAATAATAAATTATTTTCATTTATTGAGTCCAATCCTATGTATGATTCTCTGATTGTATGATTCTCTGATTGTATGATTTTAATGTGCATATCACATGTCATCTACTATTCTTGTTATTACTGTTCATGCATATTTAATTTAGTTTATTTACAACATGATGATGATGATGATGCTAGGAATAGGCATGTGAATGTTTGTGCGTGGTTAGTGTACTTGATGCGAGTGGGGCATCAGGGAAAGTGTGATGCGATGCGGTCCTAAGCAGTTTAGCCCTATCTCTACCCAAGTCTTGTCCACTAACATCGTCGTATCTCCATTACCTTAGTAGAACTATTACGTCGTAGGGCATCAGGGGAGGTGGTCTCGGACCATGTAGTCTTCGACTCTGCCGGCGGGCCTTAGCACTATCTCTATGGACGTATTGAGGGATGCTGGGGTAAGGCCTTGGATACACTGTTTGATATTAGGATTGGTTAGTTGCAAGCCCAGTTTGCAAGCCCTTGCCAATAGGGGCTTAAGTGTTGGTATGGGTAGAGTATCAGGGGAAGTGTGATGCAGTGTGGTCCTAAGAACTTTAGCTCTATCTCTATCTCATGGTGGGTGCATGTGGGGGTGGCGATGGTGTTTGATCCGTTGAGCGGTTCTACACACTCATGTATAGAGGTGTGGTGGCCTCCAAACCTTTCTATAGCACATTGCAAACTTATATACCAGACCACAGATATGAATTGAATGCATGCATATGTTTGTTGCATTGTTTTGTTTGCTCACTGAGCCGTGATGTGTGCTCACCCTTTTTGAATTCGAATATTTTAGTTGATGATGCAGGTACCACTGTGGAAGATTATATGAATGCTTCTGTATACGGGCACGTGGCTGCAATGGAGGCTGAAGATATAGTGGAGACGCATGACACCTCATGCAAGTGCAACTCATGCATTTTCAATTAGATTTTTATTTAAACTATTAAGGAAATGTAATTTGATATTTTATTTATTTATGTCTCGGTTGATACAACATAATTGGATATTTTAATTATGATTATCACAGTTAGATTCTCGATTCATTTAATATTAAGACTTCTGCTATTGTGTATTTATTCTGATTATGGTTGTGGATGTGTATGGTTTAAGATAATGGACACAGCCTATTTGAGATCCTGGATTGAACCGTTGGTTTATTAGCGGTTCATCACACCGTTCTGAATAGTGCAGAATTGGGGTGTGACAACATGGTATCAGAGCTCTCAGGCCCTGTCTTTTAAACCAGTATACTACCACAAAAGTTGTAAACTGAGATAGGATAAAATTTTAAAGCTGTAATAATAACACACCATAAGCATCTATGTTGTTTGAGACAAATTAAAAGAGAATAATGCATCTATTAAATGAAAGACAAATTCATATACACTTGAATGAAAAAACAAACGTATATACACATATTTAAAGCGGAGTACAGTCCATAATCTGGACAGTTACTCTGTAGTACAAAAGAAAAATAAAAGAAAAATACATCATGAAGTTGGAGGTGATGGGGGGGCAGTGCCTCGCGGTCTCTGTCGTAGTCCTTAGCATAGACTCTAGTCAACAAAGCTACCTGAGTCTGGGTCGTCTAAAGACTAGCTGTGAGATCAGCAACCCGCTGATTAGTCACGCGCTGAGCATCTAGAAACTCTCCCACCCTCAAATCAGACATGCGTTGAGCCTCTCTAATCTCACGCAGTATCCCCATCATGTCATGAGAAGGTGGGTGTGAAGGACCAGCTGCATGTGAAGGACTCGCTCCCGTAGTATGTGTAGGTGATGGAGGAGGTATGGAGTCCACATCTATGTACAAACGATCTTCATCCCCAGCATCATCCCCATAAACCCATGCTCCAGCGGCTACTGCTACTGCCTCAGCGTCTGCCATCTCCACCCGAGTACGAGGACGCACCAGAGCGTTCCTCTCATCGTCGCTGACCTGAGCATCCCGCATGCCCATCTTACAGATGGCCTCCCAATCCAGAGGTGATGAGAAGGATTTTTCCTGAATCCTCTCATCCACCAAATCAACACCCAGGCGGGTAAGCAATGTAATGATCAGGCGTCCATAAGGCAGGTTGGCTACCTGACCAGGCATTGTGGCACTGATCATCATCCGCATAATAATATAAGGGAGGCAGACAGGCTGCCTAGTGCAGATACAGTAGAGTAAATACTGGGTCAACTGGAGATCCTCTCGTAGTGTCCACTCTGAGGTATCAGGTTGTGCTGAATGATCTTATAGTACACCTGAGGCTGTGGACGTAGGTAGATCGCTTTCATCTCCCAGCGATCATCTCTGATAAGCTAACGGTCTATCTCAGCCCTCATCTCCAAGGAAAAGAACTGGGGCTCCCTGGGGGCGTACACCATGGGGCTGTCATATGAAATGCCCAAGAGGTCCTCTAACTGCCAATAGTCAAAGGAAATCTCTACTCCCTTGACGTAGCTCGTGATCCTGAGCTCTCTACCCCGCTCAGTGTCATTGTGATCTCCCACCACCTGGAGATTACAATAGAACTGTCTCACCAAATCTGGATGGGTACAGGCAACGTAGGTGATCAGGGAAGCCAGCCCATGTCACCAAAAGCTCTCTCTACATCGAACAAGGCTAGACTAGCCAAGTCCACATGACGACCTCCCTCTACCTTCTTACGAGCGTAGCGGGTATACTGCGCCTCGGCCTTGTTAGAATGGAAATGAACTGGGTCGTGAACCCTAGGTACTTTGGTACGAGCCATATTATCTGCAAAAACAAAGAAAAATAGATAATAGCTTAGTAAAGATGAAAAACCCAAACATTTTGGCATTATAACGACATAAATTGGTCAAAAGCCTCACTTTTCACCCATACACGTGGGCAGGAGGATTTATATAGATTCTAAACTATCCTGTAAGACTCATACAGTTGGAAACTTTATCTAAGAAGATTGAATTTGAAGAAATTTCAAGAAATTCAAAAATCTCGACAAATTAGGGCAAAAATGGGAAATTTCAAGTTTCTCGATAACCAACCGATGAAACTCAAATATTTTGAGGGCTTTCGTCTATTGAGTCAGCAACAACAAAAACCCCAATAAAAATCAAATTTTTACGGTTGGAAAAAGTTTAATTTACAGAAAATAATATAAACGAGCAAAAACCTAGTTAAGAAACCCTAAGAACATGAAACCGTAGAGAACATACCTGTAGAGAAGGAGTAGATGTCGAAAAGAGAAGCAAAAATCACCAACAGGTCGGAGTTGTCACTGTAAGAACTCAGAGGAACGAGCTGAGTCGGAAAGGAAGAGAAAGAATGAGAAATGGATCCAAAAATCGGGATTAAAAACCTGATTTTCAGTCCTAGGGTCGCATAATTAGACCAAGACATGCGACCCTACCTCCGACCCCCTCATCGACCCTAGCCTCTCACAGAGAACTAGGGGTCGATCCTAGGGTCGGACACCCATCGACCCTAGGCTCTCGGTAAGTAACAGTGGTTCTCAGGGTCACATATCCTAGGGTCGGACATCGATCGACCCTACGATGGAAAATACAGTATTTTCAACAGAATGATCTGAAAAATTTGAAAATTTCCTTGATTAGTTAGATTTTTTACTGGAGAACAATTATATTGATTGTCTCATGTGCTATGGTTACTTACAGGCACTACTATCTTCAGAACGGAAAAATGGCTTAGCGAAGAGTAACCAGATAAAGCCAAAACTCTATTCCACCACCACCACCTGTGGAGGAAGACAGCCATATACATCCTGAAACACAGAAGAATCTGAACACGGCACCGTCTGTAGTTAATGGGTAGACAAATCCTACAAATCTGTCAGCTCCACCTACAGACCTGGCTACAGCCGTAATGAATTTGGCACAACAACTGCAGCAAATACAACAGATACAAGCTACTATACAAGCTACCATAGGCATGGTTTTTCCAACTGTACAGACGACACCAATGCCAGCAGGACAGGCAAGCACAGTACCAGGGGAAAGTAACACAGTACCCCAGGTACCTCAAACTCCCATCATGCAGGCTCAAGTACAAAACCCAGAAGTAGCTCCAGGTGGATATCAATACCAACCACCTATGTATGGGGCTTATGTTCCTCATCAACTAGACAACTCCAGACTAGTTGACCGTTTTCTGAAGATGAAGCCCAAGGAGTATAGTGGTAAGCGAGCTGATCCGTTGTGGCCAGTACACTAGATCGATGAGATGGAGAGGAATTTTACGATGATGACGGTGAATGAAGAGGAGAAAGTATTGTGTGCAACGTTCATGCTGAAAGGCGATGCACACCACTGGTGGAAGTCCACACGGACGTATCTATTGACAAAGCACGCCCAACTGACCTGGGATATATATAAAGAGGCATTCTTTGAGAAGTATTTTCCTAGGAGTTTCAGAGATTCTATGGAGAAAGAGTTCTTGAGTTTGTATCAAGGACAGATGACTGTTGATGCATATCAACAGCGTTATGAGGAGCTGTTCTTCTTTGCACCAGTCAGTATGCAAGCAAAAGATACGAAGACCCGAAGGTTCGTCATGGGACTTAGGGGAAGTATTCGTGAACAAGTACTAGGACTTGAGAAGAAAGTCTACAATGAAGTTGTACAAATTGCTCGAGTGATAGAGTCAAGCCAGAAAGAGAGCCATTTTGCTCAAAATAGGGGTATTAAGAGGCCAACTAGAAATTCATATAACGGAGGGAATACAAGGACATTCAAACCCTTCCGTACTCAAGGTTTTAATGCTACATCCAAGACTACCCCAGCTATCACATCCCAATTCCGTACTATTCAGAATGGTGTGATGAACCGCTAACAAACCAACGGTTCAACCAGGATCTTGAGTAGGCTATATCCGTGTTATCTAAACTCCATACATCCACATAAATAATCAAAGTAAATAAAACAAATAGCGGAAGTTTTATAATAAAATGAACTGAGAGTCTATTGTGATATCAATATTTAAATAACAAAATTATTCTGTATCAACTAAGACATAAATAAATAAATATCCAATACATGTCTTTAATAAATCCAAATGAATAAACTAAAAATATAATCGAATACACATGAGTTGCACTCGCAAGATATACTTCATCTTCAGCTACCATCGCTACAATGTTCCCGTACTCTGGAGCATTTATATAATCTTCAACGGTTAAACCTGCATCATCAACTAAAAATATTCGACGTCGAAGGGTGAGCACACATCATGGCTCAGTGAGCAAACAAAACAATGCAACAATACATATGCATGAAGTCAATTTATATCTTTGGTCCGGTTTAAAGTTTGCACTGTGCTATAGAAAGGATAGGTGGCCGCTGCACCTCTATACACAAGTGTGTGGATACACCCAATGACTCCTGCACTGTCGCCCACAGCATCCAAAATGGCACAATATACACCCCATGAAAATGGCATGGCTGTACCGGTTGATACCATACAAACAAATAAACCCCTACTGGCTAGGGTTGCAAATTGGGCTCACAACTAACCAATCCTAATGCCAAATAGTGTATCTAAGGCCTCACCCTAGCATCCCTCAGAACACCCATAGAGATAGAGCTAAGGCTCCCCGGTAGAGTTAGAGACTACAAGGACCGAGACCACTTCCCCTGATGCTCTAAGACATAATTGTTATGCTAAGGTAATGACGATACGACGACATCAGTGGACATGACTTAAGTAGACCATGGCACAATATACACACCATGAAGAATAGTCATGGTTGTACCGGTTAATACCATCCCTAACCTCACCATATACACTGGCCAAACACAAACATTCACATGCCTATTCCTACTCATCATCATCATCATCATCATGTTATAAGCAGTAAAGTAAATATGCATGATAGAAATATTGGATGGCGTGTTAAATGCACACACAAGCATACACGCATAGAATCAATATGGCATTGGACTCAAGAAGTAAAACATTTTATTATTAACCAGTTAGTTTAGGTCTTGTTCCCTCACCTTAGCTTGCTAATAGATACTCTTCCAAGCTTTAGAATCACCTTTATAATGTTATTATATTGCAAGAATACCTAACAAAGCCGACAAAATTTAATTAGAAGTTATTTAAAATTTAAAAACCATTCTGTTAACTGAGGGTCAGAGGTAGGGTCGGAGTCATGATCGACCCTGGGTGCGACCCTCCCCAATCTGGACTTCCCGAACACTGAGTGTCGATCCTCAGGATCACATAGGGTCGGATGGTCATCGACCCTCTGTGCGACCCTCGATGGGTTTTGGTCAATTTTCCTCTTTTTAATCCATTCTTCGTGTTTGGGGTCCTATGGCTTGCTCCTATAGTCCATTCAACATTCATTCCATGGTCTAGAACCAAGAATCATCCACCTAGATAGCTTTCATGTAATCTCCCATAGTTTTCTATAAAAACCTAACCATGGGTTGATGGTTTGGGTTTCTCCGAGATCATACTCTTATCATTATCTAATCTAAGGTCTATAGAAACGCATGGAATTAGTATCCATACCTGAGAAGATTACTCCCTCTCTGTAACTCTTCTCCTTTTTGCTATCTTCTTTTCCTTGCTTCTCTTCTTCTCGTTTTCCTTCTCTTCTCTTTCTCTCAATTCAATTAGGGTTGTAAAAGGAGTGAAAGAGGCTTAGGGACGTCCTTTAAATAGAGTAGAAACATCCTAAAATAAGTCCCTTTGAGATTAGGAAAGAATCCGAATCGAAAATTAGGAAATTTCCTAATTTCAGTTTCGACGGCAACTGAGGGTCAATGGGAGGGTCGATGATCCCGTCGACCCTAGGGTTCCTAAGGTGTCCGACCCTCCATATAAAATTGAGGGTCTGACTATCTGTCTTGGGGGGTCCGACCCTCCTTTGCTGGCTATGCGACCCTCCCCTTAAATTGATTGTTTTAGGGTCAATTTGATACCTGGGATCATGATCTCCTTCACGCCCTTGGTCCATTTGACTCAACCATGATGGGTAAACCTGGTTCAAGGTGATAAGACCGGGTTAGTTTGATACGGGTCTTACAACTCCCCCCTACTTATAAAAATTTTGTCCTTAAAATTGTACGTACCTTCAGAATCAAATAAGTGAGGGTATTGCTTTCGCATAACATTTTCTTCTTCCCATGTAATTTCTTCCATGTCTCTACTTTTCCAGGTGACCTTAACATAGTAGATATCTCGGTTGCGTAGTCGTTGAACCTTTCGGCTGGTGATTTCAGTTGGTGTTACTTCGAATGTCAAATCATCAGTCAATTCTGGTAAATCTACTGTCAACACGTGCGTTGGATCCTTGACATACTTCTTCAATAGGGAAATATGAAATACGTCATGCACACTTGACATAGATGGTGGTAGTGCTAACTGATAAGAGACTTTCCCACGCTTAGCTAAGATCTCATACGGCCCGACATATCATGGACTTAGTTTCCCTTTTTGTCTGAACCTTTTCAATCCTCGCATAGGCGATACCTTCAAGAATATTTTATCACCTACAGCGAACTCAATATCTCTGCGTCGAGTATCTGCATATTGCTTCTGACGGTTCTGAGCTGTTTTCACTCTTTCCTTGATAATGTCAACCACTCGACAAGTCTCTTCAACAAATTCTGGTCCAACAATACTACGTTCTCCCACTTCATTCCAAAATAAAGGAGTTCGACACTTTCTGCCATACAATGCTTCATAAGGTGACATCTGAATAGTAGCCTGATAGCTATTGTTATAAGCGAACTCGATCAGTGGTAGTCTTTCATCCCATGATCCATTGAAATCAATTACACATGCTCGTAGCTTATCTTCTTCAATCTGGATTATATGCTCTGACTGTCCGTCTGTCTGTGGGTGGAACGCGGTACTGAACTTCAATGTTGTTCACATAGCCTTTTGCAATCCCTCCCAAAACTTAGAAGTAAATCGTGGATCTCTGTCGGACACAATGCTTTCTGGTACACCGTGTAATCGAACAATATTATCCACATACAGCTTTGCCAACCTTTCCAGTGTATACTGAGGTCGTATTGGTATGAAGCGAGCGGTTTTAGTCAGACGGTCTACAATCACCCAAACTGCGTCAACTACTCGAGGAGTCAGTGGAAACCCCGTGACGAAGTCCATAGTGATGCAGTCCCATTTCCATGCTGGTTCTGGTAACGGTTGTAACAGTCCTACGGGTCGTTGTCGTTCAGCTTTTACTTTCTGACAATTTAGGCATTGAGACATGAACTTAGCTACATCTCCTTTCATTCCTCTCCACTAATACAGTTTCTTTAAATCATGATACATTTTTGTACTTCCAGGATGTATCGAATATATGGTGGTATGGGCTTCTTTCATCAGTCGGTGTCTAATGTCCACACTTTCTGTTTCAGGTACACATATTCTTCCTTTGTATTTCAGTACTTTCTCTTCGTCCAAGGTGAACTCAGGATTAGTCCTACCTTTCTCAATATCTTCTTGTACTGTTCTCAGATAAGGATCTGATTTGATAGTTGTCTTCACTTCATCCATTATATCCGGTATAATTTTCAATGCAGCAAACATATTTGATAATTGATGAATAAACCCTTGGTTGGCTGATCCATCCGTTGTATATATCACATATTGCTCATTGCCGTGATAGAATACCATTCCGGTAGTGCACATTGCTGCGGTTGTACTAACCTCTCATTGAGATTTTATCATTGCCTTTCTGCTCAACGCATCTGCTACTACATTAGCTTTCCCCGGATGATACTAGATATCACAATCGTAGTCCTTCAATAGTTCCAGCCATCTTCTTTGTCTCATATTCAATTCCTTCTGATTAAATAAATAAGTAAGACTTTTATGGTCCGACTTAATCTGAAATTTCTCTCCGTATAGGTAATGTCTCCATATCTTGACAGCATGTACTACTGCCGCTAACTCCAGATCATGAGTGGGATAATTTTTCTCATGTATCTTTAACTGTCTTGAGGCATAAGCAATTACTTGCTCTCCTTGCATAAGCACACATCCTAATCCCAGTCCTGACGCATCAGTGTATAAGGTAAATGTCTGTCCTAGAATAGGAATAGTCAAAATCAGAGCGGATATCAATCTGGTCTTCAATGTTTGGAAGCTCTCCTCACATTTATCCATCCACACAAACTTTTCCCCTTTCTTAGTCAGACTGGTGAGAGGTATGGTAATCCAGGAATAGTCTTCCACGAATCTCCGATAATAACCGACGAGACCCAGAAAACTTTTACTTTCTGAAATGCTCTTTGGTGCTTCCCACTTCACAATAGCCTCGTTCTTGCTGGGGTCCACTTTGATACCTTCTGCGGATACTACATGGCCTAGGAAGGCGACTTCACTTAGCCAAAACTCACACTTGGTAAATTTGGCATATAACTTCTCTTTCCTTAAACGCTGTAGGGCGGCGTTTAGGTTCTTGATATGGGTTTCTTTGTCCTTGGAATATACCAATATATCATCAATGAATACTATAACCGATGTATCCAACATGTCATGGAAAACCCAGTTCATAAGTTCCATAAAAGTTGTTGGTGCATTTGTTAATCCGAAAGACATGACCAAGAACTCATAATGTCCGTATCTTGTCCTGAAAGATGTTTTAGGAATATCACCCTCTTTAATCTTCAACTGATGATAACCTGACCGAAGATCGATCTTAGAAAATACCTTTGCTCCTTGGAACTGATCGAACAAGTCATCAATCTGAGGTAGTGGATATCGATTCTTGATTGTCAGTTTATTCAGCTCCCGATAGTCGATACATAATCGAACGCTACCGTCCTTCTTCTTTAGGAATAATACCGGTGCTCCCCATGGTGATATACTAGGTCGAATATAACCCTTGTCCAGCAGTTCTTGTAGTTGCACTTTTAATTCCTTCAGTTCAGTAGGAACCATTCTATAAGGTGCTTTTGATACTGGTGCGGCTCCGGGTATAAGATCTATCACAAACTCTGTGGCTCGGTCGGGTGGTAATCCTGGTAGTTCCTCCAGAAATACGTCAGAATAGTCCCGTACTATATCAATATCTTCCAGTCGTGGTGCTTCTTTGGTTAGGTTGACCATTGATACTAGATACCCGACTGCCCCCTTCTCAAGGCACTTCTTTGTCTTTGAATGTTAGCTTTTCTTCGGCGCATAATAGGTTTATAGAATGCCGAGCTAACCAGTCCATTCCCAAGATGACGTCAAAGTCTTCCATCTTCAGTTGGATCAAGACTGCATCTAAGGTTTTCTCGCCAATGAGAACTGGACATGGTCCATAACCTTTCTCTAATTCCACTTCTAACCCCATCGGTGACCGTAAAAGTATTTTGTAGTCCAATGTTTTGATGGGTAGATTCAACTTCTTTCCGAATGAAACAGATATAAAGGAATGAGTAGCTCCTGAATCAAAGAGTACTCTAGCGGGTACGCCATTTATAGGTACGATACCTGTGATTTATTTTTACTTAGTCTACATGCTCATACAATGTAATTACAACTAAAAGGTTTCAGTCATACCTGTGACCACATCGGGTGATGCGGCAACATCCTCGGATGTAACAGCATATACTCGTCCTTGATGTACTTGCTTCGTGGGCTTAGGACACTCCCTTATCATATGTCCCACTTGATTGTAGTTGTAACATCTCGGACCTTCAGAATTTGGCTTTGGTTGCTGTTGCATAACCGGGGTAGTCTTGGATGCAGCAGTAAAGCGTTGAGCACGAAAGGGTTTAAATGTCTTGTTGTTCCCTCCATTATAGGCATTTCCGGCTGGCCTTTTTATGCCTCTGTTCTGTGTAAAATAGCTTTCCTTCTGGCTCGATTCTATGACTCGAGCAATTTGGACAGCTTCATTGTATATCTTCTTTTCCAAGCCCAGAACGTGCTCTCTGATGCTTCCTCTAAGTCCCGTGACAAACCTACGGGTCTTAGTGTCTTCTTCCTGCATGCTGAGTGGTGCAAAGAAATACAACTCTTCGTAACGCTGTTGATATGTATCCACGGACATCTGTCCCTGATATAAACTCAAGAATTCCTTCTCCATAGAATCTCTGAGGCTTCGGGGAAAATACTTCTCAAAGAAAGCTTCTTTATAGATAGCCCAAGTCAGTAGGGCATGCTTGGTCAATAGGTAAGTCCTAGTAGATTTCCACCAATGATGTGCGTCACCCTTTAGCATGAAGGTGGCAATTAGTACTTTTTCTTCTTCAGTGATAGTCATCATAAGAAAGTTTCTCTCCATCTCGTCGATCCAATGTGCCGGCCATAACGGATCCGACGGATTACCATTAAATTCCTTGGGCGTCATCTTCAGATATCTCTCAACCAGTCGAGGGTGATCCAATTGATTTTGGGGGTATGCCCCAAACATGGGTTGTGGATACTGATAGTTAACCTGAGCTGCTTCCGGACCTGGTACTGGAATCTGTGCAGCTGGTGGTTGAGGTGTTTGAGGTGCTGGGTGGTTACCCACCGGTGCTGTACTGGCTTGTCCCGTCTGCATGGGTGTAGCATGTGCGGCTTGGAACATGATTCCCATTGCAACTTGCATTTGAGCCTGTGCGTGTTGCATCTGTTGTAGCTGCTATGCTAAATTCATCACCACTATTGCTAACTCTGATGGTGGAGGTGGCATGTCACACCCCAAATTTTGTGCACTTCAGAATGTTGTGATGAACCACTAGCAAACCAACGGTTCAATCAGGATCTCGAATAGGCTATATCCATGTTATCTGAACCCCATACATCCATAATCATAATCAGAGTAAATACACAATAGTGGAAGTCTTATAATAAAATGAACTAAGAATCTACTGTGATATTAATATTTAAATAGAAAATTATTCTATATCAACTGAGACATAAATAAATATCAAATACATGTCTATAATAAATCCAAGTAAATAAACCTAAGAAAAATATCTAATCGAATACACATGAGTTGCACTCGCAAGAGACGTCATGTGTATCCACTTCATCTTCAACTTCCATCGCTGCTACATTCCCGTACGCTGGAGCATCTAAATAGTCTTCAACGGTATAACCTGCATCATCAACTAAAAATATTCGACGTCGAGGGGTGAGCACACATCATGGCTCAGTGAGCAAACAAACAATGCAACAATACATATGCATGCAATCAATTTATATTTGTAGTCTGGTTTATAGTTTGCACCGTGCTATAGAAAGGATAGGTGGCCGCCGCACCTCTATACACAAGTGTATGGATACGCCCAATGACTCCAGCACTGTCGCCCACAGCACCCAAAATGGCACAATATACACCCCATGAAAATGGCATGGCTGTACCGGTTGATACCATACCAACAAATAAACCCCTGCTGGCTGGGGTTACAAATTGGACTCGCTACTAACCAATCCTAATGCCAAACAGTGTATCCAAGGCCTCACCCTAGCATCCCTCAGAGAAATCATAGAGATAGAGCTAAGGCCCCTCGGTAGAGTATAGGACTCAAGGACCGAGACCCTCCTTGATGCCCTATGTCGCAATAGTTCTGCTAAGGTAATGGCGATACGACGACATCAGTGGACATGACTTGAGTAGACCATAGCACAATATACACCCCATGAAAAATGGTCATGGTTGTACCGGTTGATACCATTCATACCCTCACCATATACACTGGCCAAACACAAACATTCACATGCCTATTCCTATCATCATCATCATCATCATGTTATAAACAATAAAGTAAATGCATGAACAATTAATAGAAATATTGGATGACATGTTAAATGCACATACAAGCATACACACATAGAATCAATATGGCATTGGACTCAAGAAGTAAAACAGTTTATTATTAACCATTTAGTTTAGGTCTTGTTCCCTCACCTTAGTTTGCTAATAGATATTTTTCCAAGCTTTAGAATCACCTTTATAATTTATTATATTACTAGAAGACCTAACAAAGCCGATAAAATTTAATTAGAATTTATTCAGCATTTAAAAACCATTCTGTTAACTGAGGGTCGGAGTCCTGATCGACCCTGGGTGCGACCCTCCCCAAAATCTGAACTTCCCGAACACTAAGGGTCGATACTCAGGATCACCTAGGGTCGGATGGTCATCGACCCTCGATGCGACCCTCGGTGTATTTTGGTCATTTTTTCTCCTTTTAGTCCATTCTTCGTTTTTGGGGTTCTATGGTTTGCTCTTACAGTTCATTCAACATGCATTCCATGGTCTAGAACCATGAATCATCCCCCTAAATAGCTTTCATGTATTCTCCCATGGTTTTCTATGAAAACCTAACCATGGATTAATGGTTTGGGTTTCTCCGAGATTATATTCTCATCAATATCTATCCTTAGGTCTTTAGAAACTCATGGAATTAGTATCTATACCTGAGAAGAACACTCCTTCTCTGCAACTCTTCTCTTTTGGCTAAACTCTCTTCCTTGCTTTTCTTCTTCTTCTTTTCCTTTTCTTCTCTTTCTCTCAATTCAATTAGGATTGTGAAAGGGGTGAAAGAGGCTTAGGGACGTCCTTTAAATAGAGTAGGAACATCTTAAAATAAGTCCCTTTGAGATTAGGAAAGAATCCAAATCGAAAATCTAAAAATTTCCTAATTTCAGTTTCGGCGAAAACTGAGGGTCGATGGGAGGGCAACTGAGGGTCGATGGGAGGGTCGATGATCTCGTCGACCCTAGCTTTCTAATGAGTCCGACCTTCCCTTCAAAACTGAGGGTCTGACCCTCCTTGGCTGGGTATGTGACCCTCCCCTTAAATTAAGTGTTTTTGGGTCGATTTAATACCTGGGATCTCGATCTCCTTCACGCCCTTGGTCCATTTGACTCGACCATGATGGGTAAACCTGGTTCAAGGTGGTAAGACCGGGTTAGATTGACACGGGTCTTACAACTCCCCCCTACTTATAAAAATTTTGTCCTCGAAATTGCACGTACCTTCTGAATCAAATAAGTAAGGGTATTGCTTCCGCATAGCATTTTTTTTCTTCCCATGTAATTTCTTCCATGTCTCTACTTTTCCATGTGACCTTAACATAATAGATATCTTGGTTACGCAGATGTTGAACCTTTCGGCTGGTGATTTCAGTTGGTGTTACTTCAAATGTCAAATCATCAATCAAATCTGGTAAATCTACTGTCAAGACATGCGTTGGATCCTTGACATACTTCTTCAATAGGGAAATGTGAAATACGTCATGTACACTTGACATAGATGATGGTAGTACTAACTGATAAGCCACTTTACCACGCTTAGCTAGAATTTCATACAGCCCGACATATCTTGGACTTAGTTTCCCTTTCTATCCGAACCTTTTCAATCCTCACATAGGTGATACCTTCAAAAATACTTTATCACCTACAACGAACTCCAGATCTCTGCGTCGAGTATCTGCATATTGCTTCTGACGGTTCTAAGTTGTTCTCACTCTTTCCTTGATAATGTCGACCACTCAACAAGTCTCTTCAACAAATTCCATTCCAACAATACTACGTTCTCCAACTTCATTCCAAAATAAAGGAGTTCGACACTTTCTGCCATACAGTGCTTCATAAGGTGACATCTGTATAGTAGCCTGATAGCTATTGTTATACGTAAACTCGATCAATGGTAACTTTTTATCCCATGATCCTTTGAAATCAATTACACATGCTCGTAGCATATCTTCTAGAATCTGAATTGTATGCTCTGACTGTCCATCTATCTGTGGGTGGAATGCAGTACTGAACTTCAATGTTGTACCCATAGCCTTTTGCAATCCTTCCCAAAACTTGGAAGTAAATCGGGGATCTCTATTGGACACAATACTCTCTAGTACACCGCGTAATCGAACGATATTATCCACATACAGCTTTGCTAACCTTTCTAGTGTATACTGAGGTCGTATAGGTATGGACTGAGCTGTTTTTGTCAGACAATCTACAATAACCCAAACTGCGTCAACTACCCGAGGAGTCAGTGGTAATCGGGGATCTCTATTGGACACAATACTCTCTTCATCCAAGGTGAACTCAGGATTAGTCCTTCCTTTCTCGATATCTTCTTGTACCGTTCTCAGATAAGGATCTGATATAATAGCTATCTTCACTTCTTCCATTATATTCGATATAATTTTCAAACCGGCAAACATATTTGAAAACCGATGAATAAACCCTTGCTTGGCTGCTTCATCCGTTGCGTCTATCACATATTTCTCATCGCCGTGATTGAATACCATTCTGGTAGTACACATTGCTGCAGTTGTACTAACCTTTCCTTGAGATTTTATCATAGCCTTTCTGCTCAATGCATCCGCGACTATGTTAGCTTTCCCCGGATGATATTGAATATCACAATCATAGTCCTTCAATAGTTACAGCCATCTTCTTTGTCTCATATTCAATTCCTTCTGATTAAATAAATAAGTAAGACTTTTGTGGTCCGACTTAATCTGAAATTTCTCTCCGTATAGGTAATGTCTCCATATCTTGACAACATGTACTACTACCGCTAACTCAAAATCGTGAGTGGGGTAATTTTTCTCATGTATCTTCAATTGTCTCGAGGCATAAGCAATTACTTGTTCTCCTTGCATAAGCACACATCCCAATCCCAGTCCTGACGCATCAGTGTATAAGGTAAATGTCTGTCCTGGAACAGGAATAGTCAAAATCGGAGCGGATATCAATCTGGTCTTCAATTTTTGGAAGCTCTTCTCACATTTATCCATCCACACAAACTTTTCACCTTTCTTAAGCAGACTGGTGAGAGGTACAGCAATCCGGGAATAGTCTTCCACGAATCTTCGATAATAACCAGCGAGACCCAAAAAACTTCTAATTTCTGAAACGCTCTTTGGTGCTTCCCACTTTACAATAGCCTCGATCTTGCTAGGGTCCACTTTGATTCCTTCAGCGGATACTACATGGCCTAGGAAGGCGACTTCACTTAGCCAAAACACACACTTTGAAAATTTGGCATATAACTTCTCTTTCCTTAAACGCTGTAGGGCGGCGTTTAGGTTCTTGATATGGGTTTCCTTGTCCTTGGAGTATACTAGTATATCATCAATAAATACTATGACCAACGTGTCCAACATATCGTGGAAGACCCGGTCCATAAGTTCCATGAAAGTTGCCGGTGCATTTGTTAATCCAAAAGACATGACCAAGAACTCATAATGTCCATATCTGGTCCTGAAAGCTGTCTTTGGAATATCACCTTCTTTAATCTTCAACTGATGATAGCCTGACCGAAGATCGATCTTAGAAAATACCTTTGCTCCTTGCAACTGATCAAACAAGTCATCTATCCGAGGTAGTGGATATCGATTCTTGATTGTCAGTTTATTTAACTCCCGATAGTCAATGCATAATCGAACGCTACCGTCCTTCTTCTTCACGAATAACACCGGTGCTCCCCATGGTGATATACTGGGTCGAATGTAACCCTTGTCTAGCAGTTCCTGTAGTTGCACTTTCAGTTCCTTCAGTTCAGTAGGAGCCATCCTATAAGGTGCTTTTGATACTGGTGTGGCTCCAGGTATAAGGTCTATCACAAACTCTGTGGCTCGGTCGGGTGGTAATCCTGGTAGTTCCTCCGAAAATACGTCGGGATAGTCCCGCACGACTTTAATATCTTCCATTTGTGGTGCTTCCTTGGTTAGGTTGACCACTGATACTAGATACCCGACTGATCCCTTCTCAAGGCTTTTCTTAGCCTTTAGTGCTGAGTATGAGTTTGCGTCTACGGGGAAGTTTGGTTCCCGAAAAACTGAATTCTGCTCCTTCTTTGTCTTTAAATGTTAGCTTCTTTTCAGTGCATAATAGGTTTGCAGAATGCCAAGCTAACCATTCCATTCCCAAGATGACATCAAAGTCTGCCATCTCAAGTTGTATCAAGGTTGCATCTAAGGTTTTCTCGCCAATGAGAACTGGACATGGTCCATAACCTTTCTCTAATTCCACTTCTAACCCCATTGGTGACCGTACAAGTAGTTTGTAGTCCAATGTTTTGATGGGTAAATTCAGCTTCTTTTCGAATGACACAGATATAAATGAATGAGTAGCTCCTGAATCAAAGAGTACTCTGGCGGGTACGCCATTTATAGGTACGATACCTGTGATTTATTTTACTTAGTCTACATGCTCATGCAATGTAATTACAACTTAAAAGGTTTCAGTCATACCTGTGACCACATCGGGTGATGCGGCAGCATCCTCAGATGTAACAGCGTATACTCGTCCTTGATGTACTTGCTTCTTGGGTTTAGGACAATCCCTGATCATATGTCCCACTTGGTTGCAGTTGTAGCATCTCGGACCTTCAGAATTTGGCTTCGGTTGTTGCTGAGCTGCTTGAGTGGTCTTGGGTGCAGTAATGAAATTCTGAGGACGGAAAGGTTTGTATGTCTTGTTATTACCTCCGTTGTAAGAATTTCCCGCTGGCCTTTTCATGCCTCTGTTCTGTGTAAAGTAGCTTTCCTTCTGGCTCGATTCAATAACTCGAGCGATTTGGACAGCTTCATTATAAATCTTATTTTCTAAGCCCAGAACGTGCTCTCTGATGCTTCCTCTAAGTCCCATGACAAACCTACTGGTCTTGGTGTCTTCTTCCTGCATGCTGAGTGGTGCGAAGAAAAATAGCTCCTCATAACGTTGTTGATATGCATCCACTGACATCTGTCCCTGATATAAACTAAGGAACTCCTTCTCCATAGAATCTCTGAAGCTTCGTGGAAAATACTTCTCAAAGAAAGCTTCTTTATAAATGGCCCAAGTCAATAAGGCGTGCTTGGTCAATAAATAGGCCCGCGTAGATTTCCACCAATGATGGGCATCGCCTTTGAGCATGAAAGTGGCACATAGTACCTTCTCTTCCTCAGTGATAGTCATCATAAGAAAAATTTTCTCCATCTCGTCGATCCAATGTGCCGGCCATAAAGGATCAGACGATTTGCCATTAAATTCCCTGGGCTTCATCTTCAGAAATCTCTCAACCAGTCGAGAGTAATCCATCTGATTTTGGGGATATGCCCCAAACATAGGTTGTGGATACTGATAATTAACCTGGGCTGCTTCCGGACCTGGTACTGGAATCTGTGCAGCTGGTGGTTGAGGTGTTTGAGGTGCTGGGTGGTTACCCACCGGTGCTGCACTGGCTTGTCCCGTCTGCATGGGTGTGGCATGTGTGGCTTGGAACATGATTCCCATGGCAACTTGCATTTGAGCCTGTGCATGTTCCATCTGTTGCAGCTGTTGTGCTAAGTTCATCACCACTGTTGCTAACTCTGGTGGTGGAGGTGGCAAATTTATAGGATTTGCCTGATCTGGATTTCCTGGGACATATACATTCTCCTGGCTAGTTTCCTCCACAGGTGGTGGTGGTGGAACTGCATTTCGGCTCTGTCTGGTTACTCTTCTTCCAGACATAATTTCCTTCTAAGATGGGTGGTGCCTGAGAATCATCATAATAAGTGAGAAAATCATTGATACTCCATGTAGGCACGTTAACAGATGTAAACTTTCAAATTTCAATTCATTTTATGAAAAAATACTGTCTTTTCTATGCAGGGTCGATGGTATGTCTGACCCTAGTATCCGACCTTGGGAATGACCTGTTCTTCCCGAGAGCTGAGGGTCGATGTGAGGGTCGATGGGTGTCTGACCCTCAGTTCCGGCCCTTAGTTTTCTATCAGATTCCCGAGAGCCGAGGGTCGATGGTTCTGATCGAATTGTCCGACCCTCAGACCAAAAATCAGATTTTTAAGATCCGATTTTGTGTCATTTTTTTGTTATTTCCCTCCCGTTTCGACTCGTCTCTCCCGTCTGAGTTGCTACAGTGCCACTCCACTATTTTTGGTTGGTTTGAGTCCGGGTTTCGACGTCCACATCATCCCTACAGGTATGTTTTCTCATTTTTACCTGTTTTTAGGTTTACATTTCTAGGTTTTTGCCATTTAACGTGTTTCTTTTTCAAATTAAACTTTTTTCAACCGTAAAAATTCGATTTTTATTGGGAGCTTTTGTTATTGGTGTCTCGAGGAACGAAAGCACTCAAAAATTTTTGAGTTTCATCGGTTGAATATCGAGAAACTTGAATTTTTGCTCTTTTGCCCTAATTTGTCGAAATTTTTTGATTTCTTGAAATTTCTTCATATTGAACTTTATCAGTTAAAATTTCCTACTATATGTGTGTTTTAGGATATGTTAGAACCTACGTAAGTCCTCCTGCCCACGTGTATGGGTGAAAAGTGAGGTCTTTGGCCAACTTACGTCGTTAATGCTAAATTTTAGATTTTTTTTATTCCATTAACTCCTTATCTCCCTTTTTCTTTCTTGTTTGCAGATACCATGGCTCGTACCAAGGTACCCAGAGTTCTTGATCCGCTTCGCTTCCGCTCCAATGAAGCCGAGGCACAGTATGCCGACTATGCTCATAAGAAAGTGGAGGGTGGTCGTATGGTGAACTTGGCTGAGCTAGCCTTGTTCAACGTAGAGAGAGCATTCGGTGACATGGGGTGGCTCCCTGTCATCACTTATGACGCGTGCACATGTCCGGATTTGGTGCGCCAGTTCTATTGTAATCTCCAGGTGGTGGGGAATTACAATGATGTCGAGAGGGGTCAAGAGTTGCGCATCACCAGCTACGTCAAAGGGGTGAATATCTCATTTGACTATCGACAACTGGCTGACCTACTGGGCATTCCTTATGATGGCCCCATAGTCTACTATGCACCTGGAGAGCCCCAGTTTGTTTCCATAGAGATGAGGGCAGAGATCGACAATCAGCTGCTACGACCTGATCACTGGCAGATGAGAGCTTGTTACCTACGTCCAGCTCCACGGGTCTTCTGCAAGATTATCCAGCATAATCTGATTCTGCAGAGTGGGCACTATGAGAGGGTTTCTCAGCTGACCCAGTTTCTGATATATAGTATCTGCACCAGACAGCTAGTCTGCCTTCCCTACATCATCATGCGGACCATGATTAGTGCTACATTGTACGGTCATAGGGGTAATCTACCCTATGGACGTATGATTACTGTTCTACTGACCCGCCTAGGGGTTGACTTAGTGGATGAGAAGATTCAGGAGAAGACCTTCTCGTCGCCTCTAGATTGGGAGGTTATCTGCAAAATAGGTCTGCGGGATGCCCAAGTCAGTGATGAGGAGAGGAACGAGATGGTACGCCCTCACACTCGCATTGAGATGGTTGACGCTGAGGCCGATGCTGCCGCTGCTAGAGCTCTTGTGGATCCTGTCGATGATGACGACCGTATGTACATGGATGTGGACTAGATACCCCCGCCTTTACCTACGCATTCGGCTGAAGTTGGTACTTCTTCTGCGGCGGATCCAGTACCTGAGACTGGTCCTTCTCATGCGGCTGGTCCTTCACGCCCACCTTCTGATATGATGGAGATGTTGCATGAGATCAGGGAGGCTCAGCGCAGATCTGATCTGAGGATGGAGGAGTTACTAGACGCTCAGCATGTGAGAGTGGATGAGCTGTTAGCCGCCCAGCACATATCAGACGCGGATGGGAGAGCTCATAGAGGTTCAGCGTTCGACTAATCGAAGGGTAGCCGATCTCACAGCTAGTCTACAGACGACCCAGACTCAGATAGCCTGGTTGACTAGAGTCTATGCTGAGGACTATGACAGAGATCGTGAGGCACCGCCTCCTCCTTCACCTCCAGCTTCTTGATTGTATTTATTTTCCTTGTACTATAGAGTAACTGTCCGGGTTGTGGACTGTACTCTGCTTTAGTTATGTATATACGTTTTGTTTCTCTCTCTTATTCTATGCAACTTGTTTCCCCTTTAATAGATGCATTATTCTCTTTTTTTTTTAATTTGGTCTCAACCATCACTTGTGCTTACAGTGTGTTAATATTACTATTTTTACTTTTATCCTATCTCAGTTCACAATTGTCTTGAATGTATGTTAGTTCAGCAGACAAGGCCTAAGATGCTCTGGTACCAAGTTGTCACACCGCAAATTCAGCACACTTCAGAATGGTGTGATGAACCGCTAGCAAACCAACGGTTCAACCAGGATCTCGAATAGGCTATATCCGTGTTATCTGAACCCCATACATCCATAATCATAATCAGAGTAAATACACAATAGTGGAAGTCTTATAATAAAATGAACTGAGAATCTACTGTGATATTAATATTTAAATAAAAAATTATTCTGTATCAACTGAGACATAAATAAATATCAAATACATGTCCATAATAAATCCAAGTAAATAAACCTAAGAAAAATATCTAATCGAATACACATGAGTTGTACTCGCAAGAGACGTCATGTGTATCCACTTCATCTTCAGCTTCCATCGCCGCTACATTCCCGTACGCTGGAGCATCTAAATAGTCTTCAACGGTATAACCTGCATCATCAACTAAAAATATTCGACGTCGAGGGGTGAGCACACATCATGGCTCAGTGAGCAAACAAAACAATGCAACAATACATATGCATGCAATCAATTTATATCTTTGGTCTGGTTTATAGTTTGCACCGTGCTATAGAAAGGATAGGTGGCCGCCGCACCTCTATACACAAGTGTGTGGATACGCCCAATGACTCCAGCACTGTCGCCCACAGCACCCAAAATGGCACAATATACACCCATGAAAACGGCATGGCTGTACCGGTTGATACCATACCAATAAATAAACCCCTGCTGGATAGGGTTGCAAACTGGACTCGCTACTAACCAATCCTAATGCCAAACAGTGTATCCAAGGCCTCACCCCAGCATCCCTCAGAGCAACCGTAGAGATAGAGCTATGGCCCCTCGATAGAGTATAGGACTCAAGGACCGAGACCCTCCTTGATGCCCTATGTCGCAATAGTTCTGCTAAGGTAATGGCGATACGACGACATCAGTGGACATGACTTGAGTAGACCATAGCACAATATACACCCCATGAAAAATGGTCATGGTTGTACCGGTTGATACCATTCCTACCCTCACCATATACACTGGCCAAACACAAACATTCACATGCCTATTCCTATCATCATCATCATCATCATGTTATAAACAATAAAGTAAATATGCATGAACAATTAATAGAAATATTGGATGACATGTTAAATGCACATACAAGCATACACGCATAGAATCAATATGGCATTGGACTCAAGAAGTAAAACAGTTTATTATTAACCATTTCATTTAGGTCTTGTTCCCTCACCTTAGCTTGCTAATAGATACTTTTTCAATCTTTAGAATCACCTTCATAATGTTATTACATTGCTAGAAGACCTAACAAAGCCAATAAAATTTAATTAGAATTTATTCAGCATTTAAAAACCATTCTGTTAACTGAGGGTTGGAGGTAGGGTCGAAGTCCTGATCGACCCTGGGTGCGGCCCTCCCCAAAATCTGAACTTCCCGAACACTGAGGGTCGATACTCAGGATCACCTAGGGTCGGATGGTCATTGACTCTCGATGCGACCCTCGGTGTATTTTGGTCAATTTTTCTCCTTTTAGTCCATTCTTCATTTTTTGGGTCCTATGGTTTGCTCTTACAGTCCATTCAACATGCATTCCATGGTCTAGAACCATGAATCGTCCCCCTAAATAGCTTTCATGTATTCTCCCATGGTTTTTTATGAAAACCTAACCATGGATTGATGGTTTGGGTTTCCCCAAGATTATATTCTCATCAATATCTATCCTAAGGTCTGTAGAAACTCATGGAATTAGTATCCATACCTGAGAAGAACACTCCTTCTCTGCAACTCTTCTCTTTTGGCTAAACTCTCTTCCTTGCTTTTCTTCTTCTTCTTTTCCTTCTCTTCTCTTTCTCTCAATTCAATTAGGATTGTGAAAGGGGTGAAAGAGGCTTAGGTACGTTCTTTAAATAGAGTAGGAACATCCTAAAATAAGTCCCTTTGAGATTAGAAAATAATCCAAATCGAAAATCTGAAAATTTCCTAATTTCAGTTTTGGCCACAACTGAGGGTCCATGGGAGGGTCGATGATCCCGTCGACCCTAGGTTTCTAATGAGTCTGACCCTCCCTTCAAAACTGAGGGTCTGACTTTCTGTTTTGGGGGGTCCGACCCTCCTTGGCTGGGTATGCGACCCTCCCCTTAAATTAAGTGTTTTTGGGTCGATTTGATACCTGGGATCTCGATCTCCTTCACGCCCTTGGTCCATTTGACTCGACCATGATGGGTAAACCTGGTTCCAGGTGGTAAGACCGGGTTAGATTGACACGAGTCTTACATGGCAAGTTTGTAGGATTTGCCTGATCTGGGTTTTCTGGTACATATATATTCTCCTGGTTAGTTTCCTCCACAGGTGGTGGTGGTGGAACTGCATTTCGGCTCTGTCTGGTTACTCTACGTCCAGACATAATTTCTTCTGAGATTGGTGGTGGCTGAAAATCATCAAAATAGGTAAGACAATCAATTATACTTCATGTAGGCATGTTAATTGATGTAAAATTCCAAAATTTCCCGCTCATTTTATGAAAAATACTGTCTTTTCTATGTAGGGTCGATGGTAAGTCCGACCCTCAGTATCCGACCCTGAGAATCACCTGTTCTTCCCGAGAGCTGAGGGTCGATGTGAGGGTCGATGGATATCCGACCCTCGGTATCCGACCCTGGTTTTTTTGTCAGATTCCCGAGAGCTGAGGGTCGATGGGAGGGTCGATCCGAGGGTCGATGGTCCTGGTCGAATTGTCCGACCCTCAGACCAAAAATCAGACCTTTAAGATCCGATTCTGGGTTCATTCTCTCTTATTTCCCTCCCGTTTCGACTCGTCTCTCACCTCTGAGTTGCTACAGTGCCACTCCGATATTTTGGTCAATTTGGATCCGTGTTTCAACATCAACATCAACCCTACAGTTATGTTTTCTCATTTTTACCTGTTTTTAGGTTTCCATTTCTAGGTTTTGGTCCAATTAACCCGTATTTTTCAAATTAAACTTTTTCCAACCATAAAAATTCGATTTTTATTGGGGGCTTTTATTATTGGTGTCAAAAGGAACGAAAGCCCTCAAAAATTTTTGAGTTTCATCGGTTGGTTATCGAGAACTTGGATTTTTTCTCTTTTTGCCCTAATTTGTCGAAATTTTTGATTTCTTGAAATTTCTTCGAATTGGACCTCATTAGTTAAAATTTCCTACTGTATGTGTGTTGTAGGATATGTTAGAACCTACATAAGTCCTCCTGCCCACGTGTATGGGTGACAAGTGAGGCTTTTGGCCACTTACGTCATTATAATGTCAAATTTTGGATTTTTATCCTATTAACTCATTACTGTTTTTCTTTGCAGATACCATGGCTCGTACTAAGGTACCTAGAGTTCGTGATCCGCTTCGCTTCCGCTCTAATGAAGTTGAGGCACAGTATGCCCATTACACTCGTAAGAAGGTAGAGGGTGGTCGTATGGTGAACTTGGCTGAGCTCGCCCTGTTCAATGTGGAGAGAGCATTTGGTGATATGGGGTGGCTCCCTGCCATCACTTATGACGCGTGCACATGCCCGGATTTAGTGCGATAGTTCTATTGTAATCTCCAGGTGGTGGGGATTACAATGATGTGGATAGGGGTCACGAGCTACGCATCACTAGCTATGTAAAGGGAGTGAACATTTCATTTGACTATCGGCAGCTGGCCGATCTACTGGGCATTCCCTATGATGGCCCTATGGTTTACAGTGCGCCTGGAGAGCCCTAATTTGTTTCCATGGAGATGAGGGCTGAGATTGATAGTCAGCTGCTATGACCTGATCGCTGGTAGATGAGAGCTTGTTATATGCGTCCGGCTCCACGGGTCTTCTGCAAGATTATCTAGCATAATCTGATTCCGCAGAGTGGCCATTACGAGAGGGTTTCTCAGCTGATCCAGTATCGCTATACAGTATCTACACTAGACAGCCCGTCTGCCTACCGTACATCATCATGCGGACTATGATCAGTGGCACACTGCCCAGTCATAGGGGTAATCTACCCTATGGACGTATGATCACTGTTCTACTTACTCTCCTGGGGGTTGATTTGGTGGATGAGAAGATTCAGGAGAAAACCTTCTCGTCGCCTCAAGATTGAGAGGCTATCTGCAAGATGGGTATGCGGGATGCCCAAGTCAGTGACGAGGAGAGGAACGAGATGGTGCGCCCTCACACTCGCATCGAGATTATTGATGCTGAGGCAGCTACTGCCGCTGCTAGAGCTCATGCGGATCCTGTCGATGATGATGACCGCATGTATATGGATGTCGACTCGATACCATCGCCTTCACCTACGCATGCGGCTGGAGTTGGTACTTCTTCTGCGGCAGATCCTGCACGTGAGACTGGTCCTTCTCATGCGGCTGGTCCTTCACGCCCACCTTCTGATATGATGGAGATGTTGCATGAGATCAGAGAGGCTCAGCGCAAATCTGTTCTGAGGATGGAGGAGTTGCTGGACACCCAGCGTCGGACTGATCAGCTGGTGGCTGATCTTACAGCTAGTCTTCAGGCGACTCAGACCTAGGTGGCCTGGTTGACCAGAGTCTATGCCGAGGACTATGACAGAGACCGCGAGGCACCGCCTCCTCCTTCACCTCCAGCTTCTTGAGTGTATCTTTACCCTTGTACTACAGAGTAACTGTCCGGGTTGTGGACTGTACTCTGCCTTAGTTATGTATATACATTTGTGTCTCTCATATTGTATGTAAAATTGTTTCTCCTTTAATAGATGTAGTTATGTATATACATTTGTGTCTCTCATATTGTATGTAAAATTGTTTCTCCTTTAATAGATGCATTATTCTCTTTTTAAATTTAGTCTCAACCATCACTTGTGCTTATAGTATGTTTGTATTAAAGTTTTTACTTTTATCCTATCTCAGTTCACAATTGTCTTGAATGTATGCTAGTTCAGCGGACAAGGCCTGAGATGCTCTGATACCAAGTTGTCACACCCCAATTCCGCACTATTCAGAATGGTGTGATGAACTGCTAACAAACCAACGGTTCAACCAGGATCTTGAGTAGGCTATATCCGTGTTATCTAAACTCCATACATCCACAAAAATAATCAGAGTAAATAAAACAAATAGCGGAAGTCTTATAATAAAATGAACTGAGAATTTATTGTGATATCAATATTTAATTAACGAAATTATTCTGTATCAACTAAGACATAAATAAATAAATATCCAATACATGTCTTTAATAAATCCAAATGAATAACCTAAAAATCTAATGAAATACACATGAGTTGCACACGCAAGAGATGTTATGTGTATCCACTTCATCTTCAGCTACCATTGCTGCAACGTTCCCGTACTCTGGAGCATTTATATAATCTTCAACGGTTAAACCTGCATCATCAACTAAAAATATTTGACGTCGAAGGGTGAGCACACATCATGGCTCAGTGAGCAAACAAAACAAAGCAACAATACATATGCATGCAGTCAATTTATATTTTTGGTCCGGTTTAAAGTTTGCACTATGCTATAGAAAGGATAGGTGGTCGCCGCACCTCTATACAGAAGTGTGTGGATACACCCAATGACTCCTACACTGTCGCCCACAGCACCCAAAATGGCATAATATACATCCCATGAAAACGGCATGGCTGTACCGGTTGATACCATACCAACAAATAAACCCCTGCTGGCTAGGGTTGCAAACTGGTATCGCAACTAACCAATCCTAATGCCAAACAGTGTATCCAAGGCCTCACCCCAGCATCCCTCAGAACATCCATAGAGATAGAGCTAAGGCTCCCCGATAGAGTCAGAGATTACAAGGACCGAGACCACCTCCCCTGATGCTCTACGACATAATAGTTCTGCTAAGGTAATGGCGATACGACGACATCAGTGGACATGACTTAAGTAGACCATGGCACAATATACACCCCATGAAGAACGGTCATGGTTGTACTGGTTGATACCATCCCTAACCTCACCATATACACTGGCCAAACACAAACATTCACATGCCTATTCCTACTCATCATCATCATCATCATCATGTTATAAGTAGTAAAGTAAATATGCATGAACAATTAATAGAAATGTTGGATGGCATGTTGAATGCACACACAAGCATACACGCATAGAATCAATATGGCATTGGACTCAAGAAGTAAAACAGTTTATTATTAACCAGTTAGTTTAGGTCTTGTTCCCTCACCTTAGCTTGTTAATAGATACTCTTCCAAGCTTTAGAATCACCTTTATAATGTTATTATATTGCTAGAAGACCTAACAAAGCCGATAAAATTTAATTAAAATTTATTCAGAATTTAAAAACCATTCTGTTAACTAAGGGTCGGAGGTAGGGTCGGAGTCATGATCGACCCTGGGTAAGACCCTCCCCAATCTGGACTTCCCGAACACTGAGGCTCGATCCTCAGGATCACATAGGGTCGGATGGTCATCGACCCTCTGTGCGACCCTCGGTGGGTTTTGATCAATTTTTCTCTTTTTAATCCATTCTTCATGTTTGGGGTCCTATGGCTTGCTCCTATAGTCCATTCAACATTCATTCCATGGTCTAGAACCATGAATCATCCACCTAGATAGCTTTCATGTAATCTCCCATAGTTTTCTATGAAAACCTAACCATGGGTTGATGGTTTGGATTTCTCCGAGATCATACTCTCATCATTATCTAACCTAAGGTCTGTAGAAACTCATGGAATTAGTATCCATACCTGAGAAGATTACTTCCTCTCTGCAACTCTTCTCCTTTTTGCTATCTTCTTTTCCTTGCTTCTCTTCTTCTCTTTTTCCTTCTCTTCTCTTTCTCTCAATTCAATTAGGGTTGTAAAAGGAGTGGAAGAGGCTTAGGGACGTCCTTTAAATAGAGTAGAAACATCCTAAAATAAGTCCCTTTGAGATTAGGAAAGAATCCAAATCAAAAATTAAGAAATTTCCTAATTTCAGTTTCGGTGGCAACTGAGGGTCAATGGGAGGGTCGATGATCCCATCGACCCTAGGATTCGTAAGGTGTCCGACCCTCCCTATAAAACTGAGGGTTTGACTTTCTATCTTGGGGGGTCTGGCCCTCCTTTGCTGGCTATGCGACCCTCCCCTTAAATTGATTGTTTTAGGGTCGATTTGATACCTGGGATCATGATCTCCTTCACGCCCTTAGTCCATTTGACTCAACCATGATGGGTAAACCTGGTTCAAGGTGATAAGACCGGGTTAGTTTGATATGGGTCTTACACCAGCAGCTCAACAGCAACAAAAGCCAATTAATGAAAGAGTAAAATACTTTAACTGCAATCAAATGGGACATTATTCAAAGGAATGCCCCAAGCCCAGAAAGCAAACACAACAAGGAAGAGTTTACGCTGTTACCTGTGAGGATGCTGCCGCATCACCTGATGTGGTCAAAGGTATGACCTGAATCTTTCATTGTCTGTTACATTGTGTGAACATGTAGACTAAATTAAAACAAATCACAGGTATAGTACCCATTAATGGCATCCCCGCCAGACTACTCTTTGATTCAGGAGCTACTCATTCTTTTTATCTGTGTCATTTGGAAAGAAACTGAACCTACCACTCAAATATCTAGACTATAAACTACTTGTATGATCGCCGATGGGATTAGAAGTGGAATTAGAAATAGGTTATGGACCATGTCCAGTCCTTATTGACGAGAAAACTCTAGATGCAATCCTGATTCAACTTGAGATGGCAGACTTTGACGTCATCTTGGGAATGGACTGGTTAGCTCGGCATTCTGCAAATCTATTATGTGCCGAAAAGAAGCTGACATTTAAAGACAAGGAAGGAGCAGAGTTCAATTTTGCGGGAACCAAACTTCCCCGTAAACAAAATCTCATACTCTCTGCATTAAAGGCTAGGAAGTGCCTTGAGAAAGGAGCAGTTGGGTATCTAGTATATGTGGTTGATCTTACCAAGGAAGCACCACGAATGGAGGATATTGATGTTTTGCGTGACTTTTCAGATGTATTTTCTGAAGAGTTACCAGGACTGCCACCCGACCGAGCAACAGAGTTCGTTATAGATCTTATACCCGGAGCCGCACCAGTATCTAAAGCACCTTATCGAATGGCTCCTACTGAACTAAAGGAATTAAAGGTACAGTTACAAGAACTACTGGACAAGGGTTACATCCAACCTAGCATATCACCATGGGGAGCGCCAGTATTATTCGTAAAGAAGAAGGACGGTAGTGTTCGACTGTGTATAGACTATCGGTAACTGAATAAGCTGACAACCAAGAATCGATATCCATTGCCTCGGATCGATGACTTGTTCAATCTGTTGCAAGGTGCCAAAGTGTTCTCCAAAATCAATCTTCGATCAGACTACCATCAGTTGAAGATCAAAGACGATGATATTCCCAAGACAGCATTCAGGACCAAATATGGACATTATGAATTTATGGTCATGTCTTTTGAATTGACGAACGCACAAGCAACTGTTATGGAACTTATGAATCGGGTATTCCATGATATGTTGGACACGTCGGTCATTGTATTCATCGACGATATATTGGTCTACTCCAAGGACAAGGAAACTCATATTATGAATCTAAGCGTCGCTCTACAGCGATTACGGAAAGAGAAGTTTTATGCCAAATTTACAAAGTGTGAGTTTTGGCTAAATGAGGTCGCATTCCTAGGCCATGTTGTATCCGCTGAAGGAATTAAAGTAGATCCTAGCAAGATTGAAGCTATTTTGAAGTGGGAAGCGCCAAAGAGCGTTGCAGAAATTAGAAGTTTCTTAGGTCTAGCTGGGTATTATCGATAATTTGTGGAAGACTATTCCCGAATTGCCGTACCTCTCACCAGTTTGACTAAGAAGGGAAAAAAGTTTGTTTGGACTGAGAAATGCGAGAAGAGTTTCCAAACATTGAAGGGTAGATTGATATCTGCTCCAATCTTGACCATTCCAATTCCAGGACAGCCATTTATTTTGTACACTAATGCGTCAGGATTGGGATTAGGAATTGTACTTATGCAAGGAGAACAAGTAATTGCTTATGCCTCAAGACAATTAAAGACACATGAGATGAACTATCCCACTCATGATTTGGAATTAGCGGCAGTAGTACATGCTGTCAAGATATGGAGACATTACTTGTACGGAGAGAAATTTCAGATTAAATCAGATCATAAGAGTCTTACTTATCTCTTTAATCAGAAGGAGTTGAATATGAGACAAAGAAGATGGCTGGAACTATTGAAAGACTATGATTGTGATATCCAGTATCATCCGGGAAAGCTAATGTGGTTGCTAACGTGCTGAGTAAAAAAGCAATGATAAAATCTCAAGGGGAGGTTAGCACAACTGCCGCAATGTGTACTACCGAAAAGGTGTTCAATTACGGTAATGAGCAGTTTGTGATAGATGCACCGGGTGAATCAACCAACCAAGGGTTTATCCATCGGTTTTTAAATATGTTTGCCACATTGAAGATTGTACTTGATATACTTGATGAAGTGAAAACAGCTATTAAATCAGACCCTTATCTAAGAACGGTACAAGAATACATCAAAAAAGGTAGGACTATTCCTGAGTTCACCTTAGATGATGAAAAGGTACTGAAATACAAAGGAAGAATATGCATACCTGAAACAGAAAGTTTGGACATTAGACACTGACTAATGAAGGAAGCCCATACCACCGCCTATTCGATACATCCTGGAATTACAAAAATGTATCATGATCTAAAGAAATTATATTGGTGGAGAGGAATGAAAGCAGATGTAGCTAAGTTCGTGTCTCAATGCTTAAACTGTCAGAAGGTGAAGGCTGAATGGCAAAGACCTACAGGACTATTACAGCCGTTACCGAAACTAGCATGGAAATGGGACAGCATCACTATGGACTTCATCAATGGGTTACCATTGACTCCCCAAGTAGTTGATGCGGTTTGGATGATTGTAGACCGTCTGACTAAAACGGCTCGATTTATAGTTGTACAACCTCAGTATACACTAGAGAGGTTAGCTAAGTTGTATATGGATAATATTGTCAGATTACATGGTGTACCTGAAAGCATTGTGTCCGACAGAGATCCACGATTTACTTCAAATTTTTGGGAAGGATTACAAAAGTCTATGGGTACAACATTGAAGTTCAGTACTGCATTCCATCCTCAGACAGATAGACAATCGAAGCGTACCATTCAGATTCTAGAAGACATGCTCCGAGCCTGTGGAATTGATTTTAAAGGATCATGGGATGAAAAATTACCACTGATTGAGTTCGCTTATAACAATAGCTATCAGGCTACTATACAGATGTCACCCTATGAACATTGTATGGCAGGAAGTGTCGAACTCCTTTGTTTTGGAATGAAATTGGAGAACGTAGCATTGTTGGACCAGAATTTGTTGAAGAGACTTGTCGAGTGGTTGACATCATCAAGGAAAGAGTAAGAACGGCTCAAAATCATCAGAAGCAATATGCAGATACTAGACGTCGAGACCTTGAATTTACCGTAGGTGATAAGGTATTCCTCAAAGTGTAACCTATGCGAGGTTTGAAACTGTTCAGATAGAAAGGGAAACTAAGTTCGAGATATGTCGGGCCATATGAAATTCTAGCCAAACGTGGAAAAGTGGCTTACCGGTTAGCACTACAACCATCTATGTCAAGTGTGCATGATGTATTTCATATCTCCTTATTGAAGAAGTACGTCAGAGATCCAATGCATGTTTTGACAGTGAATCCACCTAAATAGACTGATGATTTGACATTTGAAGTAGCACCAATTGAAATCACCAGCCGAAATGTTCAACGACTACGCAACCGTGATATCTATTATGTTAAGGTCACCTGGAGAAGCAGAGATATAGAATAAAATCACATGGGAAGAAGAGAATGCTATGCGAAAGCAATCCCCTCATCTATTCGACTCGGAAGGTATGTACAAATTTCGAGGATGAAATTTTTATAAGCAGGGGAGAGTTGTAAGACCCATATTTAACTAACCGGTCTTACTAGCTTGTACCAGGTCTACCTATCATGGTCGAGCTAAATGGACCAAGTGCGTGAAGGAAATAGCAAGACCAGGTAAGAAACTGACCCAAAAATAGTAAAATAGGGGGTAGGGTCGCATACCTAAACAGGTAGGGTCGATCCCACCTCATCAGGACGTCAGGCCCATGACTTTTAGTCCTAGGGTCGGACAACTGAAACCCTAGGGTCGACGGGATTTGAGACCCTAGCATCGACCCTAGGATCACCGACAGAAACCGTAAATAGGAAACTTTCCTAAATTCAAGGGGATTCTTTCCTAATCTCAGTGGGACTTATTTTGGGAGGTTTTCCTCTATAAATAGGACGTCGGTTAGCCTCTTTTACTCCTTTTGAAACCCTAATTGAAAGAGAAGAGAAGGAAAAGAGAAGGAAAGTTGGAGAAGAAGACTAAAGAGAAGAAATTCAGAGAAACCTCTGAATCTCAGCAAACCTCAGGTATGGATATGCTTTCCATGAATTGTTTAAGACCTTAGAATAGTTCATGAAGAGGGTATGATCTAGGAGAAACCTAAATCATCCATCCATGGGAAGATTTCAATGAAATCCATGGAGGGAATCATGGTAGAAAAAGTAAGGAAGTAACTAGGAGTTTTAAGCCATAGAACAAACATAGAATGGACTGTGGAAATAAGCCAAAGGACCCAAACATGAAAGATTAGACTGTAGAATGAAAAGGTCGACTCAAACCACATGCGGTCGCACGTAGGGTCGATTGGGAATCGACCCTACCAGATCGACCCCTAGCTCCCGGGAAGTCCAGGGAAGCTGCGGTCACACCTAGGGTTGATGGGACAATCGACCCTAGCATCGACCCTATACCCTGGGGTCGCAGAAACCTACGACCCAACCTGCGACCCATCCTGCGACCCTAGCTTTACAGCAAGCTTAAAACTGTCGAAATGAATTCTAATTAAAATCTATCGACTTGTTAGGTTTTTCTATCGACTTGTTAGGTTTTTCTATTGATATAAAGGTGATTCTTAAATCTTGAAAGAGGATTTACACTCAAGCAAAGGTGAGGGAACAAGACCTAAACTAATTGGCTAATAATAAACTATTTTCATTTATTGAGTCCAATCCTATGTATGATTCTCTGATTGTATGATTGTAATGTGCATATCACATGTCATCTACTATTCCTGTTATTACTGTTCATGCATATTTAATTTAGTTTATTTACAACATGATGATGATGATGATGCTAGGAATAGGCATGTGAATGTTTGTGTGTGGTTAGTGTACTTGATGCGAGTGGGGCATCAGGGGAAGTATGATGCGGTGCGGTCCTAAGCACTTTAGCCCTATCTCTACTCAAGTCTTGTCCACTAACAACATCGTATCGCCATTACCTTAGCAGAACTATTACGTCGTAGGGCATCAGGGGAGGTGGTCTCGGACCGTGTAGTCTTCGACTCTGCCGGGGGGCTTAGCTCTATCTCTATGGACGTATTGAGGGATGCTGGGGTGAGGCCTTGGATACACTGTTTGACATTAGGATTGGTTAGTTGCGAGCCCAGTTTGCAAGCCCTCGTCAATAGGGGCTTAAGTATTGGTATGGGTAGAGCATCAGGGGAAGTGTGATGCGGTACGGTCCTAAGCACTTTAGCTCTATCTCTATCTTATGGTTGGTGCATATGGGGGCGGCGATGGTGTTTGATCCATTGAGCGGTTCAACATACTCGTGTATAGAGGTGCGACGGCCTCCAAACCTTTCTATATTACATTGCAAACTTATATACCAGACCACAGATATGAATTGAATGCATGCATATGTTTGTTGCATTGTTTTGTTTGCTCACTGAGCCGTGATGTGTGTTCACCCTTTTCGAATTCGAATATTTTAGTTGATGATATAGGTACCCCTATGGAAGATTATATGAATGCTTCTGTGTACGGGCACGTGGCTACAATGGAGGCTGAAGATATAGTGGAGACGCGTGACTCCTCATGCGGGTGCAACTCATGCGTTTTCGATTAGATTTTTATTTGAACTATTAAGGAAATGTAATTTGACATTTTATTTGTTTATGTCTCGGATGATACAACATAATTGGATATTTTAATTATGATTATTATAGTTAGATTCTCGGTTCATTTAATATTAAGACTTCCGCTATTGTGTATTTATTCTGATTATGGTTGTGGATGTGTATGGTTTAGGCTAATGGACACAGCCTATTTGAAATCCTGGATTGAACCGTTGGTTTATTAGTGGTTCATCACACCGTTCTGAATAGTGCGGAATTGGGGTGTGACATGTTGGGTCAAGAGTCAATAGAAGTCTTATCTTAGGATGAGACTACATTTTAGGTCCTAAACCTTAATCTAGCTGGCAACTCCAAATCATTACCATCTATCAGCGTGGGTGGACATTTGTCCTCAAACATGCATGTAAAAAAAATTGGGGGAAATGATCTTGTTAAAGGTTAACACCTACAAGGTCTATATCTGAGTTTTAATGGTGGGTTAAGGGTGTTAGATGGTGAAAATTTGATGGAAACAAGAAGAAGAGGAAAAACGTTTAGAAATGCATTTTTGTTTACTAAGAAATGAATCAAGAATGGAATGGGGGTTATGATTAATGTACAGATGGTTTGGGGGATTGTGAATACTCCTAACATACTATGCTTATACTTAATGAAGTGTTGGAAGTAGAAATTACAGCCCCAATGGGGTTGGGAAATAATGCCAATCGAAACTAGGAGTTGAGGGCGTTTTTATGCTCGCATTTTGTTTGATGAAATACCCAGCTAACACCCAGCCCTATTTTTTATTGTTTTTGGTGTGGTTTTTTTTTTTTAGAAGTCTTTATTAACCTGTAGAGTACATGTGATCAAAATTTGGGGATTTTTCACAGTGGTTTTTGGCATTCAAATGCATTTTATATCAATTAAAGTAAATTTTACAGCAATTGTTGTTACAACCGGATAGGTAAAAATATAGGGCTATTTTGGCTAATCTAAAATAGTTCTTAATGAAATTTTCAAGGGCTTGTATTAGACAGTAAGCTAGATGTGGTCCAAATTTGGTAATTTTTCATAATGTTTTGGACGCTCTAATGCAATTATTCTTGAATTAAGGTCCATTATACCGAAGTTGCTATTACAACAGGTTTTGGGGTTTAAGTGATGGGGTTTCCTATCTAGGGGACCTAAATGGATTGGAAAACTAAACAATAGTTTAGAGGGCTTTGTTATGATGTATTATAAGGGGTTAAAAGAGGATTCCTACATTGATCAAAGCTTCATATGTTCAGGTAATCCAGATAAGATAGCATAGTTGGGAGTTTCTAACTTAAGCCAAGGAGGGGACATTTTTGGCTAAGAGGTTCAAGTAAGCAAACCTGGCATTGCAACAGCTTTAAAATCATTTTTGGGCTTTGCTCATTTATGTTATAAAGAAGAAAATTGATTTTATTGATTGTAAGGAGTGAAGGAAGTTTACCATTGCTTCTAACTTTGCTTTTAGTTTAAGAGACTGAAAAAGTGAATTAGTGACTATAAATGTAAGATCCATGCGTGCAAATTTCGAGGACAAAATTTTTTTTAAGGGTGGTGGAGTTGTAAGACCCGCACACCATGAACCCGGTTTAACCTTATGTTCTCATGTCGTGATCGGTCCTCCCATCATAATCGGCTCAAGTAAACCAATTGTATGAAGAAACCACAAGATAAGATAAGTAACAAGTCAAATTTAGTTGGTGTAGTTGACTGGTTAAATTGTGTGGAAGCAACCAGTCAAAAACTAAAAACCAGTAAATTTTAGACGTATGGTAGCAGTTTTGACGAGTGTGGTCGATAGGTGTGGTTGCACATGAGACCACACAACATAAGACCATACGCATGAGACCACACGACATGTGGTTGCATATTTTGGACGTATGGTTGATTGATTCTGCTACCACACGTGCAACCACACAATGCTGAACCAACTCTGAGTTTTGAAAGCTTTCCAAAACTCAAGGGATCTCTTTTCTAATTGAAGTGGGACTCTATAAGGAGGTTTTCCCTCTATATAAGCGGCTTTCCTTAGTCTCTCTTACTCTTTTAGAACCCAAATTAGAACTCTAAACCTAAGAGGAAAAGAGAGAGAGGAAGAGAAGGAGAATAAGGAGATTTGGAGAAGAAGACTGAGAGGAAGGTTTTGCAAGAGAAGGTTCTAGCTCCCTATAACAAGCTTAAGGTATGGACTTGACTCTGTAGGGTAGATCAAATAGAATAGGTTCTTTTCAAGTTGATGTGTGGAACCTAATACAATGATTCGGTTGTAGGTTTTCCATGGAAAACCATAGAAAGGTTAGGGATAATGGATGAGGGAAAAACAATGATTAGAGGCTATAGAATGATCTTAGGGTGAATCCCAATGATGAACCATGAGGAAGAACTAGTATGAGAAGTAAAATCAACCAAAACTTCTTATGGTCGCAGCTATGGTCGACCACAAGGTGACCAGAGGATCGACCATAGCTATTCTGGAAGTTCCCAAGAAAGGTATGGTCGCAGGGTGTGGTCAAATAACATGCAACCACAGGGTTCGACCATACAGTGTGTGGTCACATATATTGCAACCACAAGTCCGACCACATGTCCAACCATACGATAAGAGCAAGCATATTTTGAGACCAAACAATATTTTTGACTATTGTAACTTGGTAAACTTGAACCCTAACTTACATACATTAATTGTTTAGGTTTCTAATAGATTCAAAGTAACTTCCAAAGCTTGAGAGAGGAACAAAAATCGATCAAAAGTAAGGGAAAAAGACCTAAACTAATTTCTTAATAATAAGCTATTTTATTTTATTGAGTCCAATGCAATGATTAATTCTATGCCTGTATACTTGTAATGTGCATCTCACATGTCATCCAAATTACTGTCATTACTGCCCATGCATATTTACTTTTGTCTATTTATAACATGATGATGACGATGCTAGGAATAGGCATGTGATTGTATGTGTATGGTTAGTGTGTTGGATGTTAGTGGAGTATCAGGGGGAGGATGTGACATTATGGTTCATCCTAGTCACCAGACTCTAGCTCTATCTCTACCCAAGTCTTGCTCACTGACATCGTCGTATCGTCATTACCTTAGCAGAAATATTACGTCATAAGGCATCAAGGGAGGTGGCTCCGGACAGTATAATCTTTGACTCTACCGAGGGACCATAGCTCTATCTCTATGGACGTATTAAGGGATGCTGGGGTGAGGCCTTGGATACACTGGATAACATTGGGAATGGTTAATTGCGAACCCAGTTTGTAAGCCCTAGCCAATAGGGGCTTCCGTGTTGGTATGGGTAGGGCATCAGGGGAAGTGTTGGCGGTGTATGATCCGGACACTTTAGCTCTATCTCTATTCCATGGTGGGTGCATGTGGGATGGCAATGGTGTTTGATCCATTGGGCAGATTCACACACTCGTGTATAGAGGTGCGGCGGCCTCCAAACCTTTCTATAGCACATTACAAACTTAAAAACCAAACCAAAGATATGAATTGAATGCATGCATATGTATATTGCATTGTTTTATTTTCTCACTAAGCTCAAGTTGGAGAGCTAACCCTCGCACGCACAATTATTTTTAGTTTCTGATGTTACAGGTGTTACTATTGAAGACTACATGGATACGCCAACGTATGGACATATAGTAGCTATGGATGTGCAAGCTGTGGAGGACGAGCAAGACTCGTCAAGCGAGTGTTTTCACGGTGGTTATGCTTAGTGTTAACATTTGTATTTTGATACTTGTAATATGTATTAATTATGTTTTGGTTAATTGGAGATAAATGGATCGTTTAATTATTTATCATGTAGACCTCAGTTCATTATTGATAAGACTTCCACTATTTACTCAAATATCTCTGATTATTACTACGGAATGTATTTTAGTTTAACATGGTTGGCATAGCGTATGCGAGATCCTGGTTTGAACCGTTGGTTTTCATGACCATTTATCACACTATTGGTTAGTCCAAAATTAGGGTGTGATAATAAAGGTGAGTAATTAACTTCTTGTAGTAGGCTAGTAATGTAAATATATTTATATGCATGTTATAGTGATGAATGCTCTCTCGATTTGATGTTTATGCACTTGTTTATGGAAGAATGAAATGTTTTACTGTATTGGCATGTGATATATGAGTTATATGATGCAAGGTGTTTAAGGCTGCAAATATTTTAATGTTTATTGAATAAGGACTATGGTATTTGTGCTGTTATGAATCTGGAGACATTTCCTAATGTTTTTACATGGCATCTAACCATGCATCAAGAGATGAGGTTACTTCAATGAAGTATAGAACGAGCTAGGATAGTGTAAACTAATGGTTGAAACCAATGGACAGAAAACTTCATAGTTGATTGTTATGTATTTTTACATGATGTTGGTGGTAAGAACACCATTATTAAACTGTTGCAAACTTATAGGAGCTTCATACAAACAAAGAAAGTTAAGAAATAAGCATACTCTAATAGAAGCAAGAGTAGAAATGGAGTAAATATATACTATAGCAAAAAATGTTGTTTTTCCCCCAACTTGTTAAGAAAAGTAGGGACAGCAAGAAGGTTTTATGGTGGCATCAATGACTTGTGGTAGATGTTAATAAGAGATAAATGGGTATGTAGTACTATCAGTAGTTGCATACACAGAATACAACTAAATGGACAGCAAACTGAAATTAATGTTAAACAGAAAATAGAACCTATATATTTAGTCTAGGTGAGCAAGAACATCATGGTCAATGACAAGAAACGGGAGCATCTAGTGAGCCAAGCAGGCAGCAAGAAACGAAAGCATCCGATGAGCCGAACAAGTGGCACAAATGGTAAGAAACGAAAGCATCCGGTAAACCAAACAAGCAGCAAGAAACTGAAGCATCTGGTGAGATGAATAAGTAACAATAAACGGAAGCAGCCATTGAGTCAAACAGGTGGCAAGAAATGTAAACATCCGGTGAGCCAGACAAGTGACAAGAAATGGAAGCATCCGGTGAGTCAATCAAGGGATAAGAAATGGAAGCATCTAGTGAGTCCAAATTCAAGTTTTATCTGATGTGCTTAAGCTAGTAAATTAATGTTAAGCTATGTAAGAGCAGAGAAAGTAAAGTAAAGATGAATGACAACCCATCTAGGTTTGAGAACAGAAATGAACTGTAGGCACACAAAGCTATAGATAGTATTGTAGAATTCAAAACCAAGAAGATAATTCTACATATGTGAAGCTAGGAATGGGATAGGATGACATGGCAAGAAAGAAAAATGTAAAGCTCGTCACTTAAATTATTTTATACATGTATATCAAGGAATGGAATATTATCTTTATGTCATTGAATGTTTAATACATTGTTTAATACAAGTACTCCTGCCAAGATGTTAATTATTCACTAAGCTTTACTTAACCCAATTGTTGGCATATTTTTACAGATGAACAAGCAAATGAGCAACCAGTTATGACTTGTGCAGAAGACCAAGATGGCCACTGAACCACTTGCCATTTTTGTTTCTTTTGTGGACAGATTTTTAATGTGAAACTAGTAAATAGTTGCTGTTTACTTTGGGATATGTGTGGCTACAGGTTTTTGGGTGTATAGCCACAGCTTTTGATATATTTTTGTAATATGAGAACTTAAGGATGTATTTTAAATGGCTACCAGATATGTATATTAAGTAACTAACTTTGTTTCCGCTGCTATGTTAATATTTATGGATTGTTATGGTGTGAATGTGTGATACAGGATATTATGGTATATGTAAGCAAAAAAAAAATTACAGGTTATCTATATCTTGTGTTATATATTTGCTGGCCAATAATTCTTTTCTCCCGCTCTTAGGAAGGGGATCTTACAGCCAGTGTAATCTCAGGATGGGTGACCCCCTGGGATGTCATTTTTGTACCTTCTCCTATATTTTCAAAATTTTTACTAGAGATACTGAGGAACTCATAATGGCCAGAGATGGACTATGTGATGAAAAATGACTTTGGGTGTGTCAGAAAAGGTAGGTTCAACCTTAGGGGCACTAATAGGATTAAGTGGGCTACAATGAAAAGTATGGATCCAAGACCACAAGGAAAATTCTAGATTGACTATATATGGGGTAGTTGACTAGATTTAACTAATTTTGACTAACTTTGACAAGTGTAATCAAGTTTGACTAACTTTGACCAAAATTATCAAAATGGCCTTGAAGTGATAATTGATGCTTTTAGACCCATAGATGGCCCCGGATGGCCTAGATATGGTAGTTTCGAACTTTTAGGGGGGCAAGTGACACGAGGGTATTTATGGAAGCTTTTGACCTAACCTAGGGTTTGGGCACTATGAGGGGTACTTAGGGAAACTTTTGACCTAATGACACAGGGGATCTATATATGGTAGGTTTGTGACTTGAGGGATATCTAGGGTATGGAGATGGTTCTAAGATTTGGTTCCATACAGTTTCTTTATGTTTAGTCTCCTTCTTCAGTCTTGAGAGAGTTTGAGCATGTAGAAATGAGTGGGAAAAATGGGATGCTTACAATTTTATGTCTCTTACATCTTGGTTCTACCCGAAAAGCATTTTTTGTTTGATCATGAAACCTTGCATCTTCCCGTACTCGATACTAAAGCCTGAATCAATTATTTCGTCATCGATCTCCTCGTGGCAGAACTCTATAAACTCAAGCGAGTTATCTCCAATGGACTTTGAGAACTCAAAAATGGTCACACCAGGTGCCACCTCGAACACCTCCGCAGTCACCGACAACTTCCCTTTGTGCCCTTCCTCCACAACCTGAATTTTAACCTTGAAATCCTTTACCTTATTTTTCTAAAACTTCAATCCTTTTGCCACTGATTCCAGCATTGCCATGATTGCTAAAGCAGAGTACTTGGACGTAAATTACGAACCTACTTTCCTATTGTCCTCAAACAAGCTTAATAAATTAGAGCCAGATGACATCGATGATATAAACTTGAAAGAATTAAAGAATAGCAGAGAAGGCTTCGGGAAAGGCTTAATAATAGCCCCTCTTCTGCTGTTGGAGACGGTGGCGGAGTCGATTTCTTGAGTGACTAGTCTTCAATAGACAATCGATTTTGCTGGGAGAACCCTTTCTTAAACCAGGGAGTTTGCATTATCCCCGGAATAATGATTCGCTTCTCTTACCTCCAGGAGATTTGAGGTCAATCGCTTGGTCTTAATGGAGAACCACATAAGGAATTTGTACTCTGCTTTGAAACACTTTTGAAACATTGATTTGACTTTGGGACATTATTCATTTCAATGGCACTTCTACATTGAAAGTCAAATCACTATTCATTATGCAGTGGTTTCTTCAACATTGAAATTATAAAATGAACATTGAAAGTCGAATCACTTCGGTTAGCTCCATAACATTTGGGTGCTGATCAAGCTCTGGTTTCTTCTGTTGTTGTTCCTCTGTGACCATGAAAGATCAGACTCTTTAGGTTCTAAATCTAGCAACCCATTCCCAGGCAAGGGAAATGAATCACTGGTAAAACTAAAGATAAAAGCCAGCGTGGATAAACCTGTAAGAATTTTTTTTATACATAACCCATGTCATTCCAACTTGTAATACCTATTATCTCCTCATCCATTCTGATCCATAATCATTTATTTAAACATTCAGTGGAAGTCTTAAGCTTAAACATTATAATGAGCTGGTGGCCACACTATTTCTTATATAAATAAACTTAATCACTTGGATTACATCAATGGTGTAGCTTAATATAGAAGTTGCTGCCCACACATCTAAAACATCTACTACTAAGAGTTACATCATAAAAACCCAGATAAAACATAAAAAATTGCCAAGAGGACTAATCTTCCTCTTGGACTACATCTGCCATTTATCTTCTTTTTTGGTACTTACTGTTTTCACCTGTAAAATATGTGAATTAACTGGGGTGAGTAAAACTTAGTGAGTAGATACCTAGAAGGTAAGTTCTACACACATCATACATTCATAAATCATAAATAGTTATTTAACATATACATGTTTCCTTGCATTCATTGTCTTTCATATAGTATACTTCCTTAATTTTATCATATCATTTGGGATAAGTTTCTTATTATATTCTCTTGTTTATCGTTATTTGTTTTCTTATCTTGCTTGCATTGCATTCTATGTTCATTCCTTTTAGTCCCACTGTCTTTCCTTGCTTGAGATGTTCTAGTGGAGTACTTAGACTCATCGAGTTTCACACCTTTCTTATGACTATCGAGTCTTACTTGGTACTTTGACTCAATGGGTCTCACCCCATATCGGGCTACCGGGTCTTGTCTTAGTATTTCAGTTCATCGGGTATCACCTTCTTATTGGCTATAGAGTCTTGTCTTTGTAACTCCACATATCAGGTCTTACCCCATATCAAGCTGCCGGGTCTTGCCTTTGTACCTCCGCTCACTGGGTTTCACCCCATATCGGGCTACCGGGTCTTGCCTTTGTAACTCCGCTCATCGGGTCTCACCCCATATCAGGCTGTTGGGTCTTGCTCTTTTTCCTTAGTTTCTCTTTTACATGTATTCTTTTATTCATGCACATATACTATTGTCCTTTTTCTTGTCTTGTCCTTATCTCTAACCTTGAGTCTAGTTCCTTCATGAGCATATCATTCATCATAGTCATCCTCATGCATTAAATATTTAGTTCAATATTTCAGTCCAGTCCTATCCCTTTTGCATGGTCTATCTCATATAATTCTCTTGTCTAAAGGAGAACTTACTTGCAATTTATAAGTCTCATTCAAGTTTGGCATTCATGTATTAGTTTAGGCATTCACATCATAGCATCACTACATCAAACATTACAGTTGTAACTTAAATAACCAATAGGTTCTTAACACTCATTCATAACAGCATAATTATCCGGTTCATACTTCTACTCATCCATCAAGCATGGTATACCTCGTTTAAAACATTATATTGCATCAATATTCAATAATAACATATCATAAATACATTACAGCACATATAGGCCTATTACATTCAAATACCTGCTCACCTTTTTTTGTCACAAGTTTACTTTCTCAGTCTCTTGAACTATAAATACAATTGGAAGTAATAATAAAACCTCATTCACTTTCTACAAACAATGACATCAATTTCTTCCCTAAAATATGAATGAGCAAACCCCAAAAATGGTAGTAAAACCATAGGAAAGTGTTGTTTCCTTACCTGAACTTTTCCATAAAAAATGATCTTCCTTAGGCCTAAGCTTAAACTTCTTCCCTATACTGTACTCACTTGAACCCTAAACATATGAGGTTTGAATCAGTTTAAAAATTCTTTCTTAATCCCTTAAAACACATCATAATTAAGCCCTCTAACCATATGTTTAGGTTTCCTATCATTTAGGTCTTCTAGGTAGAAAGCCCCACCACTTAAACACCCAAACATGCTGTAACAGCAGTTTTTGTAAAACGAACCTTTACTTAATTATAAATTCATTTGAGTGCCAAGAACTCCATGAAAATGTCCAAAATTTGAATCACATACACCTTACACATCACTAAATATTATGAGAAGAAATCTCACCAAAAATTGATCTGAAATGGCTAAAATAATCAGTCTATTAAAACTAATGATACCCAGATTTTTCATGCATTTGTAATGAATTTAACATGAACTTTGGGTAGGATGGAGCCAAATTTGGGTGGCTGTTTAGCACAGTACATGATTCTTTCAGATACCTTTTGAACGCATTAAGAATCATTGAATTCCAATCTATAAATAGGATGTTATCACCTTCGGCTAAGCAGGGGTCATACTGCCAGCCCATGATGGGTTAACCCAAAACAGGTTGGATCATCTAAGGTCATCCTCAACCTTGGTTCAAACCTCCATTAATGGACATTAAAAGGTCTGTAACTTCTTAATAAACATGCATACCTCATTTTAGAAACATTTGGATCATCCCAAAGTCATTTTCCAGTAACCATAAACTCACATTTTCATTGTTAATGGATTTTTTTTTATAACAAAATAGAAATTTCTACATTTTTCTTCTTCTTCTTGCTTTCATAAGAAATTACCACCATCTATCACTCCTAACTCATCAATTAGACTTAGATATAGTCTTTGCAACTGTTCACCATTAACAAAAATCATTTTCCTCCATATTACACATGCATGCATCACTTTTACATTTACTTTGTTGGAGTTTTGATGAATAGTACATTGTTCATCATCTCTAACAATTGGAAACACAAACAACTCTAAAAAAATTTCTTTTCCTCACATTGATTCAACATGCAATCAATTTTCTGGACTTAAAAATGATTTTAGAACTTACCTAAGACAACTATTGTTTGATCAAAGAAGTAATATAGTTGAAACATAAAATTGTGCATTTGTTTGGATTAGCCACTAAGACTGCAAGACTACGTGCACCAATAGAAGTGTGTTGGACCGGTCCTAAGGAGCCTTGGTGTATGCTTAATATTAATGGATGCTCCTTAGGGAATTCGGGTGAAGCTGGGGCTGGCATGGTGATTAGAAAAGAATCGGGAGAAGTAATCTTTGCAACATCAAAGTATCTTGGTGTCCAAAATAACTTCAACGCTGAAATCCTAGCTGTGATGATGGGAATACAGGAGGGAATCAAGCTTGGCTATTCTCACATATGTTCAGAGATGGATTCAGAAGGAGTGGTTCAGTGGTTATTATCAAAGAAGATACCATGGTTTTTTATTCAGTGATGGAGTATGATTTCAGAACGCCTTGCCGTTGTGGAGTTGAGAATAACTCATAGCGTTAGATAAGCCAACATGGTAGTTAATTCTCTCGCTAAGAAGACAGTCCAGTCTAAATTATCAGTGCATTGGTATAAATGCCCAGACTCTATGGCCTGTGAGGCAAACTGCGATGCATCAGGGAGACCTAGATTCATATTTGTAAAATATAGTTGTCCCTAGGAAGGGCCCTGCTAATGGCAATGCCAAAGGTAGGGTTCATCAATTTAGGGTAATGGTTGTAATGTTTTCTTACTTTTTTTTTTAATAAATATTTTGGATCTTTAGCAAAAAGAAATTTAGATATACAGTTGAAACATCAAATTTCCACAACCTTTCCATACTTGCATTCTCAATACCCCTTTGCTGCAACAAATGAACTTTCTTCATCTTCCAATAGTTGATTTTCTTGCTGAGAATTGACTCTATGACTCTAAGAATCCTCTAATCTTCTCCAAACCCAAGGTCACACACATACAATACACCTTCTAAGAGTAGAAATCATAAATTTCTTTTCAAACTCACCTCTAGTGCTCCTTTTCCCCCTTCAGCGAATTTTATTTCCAGCAAAATGATAAAATGAGTTATTCTTTGGTATATATATATATATATATATATATATATATATATATATATATATATATATATATATATATATATATATATATATATATATATATATATATATATATCTTTTCTCATTTAATTTTTATTACTCTCACAATTGATTTTATATCTTTTCAATTTTGCCCTTAATAGTCCTCAAGTGCATGGACTAGATTTTCACTGACTTAGGTACCTTTTAAAAGTAAATGGACTATTTGGTCCTCATAAACTTTCATTTTGACCTTAGTCATCCCTACTACAAATATTTATTTACATATAAATATTATTCATTCAAACCTACATTATCATTTCCACACCATATGACCATATCTATTTATAAACATACATGCATAATCATGGTATAAACATATGTATAATTATTATTTACTATGACATGAATTCTCAAATTTAAACACTATAAAGAATCTAATAAATTTACTTAATTCCTACCGTTTTTAAATAGCTTAGTACAACAAGGCTTCCAAAAATATCTAGTTTAAATCATCAGTCTTCTCTACTTGTCACAATATAGCCAAGGTAAGGCAAAAACTACTGCCCAACACCTGGTGTCACACTCCAATTCTACACCATTCAGAATGGTGTGATGAACCGCTAATAAACCAACGGTTCAACCAGGATCTCTAATAGGTTGTGTCCGTTGAAAGTAAACCATACACATCCACAACCATAATCAGAATAAATACACAATAGCAGAAGTCTTAATAATAATTGAACTGAGGAATCTAACTGTGATAATCATAAATAAAATATCAAGTTAAGTTGTATCAACTGAGACATAAGTAAATAAAGTATCAATTATATTTTCTTAATAATTTAAATGAAAATCTAATCAAAAATGCATGTGTTGCACTCGCATGAAGACTCATACGTTTCCACTAAGTCTTCAGCTTCCATCGCAGCGACGTGCCCGTACACAGAAGCATTCATATAATCTTCCACCGTGGTACCTGTATCATCAATTAAAAATATTCGACATCAAAAAGGGTGAGCACACATCACGGCTCAGTGAGCAAACAAAACAATGCAACAAACATATGCATGCATTCAATTCATATATGTGGTCTGGTTTATAAGTTTGCAATGTGCTATAGAAAGGTTCGATGGCTGCCTCACCTCTATACACGAGTGTGTGAATCCGTCCAAAGGTTAACGTTTATTGTCGTCCCACATGCACCCACTATGGAATAAAGATAGAGCTAATGTGCTTAGGACCACATCGTATCACATTTCCCCTGATACTCTACCCATACTAACACGTAAGCCCCTGCTGGCGAGGGCTTGCAAACTGGGCTTGCCCAATCCTAATGTCAAACAGTGTACCTATGGCCTCACCCCAGCATCCCTCAATACATCCATAGAGATAGAGCTAAGGCCCCTGAGCAGAGTCGAAGACTACACGGTCTGAGACCACCTCCCCTGATACCCTACGACGTAATAGTTCTGCTAAGGTAATGGCGACACGATGATGTCAGTGGACAATACTTGAGTAGAGATAGAGCTAGAGTCGAGTGACCAGGCTGAACCATAATGTCACATTTTTCCCCTGATAATCCACTCGCATCAAGCACACTAACCATACACATAAATTCACATGTCTATTCCTATCATCATCATCATCATCATGTTATAAACAAAATAGAATTAAATATGCATGAACATTAATAGCAGGAATATTGGATGACATGTTAAATACACATTACAAGCATACACGCATAGAATCAGTCATGGCATTAGACTTAAGAAAATAAAAATAGTTTATTATTAGCCAATTAGTTTAGGTCTTGTTCCCTTACCTTTGCTTGAGTGTTGATCCTCTTTTAAGCTTTAAAATCACTTTTATATCAATAGGAAATCCTAACAAGTCGATAGATTTTGGTTGGTAGTCATTCCGACACTTTTAGACTTGCTGATAAGCACGGGTCGCAGGGTGGGTCGCAGGTAGGGTAGCAGTTTACTGCGACCCCCAGGGTAGGGTCGATGCCAGGGTCGGATGTTCCATCGACCCTGGGTGCGACCACACCTTTCCTGGACTTCCCAAATACTGGGGGTCGATCCTGTGGTCTGGTAGGGTCGATTCCCAATCGACCCCACGTGCGACCCCCTGTGGGTTGAGTCGAAAATATCATTCTACAGTCCATTCTTTCATGTTTGGGTCCTATAGCTTACTTCCATAATCCATTCTATGCTTGTTATATGGCTTAGAACTCTTGGTTTCTTCCTTACTTTGCCTACCATGATTTCTCCATGGATTTCATTAAAATCTTCCCATGGATGTATGATTTGGGTTTCTCCTAGACCATACCTGTAAGACCCGCACTCCGTAAACCCGGTCTAAACCTTGGTTTTGTGTCGTAGCAGGTCTTTCGATCATCACCGGGCCAGACGGGACGAGCGGATGACAAACAGGTACGAAATCGAACCAAAGACAATCAAATCAACCTGATTTTATGTTGACCGGTCGATGGTACCGGTCTTGGTACCAGTTGACCGGTCAGCTCTGTGCAGTTGAGTACGGAGATCCAAAAATTGACTTCTGAGGGTCCCACTTCCCTAAACCCTAATGCCTGAACCTTCCTAATCCTAATAGGGTTACTAAACCCTAATTCTAGCCTATATAAACACCCTTAAACCTCCTCAAATCCTTTCCATTGTCTCTCACAAACCCTAGAGAAGAGAAAGAGGTTGGAAAGGAAAAGGAGCTAGGATTAGGAAGGAGGTGCCGCCATTGCCGTTCGACGACGCTCACTTTACGCCAGTCGACGGTAAGTGTTTTAACTATTCTTCTTACCCTATGACTCTAGGATAGTAATAGGGGTGGACCAATACTATGCAAAGTAGGTATTGATCTAAAACCCTAAATTGGATATTAAACCCTAAGTTTCTGTCAAACCCTAGATTCGAGTTTCGAGATGATATTCATCGAAACTAAACTTGAATGAGTTGGAGATAACTCTAACTCAAAGCTCAGATTTAGAATGGATAGGAAAAACCCTAGAAATACATGGAGGATGATCGACGGCAGTCGAAAAACCTAAGTATGGTCTTCCAGAGGCATACCGGTCGACTATACCGGTTGCACACAGTGCGGCCGGTATGTTGCCACCGGTATCTTTCGGGGGACTGGTCTGTGGGGACCGGCTGACCATACCGGTCGCCATTCTTCCCCACAGAGCTGCGACCAGTACATGCCACCGGTCAGCTCTGTGAGGGTATTTTGTAATCTTGTTGGTTTCCGACCAACATGAAACTCTAAGAAAAATATTCTAATGAAACCCTAATAATATTGTGGGACTTTGTGACTTTACGTTTGGATCTTGCGACGTGGAGCAAGCTATCAAACGAGCGTCAGGTAAGGGAATCTGACCTAAACCTAATAATTAATGGACAGTAAATCTTTGCTATTAACACTGAATATATATGATGTGATGTTTGTGCATATTCACATGCCATCCTTTACTTTCAGTTATTATTATTGTTCATGCATTGATAGGATGTGATTGTTAAGCATGTGATTATTTTCGTTAGTGTGTGGAGTGGGGCATGGGCCTGGGATCATTCCTCACACTGACACTTTTTATAGTATTCTATCTTAACATGCTTGGTACGAGTGGGGCATCAGGGGAAGGTCGTGGTACGATGGTCTCCGATGTTGATGCTGGCCTGGCCATGGTTATGTGGCAGTGTGGTCTCCGAGGTCGACGCTGGCTTGTCCACGATGCTTTAGCTCTATCTCTATGCCGTAGGAAGTTATGTTGGGATAGGGTCTACCTGCGTATTGTTCTATCTTAGTGTGTTAGTTGCTGATAGGGTATCAAGAGGAGGTGAGGTATTGTGGTCTCCAGCCCAGCCTGCACGCTCTAGCTCTATCTCTATGCCGTAGACGGCTGTGCTGGGATAGAGCGTACATTGATGACATATAGGATTGGTTAGTTGTGAGCCCAGTTTGCGAGCCCTGGCCAGTAGGGGGTTTAGGTACTGGTATGGGTAAAGCATCAGAGGAGGTACGGGGATATCTTAGCTCTATCTCTATTCCATGATGGGTGCATGTGGGCCGGTGGTGGTGTGATTCCATGTGGTGCCACACACTCGTGGATAGAGGTGCAGGGGCATCCAAACCTTTTTATAGCACATTATAAACTTAAACCAGACCACAGCATAAAATGATTGTTACTCATGCATAATATTGTGAAACTGTCTGATTGTCTTACTGAGCTAAGTTGTGAGCTCACCCTTTGTACGTACATTGCTTTAGATATTGATGCAGGTTACTCGGTGGACGATTATGTGAACGCTCAGGCGTATGGTGGTGTTGCTACGTTGGATGTACAGGCAGGAGAGGATGAGCATGACGGTTCATACGAGTGCCCTTTCTGCGTGTATGTAAGACCCGTGTCAATCTAACCCGGTCTTACCACCTTGAACTAGGTTTACCCATCATGGTCGAGTCAAATGGACCAAGGGCGTGAAGGAGATCGAGATCCCAAGTATCAAATCGACCCAAAAACACTTAAAATAGGGGAAGGGTCGCATACCCAGCTAAGCAGGGTCGGACCTCCCAAAACAGAGAGTCAGACCCTCAGTTTTGAAGGGAGGGTCGGACAGCTTAAGACCCTAGGGTCAACGGGATCATCGACCCTCCCATCGACCCTCGGTTTCTGCCGAATATAGAAATTAGGAAATTTCTAAATTTTTTGATGGGGATTCTTTCCAAAATCCCAATGGGACTTATTTAGGATGTTCCTAGTCTATTTAAAGGATGTCCCTAAGCCACTTTCACTCCTTTCACAACCCTAATTGAATTGAGAGAAAGAGAGGAGAAGGAAAAGAGGAAGAAGAGAGGCAAGCAAGAGAACTTAGCAAAAAAGAGAAGAAATTCAGAGGAAAAGTTATCTCCTCAGGTATGGATACTAATTCCATAAGTTTCTACAGACCTTAGGTTAGTTATTGTTGAGAGAGTGATCTCGGAGAAACCCAAAACCATTAAGCTATGGTTAGGTTTTTATGGAAACCATAGGAGAATGCATAAAAACTATTTTGATGGATTATACATGGTTTCAGACCATGGAATGAATGTAGAATGGGATGTAGGAGCAAGCCATAGAACCCCAAACACGAAGAATGGACTAAAAAGTGGAAATTGGACCAAAGTGCACCAAGGGTCGCACCGAGGGTCGATGACCATCCGACCCTAGGTATTCCTGACCATCGACCCTCAGCATTTGGGAAGTCCAGAAAGAGGGGAGGGTCGATAGACCCATCGACCCTAGCATCGACCCTACCTCCGACCCTCAGTTAACAGAGTAGTTTTTAATTACGAATAAATTCTAATTAAATTCTATCGACTTTGTTAGGTCTTCTAGAAATATAATAACATTATAAAGGTGATTTTAAAGCTTAGAAAAGTATCTATTAGCAAGCTAAGGTGAGGAACCTTAACTCCAAACTAAAGTGGTTAATAATAAACTGTTTTCTATTTCTTGAATCCTGTGCTATGCTTGATTCTATGTGAATATGTTTGTAATGTGCATACAGCATGCCATCCAATATTTCTATTACTTGTTCATGCATATTTACTTTATTGTTTATAACATGATGATGATGATGATGATAGGAATAGGCATGTGCTTGTATGTGTGTGGTTGATGTGCTTGATGCGAGCGAGTTCAGGGGAGGTGTGATGAGAACGTCAATAAACGTTAACCTTTGGTGGGTCTCAGCACTTTAGCTCTATCTCTAACTCAAGTCTTGTGCATTAGCATCGTCGTATCGCCATTACTTTAGCAGAACTATTATGTCGTAAAGTATCAGGGGAGGTGGTCTCGGTCCTTGTAGTCTTTGACTCTATCGGGGGGCCTTAGCTCTATCTCTATGGACATTCTGAGGGATGCTAGGGTGAGACCTTGGATACACTGTTTGGCATTAGGATTGGTTAGTTGCGAGCCCAGTTTGTAGCCCTCGCCAACAGGGGCTTACGTGTTGGTATGGCACTATATAGCAATAAACGTAACCTTTGTTATATAATGTTCATGGTTGGGTGCATGTGAGTTGATGATAAACGTGATCTTCGGGTAACGTCACACACTCGTGTATAGAGGCGGAGTCAATAAACGTGACCTTTGGCTACCTAAACCTTTCTATAGCATACTGCAAACTTATATACCGGACCAAAGATATAAATTGACTTTTTGCATGCATATGTATTGTTGCATTGTTTTGGCTACTCACTAAGCCATGATGTGTGCTCACCCCTCGACGATGATGCAGGTTATACTATTGAAGACTATATGAATGCATCTACGTACGGGAACGTGGCAGCTATGGAAGCTGGAGCTGAAGATGATACACATGACTCCTCTTGCGAGTGCAACTCGTGTGTATTTGATTAAATATTTTATAGGTTTCTTTATTGGATTTATTCAGACATGTGTTTGATATTTAATATTATGTCTCAGTTGAATACAAAATAATTTGCTATTAAATTATTGATATCATCTTAGTTCTCAGTTCATTTATTTATAAGATTTCCGCTATTGTGTATTTACTCTGATTATGATTACGGATGTGTGTAAGTTTGAATAACGTGGGGATAACCTATTTGAGATCTTGGTTGAACCGTTGAGTTATTTAGCGGTTCATCACATCATTCTGAACAGTGCAGAATTGGGGTGTGACAACTTGGTATCAGAGCCTCTCAGGCCTTGCCCGCCGAACTAACACACATTCAAGACCATTGTGAACTGAGATAGGATAAATTAAAAGCTTTAATACAAACACACTGTAAGCACAAGTGATGATTGAGACCAAATTTAAAAAGAGAATAATGCATCTATTAAAAAGGGAGACAAGTTTACATAACAATGAGCTAAACAAAACAATATACATAATGAAAGCAGAGTACAGTCCACAACCCGGACAGTTACTTTGAAGTACAAGAAAATGAAGGTACAATCAAGAGGCATGAGGCGTAGGAGGAGGCGGTGCCTCACGGTCTCTGTCGTAGTCCTCAGCATAGACTCTAGTCAACCAGGCTATCTGAGTCTGGGTCGTCTGTAGACTAGCTGTGAGACCGGCTATCCTCTGATCTGTCGCACGCTGCACCTCTAGGAGCTCTCCCATCCGCGCGTCTGATGCGTGCTGAGTAGCCAACAGCTCATCCACCCTCATACGCTGGGCGTCTAACAACTCCTCCATCCTCAGATCAGATCTGCACTGAGCATCCCTGATCTCCTGCTACATCTCCATCATGGCTGAAGGTGGAAGTGAAGGATCAACCGAATGGGAAGGACCAGCCTCAGGTGCAGGAGCCGCCGCAGAAGAAGTACCAACTCCAGCCGCATGTGTAGGTGAAGGCGGTGGTATCGAGTCGACGTCCATATACATACGATCGTCGTCGTCGACCGGATCCACACGATCTCTAGCAGCAGCAGCAGCAGCCTCAGCATCAGCCATCTCGAACCGAGTGTGAGGGCGCACCATCGCGTTCCTCTCCTCATCACTAACCTCAGCATCTCGCAGCCCCATCTTGCAGATAGCCTCCCAATCTAGAGGCGACGAGAAGGTCTTCTCCTGGATCTTCTCATCTACTAGATCCACCACAAGATGGGCCAGTAGAACTGTAATCATGCGTCCATAGGGTAGATTACCCCTATGACCGGACAATGTAGCACTAATCATCGTCCGCATGATGATGTAAGGAAGGCAGACCGGCTGGCGAGTGCAGATGCTGTAGATCAAAAACTGGGTCAGCTGAGACACCCTCTCATAGTGCCCACTCTGCGGGATCAGATTATGCTGGATAATCTTGCAGAAGACCCGTGGAGCTGGACGCAAGTAGCAAGCTCTCATCTGCCAACGATCAGGACAGAGCAACTGATTATCGATCTCTGCCCTCATCTCCATCTCAACAAACTGTGGCTCTCCCGACGCACAGTACACCATGGGGCCATCATAGGGAATGCCCAACAAGTCGGCCAGCTGCCGATAGTCGAAAGAAATATCTACCCCCTTGACGTAACTGGTGATGCGCAACTCCTGACCATGCTCAACGTCATTGTAATTCCCCACCACCTGGAGATTACAATAGAACTGGCGCACCAAATCTGGACAGGTGCACGCGTCGTATGTGATGACAGGGAGCCAACCCATATCACCAAATGCTCCCTCTACATTGAACAAGGCTAACTCAGCCAAGTTCACCATGCGACCCCCTTCCACTTTCTTACGGGCATAGTCAGCATATTGTGCCTCAGCTTCATTCCAACGGAAGCGAAGTGGACCACGCACTCTGGGTACCTTGGTACGAGCCATTGTATCTGCAAAATAAGAAAGGGAAAGGAAACAAGGAGTTAATAAGATAAAAATCCAAAATTTGATGTAATAACGACGTAAGTTGACCATAAAGCCCATTCCTCACCATACAAGTGGGCATAAGGACTTACGAAGGTTTAAACATATCCTACAACCTACATGCAGTAGGAAATTTTAACTAACGATGTCCAATTTGAAGAAATTCAAGAAAAATAAAAAATGTCGACAAATTAGGGCAAAAAGAGAAAATTTCAAGTTTCTCGATAACCAACCGATGAAACTCAAAAAATTTTGAGGGTTTTCGTTCCTCGAGACACCAATAACAAAAGCCCCCAATAAAAATCAAATTTTTACGGTTGGAAAAAGTTTAATTTGGAAAATACAAGTTAAATGTGCAAAAACCTAGAAAAGAAAACCTAAAAACAGGTAAAGATGAGTGGACATACCTGTAGTGATGACGTGGACGTCGGAACCCGTAGTCAAACTGACCAAAAATGGTAGAGTAGCACTGTAGCAACTCAGAGAGGAGAGACGAGTCAAAACGGAGGGGGAATAGTGAGAAATGACCCAGAATCGGATCTTCAAAATCTGATTTTCGGTCCGAGGTTCGGACACCCATCGACCCTCGACTCGACCCTCAGCTCTCGGGAAGAATAGGTCATTCCCAGGGTCGAAAACTAAGGGTCAGACATACCAGCGACCCTCACCATCGACCCTGCATAGAAAAGACAGCATTTTTTTATAAAATGAGCTAGAATTGGAATTGATTATTGGTTAGCGTGCCTACATGAAATATGAATGACTTCTCACCTATTTTGACAATTTTCAGGCACCACCAATCATCGAAAGGAATCATGTCTGGACGTAGAGTAACCCGACAGACCCGAAATGCAGTCCCACCACCACCACCCGTGGAGGAGACTAGTCAAGAAAACAATTATGCATCGGGTAATCCAAAACCGGCAAACCCTACAAATTTGCCACCTCCACCACCAGAGCTAGCAACAGTGGTGATGAATCTGGCACAGCAGATGCAACACGCATAGGCTCAGATGCAGGTTGCCATGGGAATTATGTTCCAAGCCACTCAGGCTGCACCCATGCACACCGGACAAGCTAGTGAAGCACCAGGAGGTAATCACCCAGCCCCTCAAACACCTCAACAACCGGCCGCACCGATTCTAGTGCAGGTACCGAAAGCAGCTCAAGGGAATTACCAGTATACACCCTATATGTTTGGGGTAAACCACGAAAATCAGCTGGATCATTCCCGGCTAGTGGAGAGATTTTTAAAGATGAAACCCAGAGAATTCAACGGCGAGCCGTCTGATCCATTGTGGCCAGCGCACTGGATAGACGAGATGGAGAGAAACTTCCTCATGATGACCGTTACAGAGGAAGAGAAAGTACTATGCGCCACCTTCATGCTCACGGGCGACGCACACCATTGGTGGAAATCCACGAAGACATATTTACTGACCAAGCACGCCCTACTGACCTGGGCTATATATAAAGAAGCATTCTTCGAGAAATATTTTCCACGAAACTTCAGAGATTCGATGGAGAAGGAGTTCCTGAGTCTTTATCAGGGACAGATGTCAGTGGATGCGTACCAACAGCGTTATGAAGAGCTATTTTTCTTCGTCCCACTGAGTATGCAAGAAGAAGAAACCAAAACCCGTAGGTTCGTCACGGGACTGAGAGGAAGCATCAGAGAACATGTTCTGGGCTTAGAGAAGACAATATATAATGAAGCTGTCCAGATTGCTCAAGTGATTGAATCGAGCCAGAAGGAGAGCTATTTTACTCAGAACAAAGGCATCAAGAGACCAGCCGAAAACTCCTACAACGGACAATAACAGGACGTATAAGCCTTTCCGTCCTCAGAACTCTACTACTGCACCCAAGACCACTTCAGCAGTGCAACCTCAGTCAAAGTCAAATTCTGAAGCCCCGAAGTGTTTTAACTGGAACCAGCCAGGACATATGGCAAGGGAGTGCCCTAAACCCAAGAAGCAATTCCATCAGGGACGTGTATATGCTGTCACGTCTGAAGATGCGGTCGCATCACCCGATGTGGTCACAGGTATGACTGAAACTTTTAAAGTTGTGATTACATTGAATGGGCATGTAGACTAAGTAAAGATAAATCACAGGTATCGTACCTATAAATGGCGTACCCGCCAGAGTACTCTTCGATTCCGGAGCTACTCACTCCTTTATATCTGTGTCATTTGGAAAGAAGACTAAATTACCCATCAAAGCATTAGACTACAAATTACTTGTACGGTCACCGATGGGGTATGAAGTGGAACTAGAGAATGGTTATGGACCATGTCCAGTTCTCATTAGAGAGCAGACCTTAGATGCAACCTTGATACAACTTGAGATGGCAGACTTTGATGTCATCTTGGGAATGGACTGGTTAGCTCGGCATTCTGCAAATTTATTATGCGCCGAAAAGAAGCTAACATTCAAAGACAAAGAAGGGGCAGAATTCAGTTTCTCAGGAACCAAACATCCCCGGAGACGCAAGCTCATACTTTCAGCACTAAAGGCTAAGAAGTGCCTTGAGAAGGGGGCAATCGGGTATCTAGTATCCGTAGTCGACCTAACCAAGGAAGCACCGCGAATGGAAGACATTGATGTTGTGCGGGAGTACCCTGACGTATTTCCTAAGGAACTACCCGGATTACCACCCGACCGGGCCACGGAGTTTGTAATAGATCTGATACCTGGAGCCGCACCCGTATCAAAAGCACCTTATAGAATGGCTCCTAGGAACTGAAGGAATTAAAAGTGCAACTACAAGAGTTGCTGGACTAGGGATATATTCGACCCAGTATATCTCCATAGGGGCCACCGGTGTTGTTCGTAAAGAAGAAGGATGGTAGCGTTCGATTATGCATCGACTATCGGGAGTTGATAAACTGACAATCAAGAATCGATATCCACTACCTCGTATCGATGACTTGTTCGATCAGTTACAAGGAGCAAGAGTATTTTCTAAGATCGATCTTCGATCAGGCTATCATCAGCTGAAGATTAAAGAAGGGGATATTCCGAAAACAGCTTTCAGGACCAGATACGGACACTATGAATTTTTGGTGATGTCTTTCGGATTAACTAATGCACCGGCAACATTCATGGAACTTATGAACCGAGTTTTCCACGATATGTTGGATACGTCGGTTATAGTATTTATTGATGACATAATGGTATATTCCAAGGACAAGGAAACCCATATCAAGAACCTAAAGGCAGCCCTACAGCGTTTAAGGAAAGAGAAGCTATATGCCAAATTCTCAAAGTGCGAGTTTTGGCTAAATGAAGTCGCATTCCTAGGCCATGTAGTATCCGCTGAAGGAATCAAAGTGGACCCCAGCAAGATCGAGGCTATTGTAAAGTGGGAAGCACCAAAGAGCATTTCGGAAATCAGAAGTTTTCTGGGTCTAGCTGGTTATTATCGGAGATTCATAGAAGACTATTCTCGGATTGCCGTACCTCTCACCAGTTTGACCAAGAAGGGTGAAAAGTTTGTGTGGACGGATAAATGTGAGAAGAGCTTCCAGACACTGAAGACCAAATTGATATCTGCCCCGATTTTGACTATTCCCGTTCCAGGACAGACATTTACTTTATACACCGATGCGTCGGGACTGGGACTAGGATGTGTGCTTATGCAAGGAGAGCAAGTAATTGCTTATGCTTCAAGACAGTTAAAGGTACGTGAGAAAAATTACCCCACTCATGACCTGGAGCTAGCGGCAGTGGTACATGCTGTCAAGATATGGAGACATTACTTATGCGGAGAGGAATTCCACATTAAGTCGGACCATAAAAGTCTTACTTATTTATTTAATCAGAAGGAGTTGAATATGCGACAAAGAAGATGACTGGAACTATTGAAAGACTATGATTGTGATATCCAGTATCATCTGGGAAAAGCGAACGTAGTAGCAGATGCATTAAGCAGAAAAGCAATGATTAGATCTCAAGGAGAAGTGAGCACGACTGCGGCAATGTGTACCAACGGAATAGTGTACAATCACGGCAACGAGCAGTATGTGATAGATACAACGGATGAATCAGCCAACCAAGGGTTTATTTATCAGTTTTCGAATATGTTCGCAGCATTGAAGATTATATCGGATATAGTGGCTGAAGTAAAGACAGCTATCAAAGCAGATCCTTATCTGAGAACAGTGCAAGAAGATATTGAGAAAGGTAGGACTAACCCTGAGTTCACCTTGGACGACGAGAAAGTACTAAAATACAAAGGAAGAATATGTGTACCTGAAACAGAAAGTATGGACATTAGACACCGACTGATGAAAGAAGCCCATACCACCATCTATTCGGTACATCCTGGAAGTACAAAAATGTATCATGATCTAAAGAAATTATATTGGTGGAGGGGAATGAAAGCAGATGTAGCCAAGTTCGTGTCTCAATGCCTCAATTGTCAGAAAGTAAAGGCTGAACGACAAAGACCCGTAGGATTATTACAGCCATTACCGAAACTAGCATGGAAATGGGACTGCATCACTATGGACTTCGTCACGGGACTACCATTGACTCCTCGAGTAGTTGACGCAGTTTGGGTGATTGTGGACTGTCTGACTAAGACAGCTCGCTTCATACCTATACGACCTCAGTATACACTGGAAAGGTTAGCGAAGCTGTATGTGGATAATATTGTTCAATTACATGGTGTTCCAGAAAGTATTGTGTCGGATAGAGACCCACGATTTACTTCTAAATTTTGGGAAGGATTGCAAAAGGCGATGGGTACAACGTTGAAGTTCAGTACTTCATTCCACCCACAGACAGATGGACAGTCAGAGCGTACAATTCAGATTCTAGAAGATATGCTACGAGCATGTGTGATTGATTTCAAAGGATCATGGGATGAAAAGTTACCATTGATCGAGTTCGCTTACAATAACAACTATCAGGCGACCATACAGATGTCACCTTATGAAGCATTGTATGGCAGGAAGTGTCGAACTCCCTTGTTTTGGAATGAAGTTGGAGAACGTAGTATTGTTGGACCGGAATTTGTTGAAGAGACTTGCCGAGTGGTCGACATCATTAAGGAAAGAGTGAGAACAGCTCAGAACCGTCAGAAGCAATACGCAGATACTCGACGCAGAGATCTGGAGTTCGCCGTAGGTGATAAAGTATTTTTGAAGGTATCACCTATGCGAGGATTGAAGAGGTTCGGACAGAAAGGAAAACTAAGTCCAAGATATGTCGGGCCATATGCAATTCTAGCTAAGCGTGGAAAAGTGGCTTATCAGTTAGCACTACCACCATCTATGTCAAGTGTACATGACGTATTTCATATTTTCGTATTGAAAATGTATGTCAAAGACCCAATGCATGTTTTGACAGTGGATTTGCCATAATTGACCGATGATTTGATGTTTGAAGTAACACCAACAGAAATCACTAGTCGAAAGGTTCAACGTCTACGCAATAGAGATATCTACTATGTTAAGGTAACATGGAAAAGTAGAGACATGGAAGAGATTACATGGGAAGAAGAGAATGCTATGCGAAAGCAATACCCTTACTTATTTGATTCAGAAGGTACGTACAATTTCGAGGATGAAATTTTTATAAGTTGGGGGGAGTTGTAAGACCCGTGTCAATCTAACCCGGTCTTACCACCTTGAACCAGGTTTACCCATCATGGTCGAGTCAAATGGACCAAGGGCGTGAAGGAGATCGAGATCCCAGGTATCAAATCGACCTAAAAATACTTAAAATAGGGGAAGGATCGCATACCCAGCTAAGCAGGGTCGTACCTCCCAAAACAGAGAGTCAGACCCTCAGTTTTGAAGGGAGGGTCGGACAGCTTAAGACCCTAGGGTCGACGGGATCATCGACCCTCCCATCGACCCTCGATTTCTGCCGAATATAGAAATTAGGAAATTTCTATATTTTTCGATGGGGATTCTTTCCAAAATTCCAATGGGACTTATTTAGGATGTTCCTAGTCTATTTAAAGGACGTCCCTAAGCCACTTTCACTCCTTTCACAACCCTAATTGAATTGAGAGAAAGAGAGGAGAAGGAAAAGAGGAAGAAGAGAGGCAAGCAAGAGAACTTAGCAAAAAGGAGAAAAATTTCAGAGGAAAAGTTATCTCCTCAGGTATGGATACTAATTTCATAAGTTTCTACAGACCTTAGGTTAGTTATTGTTGAGAGAGTGATCTCGGAGAAACCCAAAACCATCAAGCTATGGTTAGGTTTTCATGGAAACCATAGGAGAATGCATAAAAACTATTTTGATGGATTATACATGGTTTCAGACCATGGAATGAATGTAGAATGGGATGTAGGAGCAAGCCATAGAACCCCAAACACGATGAATGGACTAAAAAGTGGAAATTGGACCAAAGTGCACCAAGGGTTGCACCGAGGGTCGATGACCATCCGACCCTAGGTATTCCTGACCATCGACCCTCAGCATTCGGGAAGTCCAGAAAGAGGGGAGGGTCGATAGACCCATCGACCCTAGCATCGACCCTACCTCCGACCCTCAATTAACAGAGTAGTTTTTAATTCCGAATAAATTCTAATTAAATTCTATCGACTTTGTTAGGTCTTCTAGCAATATAATAACATTATAAAGGTGATTTTAAAGCTTGAAAAAGTATCTATTAGCAAGCTAAGGTGAGGAACCTTAACTCCAAACTAAAGTGGTTAATAATAAACTGTTTTCTATTTCTTGAGTCCTGTGCTATGCTTGATTCTATGTGAATATGTTTGTAATGTGCATACAGCATGCCATCCAATATTTCTATTACTTGTTCATGCATATTTACTTTATTGTTTATAACATGATGATGATGATGATGATAGGAATAGGCATGTGCTTGTATGTGTGTGGTTGATGTGCTTGATGCGAGCAAGTATCAGGGGAGGTGTGATGAGAACGTCAATAAACGTTAACCTTTGGTGGGTCTCAGCACTTTAGCTCTATCTCTAACTCAAGTCTTGTGCATTAGCATCATCGTATCGCCATTAATTTAGTAGAACTATTATGTCGTAGAGTATTAGTGGAGGTGGTCTCGGTCCTTGTAGTCTTTGACTCTACCGGGGGGCCTTAGCTCTATCTCTATGGACATTCTGAGGGATGCTAGGGTGAGGCCTTGGATACACTGTTTGGCATTAGGATTGGTTAGTTGCGAGCCCAGTTTGCAGCCCTCACCAACAGGGGCTTACGTGTTGGTATGGCACTATATAACAATAAACGTAACCTTTGTTATATAATGTTCATGGTTGGGTGCATGTGAGTTGACGATAAAGGTGATCTTCGGGTAACGTCACACACTCGTGTATAGAGGCGGAGTCAATAAACGTGACCTTTGGCTACCTAAACCTTTCTATAGCATACTGCAAACTTATATACCGGACCAAAGATATAAATTGACTTTTTGCATGCATATGTATTGTTGCATTGTTTTGGCTACTCACTGAGCCGTGATGTGTGCTCACCCCTCGACGTCGAATATTTTTAGTTGATGATGCAGGTTATACCGTTGAAGACTATATGAATGCGTCTGCGTACGGGAACGTGGCAGCTATGGAAGCTGGAGCTGAAGATGATACACACGACTCCTCTTGCGAGTGCAACTCGTGTGTATTTGATTAGATATTTTATAGGTTTCTTTATTGGATTTATTCAGACATGTGTTTGATATTTAATATTTATGTCTCAGTTGAATACAGAATAATTTTCTCTTAAATTATTGATATCATCTTAGTTCTCAGTTCATTTATTTATAAGATTTCTGCTATTGTGTATTTACTCTGATTATGATTACGGATGTGTGTAAGTTTGGATAACGCGGGGATAGCCTATTTGAGATCCTGGTTGAACCGTTGATTATTTAGCGGTTCATCACATCATTCTGAACAGTGCAGAATTGGGGTGTGACAGTGTACCTTTGATTGGATATTTATTTTTTTTTATTTTTTTTTATTGGATTAAAGAGATATAATGATATTATATTTTATGTTTGAATTTGAATAATTGGATACTTATTTAATTTATCAATAGATACTCAGTTCATTCTATTTAAAGACTTTCGTTGTATTATTTATATTCTGATTGTGGTTATGTGCAATGGTTTGTATGAGAGGACACGGTCTATTCGAGATCCTGGTGTGAACCATTGGTTCAATGATGGTTCACTCACACCATTCTGGTTGGATCAGAATTGGGGTGTGAAAACTTGGTATCAGAGCCCTCGGGCTCTGTCCACAGACCATATTGCACTTAACTAAGTCGATGAATTAGAAAAAAAAAATTAAAAATTTTAATACAGACACACCCTAAGCATTGTTTGATACTTGGGACTGATTAAGAAAGAGCATAATATACTGTATTAAATATGAAATTTTAATGATACCCATGCACTAATTAGGAAAAAAAACCATAAAAACTTTCATTAAATAGAAAATGAGTATCTGATAAAATAGTGCTACAGGGTACAGTCCACAAACCGGACAGTTACCCTGTTATATAAACAGTCGTAGGAGAGAAAAATAAAAGGGGCAATCATGGGGTAGGGGGCCTAGGAGGAATAGGATCCGCTATATCATAATCTCGCTCGTAAGCGACCCTAAGCTAGTACACCTGGTCCTGTGTCACCCGTAGGCTACGAGCCAGACGTCCCAACTCCTGACCCATCTCTCGCTGAGACTCTAGGAAGACCCTCTGGGTGTCCCTGATCTCAGTGAACATGCTCAACACCGGGTCTGGAGGGGGATGAGATGGTCCAGCTGTAGATGTAGACAGTGGTGCTACAGGTGTAGGCTGTGGAGCTGGCGCTGGTACACACTCTGCCCTATCCTCGTCATCATCATGCTCGGCCTCTGCTGCATAGGCCGCATTGGCTGCTGCTGCGGCTGCTAACCTCCTAAGTGGGCGAGGGCGAGCCTCCAACTCGTCATCGCTAACTAGCAGATTATCCATCTGCATCCTCAGAATGGCATCCCAGTCGATGTCGGAGGTCATGGTGTCCTCCACTGTCACCTCGCCTCTCATACTCACTCCAAAGCGACGCATAAGAGATGTAATGAGACGTCCGTATGGGAGGTTACTGGCCTGGTCGGCCAGAGTTGCCTGATGCATGGTCCAGATGATGTGGTAAGGGAGAGAGACCCGCTCCCCTATGGAGACGCAGTAAGTGATGTACTGAGTGAGCTGAGATAACTCACTATAGTGGCCTCTCTGAGGCACAATGTTGTGCTGGATGATGCAGCTATAAACTCAAGCTAGGGGCTTCAGACTAGCCGCCTTCATAGGAGCCCCAGGATTTAGGATCTGCTCCGCTATCTCTCAGCGTAAATCCTCGCTAAGATAGCCCTTCACCTTTGGAGGGCAGTACACTAGGTCTCCATCATTGGGTACTCCCAGCAGGTCAGCCAACCGATGAGTGTCGAAGGAGATATGGACAGCCTTGACGTAGCTGGAGATGAGCAAGTCCCTACCTTGATTGGGATCGTTGACATCCCCATGAAGCTTCAAGTTAGCATAAAAATGCTTAACCAGGTTGGGATGAGTGGTATCTGTGTAGGAGATTACAAGCACCCACCCTAGCGCGTCAAAAGCTGCTCGAACATCGAACCTGTCCAACTGATCCAAGTTAACTCGCCGCCCAGATTCGATGTTTTTGCTATCAAACCAGGGGAAACGAGCTTGTGTCTCCAAGGAACGGAACCAATGCTCGTCGAGTTGTGGAGCTGGTGGCTGAGAAGCGCACACGCTCGAGCCATGAGGACGTTTGCCAAGAGTACGTCGTGGAGCCATTAAACTGCAAAACAAAAGAAAATAAGAAGAAAATGTAAGATTTTGTCAAAATTTCGGCAGCATAACGACTGTAATTTGGGAAAAAAGCCTCGAACTCACCCAAAAACTTGGGGAGGAGGACTTACATAACCCCCACACTCTTCAACAAATCAAACACAGGCAATTATTATAAACAATTTCAAGAATTTAAGAAAAACCAAGAAATTTTGAAATTTTTGAAAACCTAGGTCAAGAATTGTAAAAATTTGATTTTTCCAAAAACCGTTCGGTGAAACCTCAAATTGGTTGAGGGATTTTGCTCTTAGGGGTCGTAAACCCTTTCTAAGCCAAAGGAAAAGAGTTCCTACGGTTGGAATCTCTCAATCAAAGAAAAACCTAGAATTCTAAATAAAGACGATATGAAAAATTTATAAAAACTTGTTAGAGAGGGAAGAGACCTACCTGGAGACGATGTTCTAAATCTTGAACAGAAGAAATCGGCTTCTAAGGTCACTGGTCGGACTGTAGCAACTCAGAATCCAGAGGAGAATCGCCACCGGAGGAGAGGAAGGAAAGAAAAGTGAGAAAAATCTCACTTTTCGTGATTTTAAAGCCCTTTCTGGGCATACCGGTCGACCGGTACCCCTACAAGGCTGCGACCGCTATGTCTCGGTCAAAATTTTCATTCTGACCGGTCGACTATACCGGTCGCACCACATTCTACAGAGTAGCGACCGGTATGTTGCGACCGGTCAGCTATAAAACAGCCAGAAAAATCATGAAAATTTTGAAAAATTTTGTAGATTTAAATTCTACTTTTCGACTGTTTCGCCTTACATTGTTCAAGACTAACACCACTACTATTGTTTTCATTCTCATGTGTTATGCCTTCTTCTCAGATCCAAACAGAATAGTCTGAGCTGGTGGGCGGAAACGGTCGTAGGGGTCGAAAGCGTCACCAGGCTAGGATGCACCTCGAGGAAGAAGAGCAGGTTGAACTAGGCTATGTGAGAGAGCCAAGCCCGGTAGCTGAGGAAGAGCAGGCTCCACGGGTACCGACAAATTTGCCTAGCCCACCTCATAGGAATTCTGAGACCATTGTTACAAATCTGGTCTATCAAATGCAAGCTCAACAGAAAGAATTCCTGAGCGAGATATTGAAGATGTTCAGGCCACCGGGTTCTGTTCCCACTGGAGGTACGCCCGAGTCTGGAGGGAATAATACTACACAACTGACGCATGGTAGTCCAGGGCCGATGGGCCAACCCCAGAATGTACCACCACCGCACCAGTTTCCGTCATCTTCTGCTTATCAGGGAGCATATCCTTATCCACCACCATGGTACGGAATGAATACACAGGGACAGCACGATCTGAGTCGGGTGGTGGACATATTCTTAAAGCTGAAGCCTTCTTCATTCACAGGTAAGACTGGGAAACCATTGTGGCCAGCACAGTGGATTGCAAAAATGGAGAAGAATTTTCGACTACTGACTTTTTCAGAGGATGAAAGGTCCTGTTTGCCACTCATATGCTGAAGGAAGATACGAATGCTTGGTGGAATTCTACACGAGCATATCTGGAGACGAAGCATACACAGGTGGTTTGGGAAGCATTCAAAGTTGCCTTCTTCGATAAATACTTCCCAAAGAGTTTCAGGGATCAGATGGAGAGGGAGTTCATCAATCTACAGCAGTCTCAGTCGACTGTGGATGCTTACCAGCAGAGGTATGAGGAGTTATTTTTCTTCGCACCAGCAAGTATGCAAGAGGAAGAGACCAAGACACGCAGGTTCACCATGGGACTACGTGGAGGAATCAGAGAGCACATACTGGGGCTGGACAAGAAAATTTATAATGAGGCTGTGTAGGTTGCGAGAGTGATAGAATCCAGTCAGAGGGACAGCTTCTTTGCACAGAACAGAGGAGTGAAGAGACCCTCTATTGAGAGTTTGGGTGGCGGTAACAATAGACCTTTCTGCCCATACAGGGCTCAGACCGCTACAGTTCCTGCAAGGAACAATACGGCACCCCCTGTGCCACAGTTCGCTGGACACAACCAGAACATTAAATGTTTCAACTGTCAGCAAGTGGGTCATAATGCAAAGACCTGCACTCTACCGAGAAAGCAACCTCCCCAGCAAGGAAAAGTATATGCGGTCACTACCGAAGAAGCAACCGCATCACCCGATGTGGTCACTGGTATGACTCTATCCCTTACTATTTGGCTTACTATTTTCATTGTGTGTATGCGCATGTAGAACTAAGGGATAATAAAATTTTAGGAATTGTAAATGTAGCTGGTATACCTGCCAGAGTACTATTTGACTCTGGGGCCACACACTCATTTGTTTCTATTTCCTTTGGGAAGCGAATGGAGTTACCAATCAAGCACTTGAACCCAAGCTTGATAGTTCACTCTCCGCTAGGAGTCGAAGTGGCTTTGACTGAACATTATGGACCATGTACAGTATGTATTGAGGGCCGAGACTTATAAGCAAGTTTTGTGCTACTCGAGATGACAAACTTTGATGTCATCTTGGGAATGGATTGGCTAGGCCATCATTCAGCTATCCTATTATGTGGTGAAAGGAAGCTTGTGCTTACAAACAAAAAGGGGAAGGAGTATAGCTTCACTGGTACCAAGTTACCTAGGAAGCGGAAGCTGATCCTCTCCGCCCTAAAAGCTAAGAGATGCTTAGAGAAAGGGGGAGTGGGGTATCTACTATCTGTAGTCGACATCACGGCGGAGTCACGCAAGATGGAAGATATAGATGTGGTTCAAGAGTTCCCAGATATATTTCTAGAGGAGCTTCCAGGTCTACCATCGGACAGGGCTATAGAGTTTGTAATAGACCTTATGTCAGGTTTGGCGCCGGTGTCTAAAGCACCATACAGGATGGCCCCTACCGAGTTAAAGGAGTTGAAGACCCAGTTACAAGAATTGTTAGATAAGGGTTTCATACGACCTAGCATTTCACCTTGGGGAGCACCTGTATTATTTGTCAAGAAGAAAGACGAAAGTGTAAGACTATGCATTGACTACCGTAAACTGAACAAGTTGACGATCAAGAATCAGTATCCTTTGCCTAGAATCGATGATCTGTTCGATCAATTGCAGGGTGCAAAGGTTTTCTCGAAGATTGATCTCTGATCGGGGTATCACCAACTGAAGATCAAGGCCGGAGATATTCCGAAGACTGCTTTCAGGACGAGGTATGGGCATTATGAGTTTTTTGTCATGTCATTCGGGTTGACCAATGCCCCAGCGTCGTTCATGGAACTGATGAACCGAGTGTTTCATGATATGTTGGACACTTTGGTCATCGTATTCATCGATGACATATTGGTCTACTCAAAGGACATGGTGGCTCATACAACACACTTAAGAGCAGCCCTACAACGGCTAAGACAAGAGATGCTTTATGCTGAGTTCAAAAAGTGTGAGTTTTGGCTGAAGGAAGTGGCTTTCTTGGGCCATGTAGTATCTGAAGACGGTATCAAGGTTGATCCAAGTAAGATAGCTACTATAGTAGGATGGGAAGCACCAAAATCTATTGCGAAGATTCGTAGTTTCCTTGGGTTGGCTGGTTATTATAGAAGGTTCGTGGAAGACTACTCCAGGATCGCTGTTCCGCTCACCAGATTGACCAAGAAGGGGGAGAAATTCATATGGACATATGAGTGCGAGAAGTGCTTTCAGACTTTGAAGTCAAGACTAGTCTCTGCACCTATCTTGACCATCCCAGAACCAAGCATACCGTTTACTTTATATACGGATGCTTCAGGATTGGGTATCGGGTGTGTATTGATGCAAGGAGAACAGGTGATTGCTTACGCATCAAGATAGTGAAAAGAGAATGAAAAGAACTATCCTACGCATGATTTGGAGTTAGCAGCGGTTATACATGCAATCAAGACTTGGAGACACTACTTGTATGGTGAGAAGTTTCAGATTAAGTCAGATCACAAGAGCTTAACTTATCTTTTCACTCAGAAGGATCTGAATATGAGACAGAGGAGATGGCTTGAATTGTTGAAAGATAATGATTGTGACATCCAGTACCATCCGGGCAAAGCAAATGTGGTGGCTGACGCCTTAAGCAGAAAGTGGGCATCGAAACCTGAGCCCGGCCCAAGTACAAATGCTGCATTGTGTGCTACAGCCTCAAGTTCAATGGAAAATGATGAAGAACACATAATAGAGACTGTAGAAGATCCAGTTGAGCAAGGTTTAATTCATAAGATTACCATGATGTTTGCAGCTTTGAAGATCTCACCGGATCTAGTTGATGAAGTCAAGGTAGCAATCCTACAGGATCCACATCTCAAGACAGTGCAAGAAGACTTAGAGAAGGGTACGAGCAATCCTGACTTTACCTTGGATTCAGACAAGGTACTCAGGTATCGTGGACGGTTATGTATACCTGAGAGTGTAGACTGCAACATCAGAGATCAAGGTATGACGGAAGCTCATTACACTCCATATTCAGTACATCCAGGAAGTACCAAAATGTACCATGATTTAAGAAGACTATATTGGTGGAGGGGTATGAAAGCAGATATAGCTCGTTTCGTGTTCCAATGTCTGAATTGTCAACAAGTTAAAGCAGAAAGGCAGAGACCCACATGTTTACTACAGCCATTATCGGAACCTGCATGGAAGTGGGATTGTATCACCATGGGATTTCGTCACTGACCTACCTTTGACACCAAGGTCAGTGGATGCAGTTTGGGCTATAGTCGACCGACTCACCAAGACAGCTCGATTTATTGCGGTCAGACCTCAGTATACCATGAAGAAATTGGCCAAGTTATATGTTGATAATATAGACAGACTTCATGGCGTCCCAGAGAGTATAGTATCTGACAGGGATCCCCGTTTTACATCAAAGTTCTGGGAAGGATTACAGAAAGCTATGGGAACAAAGTTAAAGTTCAGTACAGCTTTTCACCCTCAGACGGACGGACAGTCAGAACGAACTATTCAAATTTTAGAAGATATGCTTCGAGCTTGTGCATTAGATTTCAAGGGAGCTTGGAATGATAAACTATCACTCATCGAGTTCGCTTATAACAACACCTATCAGGCTACAATTCAGATGGCCCCATATGAAGCACTCTACGGGAAGAAGTGTCGTACACCTCTACTATGGAATGAGGTGGGAGAAAGAATAATTGTAGGACCGAAGTTTGTTGAAGAAACTTGTCGAGTGATTGATCAGATCAAAGAAAGAGTAAAGACAGCTCAAGTTCGACAGAAGCACTATGCGGATAATCGACGTCGAGATCTGGAGTTTGCAGTGGGTGACAAAGTATTCTTGAAGATATCACCGGTGCAAGGTTTGAAACGGTTTGGTAAGAAGGGAAAGCTATGCCCCAAGTATGTGGGACCATACGAGATATTGGCTAGACGGGGTAATGTAGCATATCAATTGGCTCTACCACCATCTATGTCAAGTGTTCATGATGTGTTCCATGTATCATTGTTGAAGAAGTATGTCAGAGACTCATCGCACATCTTGACAGCAGACCCCCCCAGACTTGACTGAAGACTTAACATTTGAAGTGGTGCCTGTGATGCTCTCAAGCCGAAAGGTACAGCAACTTTGAACCAAAGATATTCATTATGTGAAGGTGCATTGGAGAAGCCAAAATGTCGAAGAAATTACTTGGGAAGAGGAGAGCGCAATGAGGAAGGAGTATCCTAATCTTTTCGACGATCAAGGTACGTTCAAATTCTGAGGCCAAAATTTCTTTTAAGGGTAGGGGAGTTGTGAGACCTACATGCAAATTTCAGGACAAAATTCTTTTAAGGGTGGGGGAGTTGTAAGACCTGCACTCCGTAAACCCTGTCTAAACCTTGGTTTTGTGTCGTAGCAGGTCTTTCGATCATTACCGGGCCAGACGGGACGAGCGGATGACAAACAGGTATGAAATCGGACCAAAGACGATCAAATCAACATGATTTTATATTGACCGGTCGATGGTACCAGTCTTGGTACTGGTCGACCGGTCAGCTCTGCGCAGCTGAGTGCGGAGATCCAGAAATTGACTTCTGAGGGTCCCACTTTCCTAAACCCTAATGCCTGAACCTTCCTAATCCTAATAAGGTTACTAAACCCTAATTCTAGCCTATATAAACACCCTTAAACATCCTCAAATCCTTTCAATTATCTCTCACAAACCCTAGAGAAGAGAAAGAGGTTGGAAAGGAGAAGGAGCTAGGATTAGGAAGGAGGTGCCGCCATTGCCGTTCGACGACGCTCACTTTACGCCAGTCGACGGTAAGTGTTTTAACTATTCTTCTTACCCTATGACTCTAGGATAGTTATAGGGGTGGATCAATACTATGCAAAGTAGGTATTGATCTAAAACCCTAAATTGGATATTAAACCCTAAGTTGCCGTCAAACCATAGATTCGAGTTTCGAGATGATATTCATCGAAACTAGACTTGAATGAGTTAGAGATAACTCTAACTCAAATCTCAGACTTAGAATGGATAGGAGAAACCCTAGAAATCCATGGAGGATGATCGATGGCAGTCGAAAAACCCAAGTATGGTCTTTCGGAGGCATACCGGTCGACTATACCGGTTGCACACACTGCGGCCGGTATGTTGCCACCGGTATCTTTCGGGGGGCTGGTCTGTGGGGACCGGCTGACCATACCGGTCATCAGTCTTCCCCACAGAGCTGTGACCAGTACATGCCACCGGTCAGCTCTATGAGGGTATTTTGTAATCTTATTGGTTTCCGACCAACATGAAACTCTATGAAAAATATTCTAATGAAACCCTAATAATATTGTAGGACTTTGTGACTTTACGTTTGGATCTTGCGACGTGGAGCAAGCTATCAAACGAGCGTCAGGTAAGGGAATCTGACCTAAACCTAATAATTAATGGACAGTAAATCTTTGTTATTAACACTGAATATATATGATGTGATGTTTGTGCATATTCACATGCCATCCTTTACTTTCAGTTATTATTATTGTTCATGCATTGATAGGATGTGATTGTTAAGTATGTGATTGTTTTTGTTAGTGTGTGGAGTGGGGCATGGGCCTGGGATCATTCATCACACTGGCACTTTTTATAGTATTCTATCTTAACATGCTTGGTATGGGTGGGCATCAGGGGAAGGTCGTGGTACGATGGTCTCCGATGGTGATGCTGGCCTGGCCATGGTTATGTGGCAGTGTGGTCTCCGAGGTCGACGCTGGCTTGTCCACGATGCTTTAGCTCTATCTCTATACCGTAGGGAGTTATGTTGGGATAGGGTCTACTTGCGTATTGTTCTATCCTAGTGTGTTAGTTTCTGATAGGGTATCAGGGGGAGGTGAGGTATTGTGGTCTCCAGCCCGGCCTGTACGCTCTAGCTCTATCTCTATGCCGTAGACGGCTGTGCTGGGATAGAGCGTACATTGATGACATATAGGATTGGTTAGTTGCGAGCCCAGTTTGCGAGCCCTAGCCAGTAGGGGTTTAGGTACTGGTATGGGTAGAGCATCAGGGGAGGTACGGGGCTATCTTAGCTCTATCTCTATTCCATGATGGGTGCATGTGGGCCGGTAGTGGTGTGATTCCTTACGGTACCACACACTCGTGTATAGAGGTGCGGGGGCCACGAAACCTTTCTATAGCACATTGTAAACTTAAACTAGACCACAGCATAAAATGATTGTTACTCATGCATAATATTGTGAAACTGTCTGATTGTCTTACTGAGCTAAGTTGTGAGCTCACCCTTTGTACGTACATTATTTTAGATGTTGATGCAGGTTACTCGGTGGACGATTATGTGAACGCTCCGGCGTATGGTGGTGTTTCTGCATTGGATGTATAGGTAGGAGAGGACGAGCATGACGCTTCATGCGAGTGCCCTTTCTGCGTGTACCTTTGATTGGATTTTTATTTATTTTCATTATTTTTTATTGGATTAAAGAGATGTAATGATATTATATTTTATGTTTGAATTTGAATAATTGGATACTTATTTAATTTATCAATAGATAATCATTTCATTCTATTTTAAAGACTTCCGTTGTACTATTATACTCTGATTGTGGTTATGTGTGATGGTTTGTATGAGTGGACATGGCCTATTCGAGATCCTGGTGTGAACCGTTGGTTCAATGATGGTTCACTCATACCATTCTGGTTGGATCAGAATTGGGGTGTGACAATACCCTCTTCATGAACTATTCTAAGGTCTTAAATCATCAATGGAAACGTGCTCATACCTTAGGTTTGCTGAAATTCAGAGGTTTCTCTGAATTCTTCACTTTGGTCTTCTTCTCCAACTTTCCTTCTCTTCTTCTTCTCTTCTCTTTCTCTCACTTTCAATTAGGGTTTCAAAAGGAGTGAAAGGGGCTTAAGGATGTCCTATTTATAGAGTATAATCTCCCAAAATAAGTCTCATTGAGATTAGGAAAGAATCCCATTGAAATTTGGAAAGTTTCCTATTTGCGGTTTCTATCAGCAAACAGGGGGTTGATGAAGGGGTCGGAGATCCCGTCGACCCCCAGTTCTAAGTTGTCCGACCCCCAGTTAAATATCAGGGGTCTGACTTCTTAGTGGGGGGGTCGACCCTGCCTATCTAGGTATGCGACCCTACCCTCCAATTAACTATTTTTGGGTCAGTTTAGTACCTGGTTTCGCTATTTCCTTCACGCACTTGGTCCATTTGGCTCGACCATGATAGGTAGACCTGGTACAAGGTGGTAAGACCGGTTAGTTTGATAGGGGTCTTACAACTCCCCCCTACTTATAAAAATTTCATCCTCGAAATTGTACATACCTTTCAAGTCAAATAGATGAGGGTATTACTTTCGCATAGCATTCTCTTCTTTCCATGTGATTTCTTCTATATCTCTGCTTCTCCAGGTGACTTTAACATAATAAATGTCACAATTGCTTAGTCGTTGCACCTTTTGGCTGGTGATTTCAGTTGGTGCTATTTTAAATGTCAAATCATCAGTCAAATCAGGTAGATCTACTGTCAATACGTGCGTTGGATCTCTGACATACTTCTTCAATAAGGAGATATGAAATACATCATGCACACTTGATATAGATGGTGGTAGTGCTAACTGATAAGCCACTTTCCCACATTTAGCTAGAATCTCATATGGTCCGACATATCTTGGACTTAGTTTTCCTTTCTGTCCGAATCGTTTCAAACCTCGCATGGGTGACACTTTGAGGAATACTTTATCACCTACGGTGAATTTAAGGTCTCGGCATCTAGTATCTGCATATTGCTTCTGACAATTCTGAGTTGTTCTTACTCTTTCCTAGATAATGTCGACTACTCGACGTGTCTCTTCAATAAATTCCGGTCCAACGATACTATGTTCTCCAACTTCATTCCAAAACAAAGGAGTTTGACACTTCCTGCCATACAGTGCTTCATAGGGTGACATCTGTATAGTAGCCTGATAGCTATTGTTGTAAGCGAACTCAATCAGTGGTAACTTTTCATCCCATGATCCTTTAAAATCAATTACACAAGCTCAGAGCATGTCTTCTAGAATCTAAATGGTGCGCTCTGATTGTCCGTCTGTCTGAGGATGGAATGCAGTACTGAACTTCAATGTTGTACCCATAGCCTTCTGCAATCCTTCCCAAAACTTTGAAGTAAATTGTGGATCTCTGTCAGAAACAATGCTTTTAGGTACATCGTGTAATCTGACAATGTTATCCACATACAGCTTAGCTAACCTCTCTAGTGTATACTGAGGTCGTATAGCTATAAATCGAGCCATTTTCGTCAGTCGGTCTACAATCACCCAAACTTCGTCAACTACTCTGGGAGTCAATGGTAACCCGGTGATGAAGTCCATAGTGATGCAGTCCCATTTCCATGCTAATTCCGGTAATGGCTGTAACAGTCATGCTGGTCTTTGTCGTTCAGCTTTCACCTTCTAACAATTTAGGCCTTGAAACACGAACTTGGCTATATCTGCTTTCATTCCTCTCCACCAATATAATTTCTTTAGGTCATGATACATTTTTGTACTTCCAGGGTGTATCGAATAGGCGGTGGTATGGGCTTCCTTCATTAGTCGGTGTCTAATGTCTAAATTTTCTATTTCAGGTACACATATTCTTCCTTGGTACTTCAGTACCCTTTCATCATCTAAGGTGAACTCAGAAATAGTTCTACCTTTTTCGATGTCTTCTTGTACCGTCCTTAGATAAGGGTCCGCTTTAATCACTATTTTCACTTCCTCAAGTATATCGGGTACAATCTTCAATGTGGCGAACATATTTGAAAACTGATGAATAAACCCTTGGCTCGTTGATTCACCCGATACATCTATCACAAACTGCTCATTACCGTAATTGAAAACTCTTCTGGTAGTACACATTGCGGCAGTTGTGCTAACCTCCCCTTGAGATTTCATCATTGACTTTCTACTCAGTGCGTCAGCAACCACATTAGCTTTCCCCGGATGATACTAGATTTCACAATCATAGTCTTTCAATAGTTCCAGCCATCTTCTTTGTCTCATATTCAACTCCTTCTGATTAAAGAGGTAAGTAAGACTCTTATGATCTGATTTAATCTGAAATTTTTCTCTGTACAAGTAATGTCTCCATATTTTGACAACATGTACTACTGCCGCTAATTCCATAACATGAGTGGGATAGTTCTTCTCATGTGTCTTCAATTGTCTTGAGGCATAAGCAATTACTTGTTCTCCTTGCATAAGTACACATCCTAATCCCAGTCCTAACGCATCAGTGTACAAAATAAACGGCTGTCCTAGAATTGGAATGGTCAAGATTGGAGCTGATATCAATCTAGCCTTCAATGTTTGGAAACTCCTCTCGCATTTATCAGTCCACACATACTTTTTGCCCTTCTTAGTCAAACTGGTAAGAGGTACGGCAATTCGGGAATAGTCTTCCACAAATCATCGATAATACCCGGCTAAACCTAAGAAACTTCTAATTTCTACAACGCTCTTCGGTGCTTCCCACTTTACAATAGCCTCAATCTTGCTAGGATCAACTTTAATTCCTTCAGCGGATACAACATGGCCTAGAAAAGCGACTTCCTTTAGCCAAAACTCACACTTTGTAAATTTGGCGTAGACTTCTCCTTTCGTAATCGTTGTAGAACGGTGTTTAGATTTTTTATATGAGTTTCCTTGTCTTTGGAGTAGACCAATATATCATCGATGAATACAATAACCGACGTATCCAACATATCGTGGAATACCCGATTCATAAGTTCCATAAAGGTTGCTGGTGCGTTCGTCAATTCAAAAGACATGACCAAAAATTCATAATGTCCATATCTAGTCCTGAATGTGTCTTGGAAATATCACCGTCCTTAATCTTCAACTGATGGTAGCCTGACCGAAGATCGATCTTGGAGAACACTTTGGCACCATGCAACTGATCGAACAAGTCATCGATCCTAGGCAATGGATACCGATTCTTGATTGTCCGTTTATTCAGTTCTCGGTAGTCTGTACACAATCGAACGCTACCGTCCTTCTTCTTCACGAATAATACTGGCGCTCCCCATGGTGATATGCTAGGTCAGATGTAGCCCTTGTCCAACAGTTCTTGTAGTTGTACTTTTAATTCCTTCAATTCAGTAGGAGCCATTCGATAAGGTGCTTTAGATATTGGTGCGGCTCCGGGTATCAGATCTATAACAAACTCTGTAGCACGGTCGGGTGGTAATCCTGGCAGTTCTTCAGGAAATACATCTGGATAGTCACGCACGACATCAATATCCTCCATTCATGGTGCTTCTTTGGTAAGATCGACCATAGATACTACATACCCAACTGCTCTTTTCTCGAGGCACTTCCTAGCCTTTAATGCAGAGAGTATGAGCTTTCATTTACGGGGAAGTTTGGTTCCCAAAAAATTGAACTTTGCTCCTTCTTTGTCTTTAAATGTCAGCTTCTTTTCGGCACACAATAGGTTTGCAGAATGCCAAGCTAACCAGTCCATTCCCAAGATGATGTCAAAGTCTGCCATCTCAAGTTGGATCAAGGTTGCATCCAGAGTCTTTTCGTCAATAAGAACTGGACATGGTCCGTTACCTTTTTTTAATTCCACTTCTAATCCCATAGGCGATCGTACAAGCAGTTTGTAGTCTAAGGATTTGAGGGGTAAATTTAGCTTCTTTCCAAATGACACAAAAATAAAAGAATGAGTAGCTCCTGAATCAAAGAGTACTCTAGCGGGAATGCCATTAATAGGTACGATACCTGTGATTTGTTTTGATTTAGTCTACATGCTCACATAATGTAACACAAAATGATAAGATTCAGGTCATACCTGTGACCACATCAGGCGATGCGGCATCATCCTCAGATGTAACCGCGTAAACTCTTCCTTGATGTAGTTACTTCTTGGGCTTAGGACACTCCCTTGCCATATGTCCCAATTGCTAGTAGTTATAGTATTTTAACCCTTCATTATTTGGCTTTTGCTGCTGTTGAGCTGCTGAAGTAGTCTTGGCTGCAGCATTGAAACCTTGAGTATGGAAGGGTTTGAATACCTTGGTGTTCCCTCCGTTGTAAGAATTTCCATTTGGCCTTTTTATTCCTCTATTTTGAGCAAGGTAGCTCTCTTTCTGGCTCGACTCTATCACTCGAGCAATTTGTACAGTTTCATTGTAGATTTTCTTTTCAAGTCCAAGAACATGTTCACGTATGCTTCCCCTAAGTCCCATAACGAACCTTCGGGTCTTTGTATCTTCTACCTGCATACTGACTGGTGCATAGAAAAATAGCTCTTTATAACGCTGTTGGTATGCTCGACAGTCATCTGTCCCTGATATAAACTCAGGAACTCCTTCTCCATGGAATCTTTGAAACTCCTAGGAAAATACTTCTCAAAGAATGCTTCCTTATATATATCCCAAGTCAATTGGGTGTGCTTTGTCATCAGATATGTCCGTGAGGACTTCCACCAGTGGTGTGGATCACCTTTTAGCATAAACGTTGCACACAATACCTTTTCTTCTTCATTTACTGTCATCATCGTGAAGTTTCTCTCCATCTCATCGATTGAGTGTGCTGGCCACAATGGATCAGCTGGCTTACCACTATACTCCTTAGGCTTCATCTTCAGAAAATGCTCCATCGGTCTGGAGTGGTCCAGTTGATGCAGAACATTAGCCCCATACATAGGTGGTTGGTATTGATATCCACCTGGAGCTACTTCAGGGTTTTGTACTTGAGCCTTCATAATGGGAGTCTGAGGTGCGTGGGATACTGTGTTACTTCCCCCTGGTACTGTGCTTGCCTGTCCTGTTGGCATCGGTGTCGTTTGTCCAGCTGGAAAGGTCATGCCTATGGCAGCTTGCATAGTAGCTTGTGCCTGTTGTATTTGCTGTAGCTGTTGGGCCAAATTCATTACTACTGTAATCAGGTCTGTAGGTGGAGCTGGTAGATTTGTAGGATTTGTCTGCCCATTAATTACGGATGGTGCCGTGTTCATATTCTCCTGTGTCTCCGAGTGTATCTGGCTGTCTTCCCCCACAGGTGGTGGTGGTGGGATAGAGTTACGACTTTGTCTGGTCACTCTGCGTCCAGCCATTATCTGTTCTGGTAGTGGGTGTCACACCCCAATTCCGCACTATTCAGAATGGTGTGATGAATCGCTAATAAACCAATGGTTCAACAAGGATCTCGAGTAGGCTATATCCGTATTATCTAAACTCCATACATCCATAAGCATAATCAGAGTAAATACACAATAGCGAAAGTCTTATAATAAAATAAACTAAGAATCTATGTGATATTAAAATTTAAATAACAAATTATTCTGTCTCAATTGAGACATAAATATTTAAATACCAAATACATGTCTTTAATAAATCCAAATAAATAAACCAAAAATCTAATTGAATACACATGAGTTGCACTTGCAAGAGACGTCATGTGTATCCACTTCATCTTTAGCTACCATCGCTGCAACGTTCCCGTACTCTGGAGCATTTACATAATCATCAATGGTAAAACCTGCATCATCAACTAAAAATATTCGACGTCGAGGGGTGAGCACACATCATGGCTCAGTGAGCAAACAAAATAATGCAACAATACATATGCATGCAATCAATTTATATCTTTGGTCTGTTTATAGTTTGCACTGTGCTATAGAAATGATAGGTGGCCGCCGCACCTCTACACACGAGTGTGTGGAAACGCCCAATGAAAACGGCACCGTCGCCCCATAAGCACCCAGAATGGCACAATATACACCCCATGAAGAATGGTCATGGTTGTACCCGGTTGATACCATACCAACAAATAAACCACTACTGGCTAGGGTTGCAAACTAGGCTCGCAACTAACCAATCCTAATGCCAAAAAGTGTATCCAAGGCCTCACCCCAGCATGCCTCAGAACATCCATAGAAATAGAGCTAAGGCCCCCCGGTAGAGTCAGAGACTACAAGGACCGAGACCACCTCCCCTGATACTCTACGACATAATAGTTCTGCTAAGGTAATGGCGATACGACGACATCAATGGACATGACTTGAGTAGACAATGGCACAATATACACCCCATGAAGAACGATCATGGTTGTACCGGTTGATACCATTCCTACCCGCACCATATACACTGGCCAAACACAAACATTCACATGCCTATTCCTATCATCATCATCATCATCATGTTATAACAGTAAAATAAATATGCATGAATTTTAAATAATAGAAATATTGGATGACATGTTGAATGCACATACAAGCACACACGCATAGAACCAATATGGCATTGGACTCAAGAAATAAAATAGTTTATTATTAACCAGTTAGTTTAAGTCTTTTTCCCTCACCTTAGCTTGTTAATTGATCCTCTTCCAAGCTTTAGAATCACCTTTATAATGTTATTATATTGCTAGAAGACCTAACAAAGTCGATAGAATTTAATTAGAATTAATTCCGAATTTAAAAACCATTTTGTTAACTGAGGGTCGGAGTCATGATCGACCCTGGGTGCGACCCTCCCCAATCTGGACTTCCCGAACACTGAGGGTCGATCCTCAGGATCACCTAGGGTCGGATGGTCATCGACCCTCTGTGCGACCCTCGATGGATCTTGGTCAATTTCCCTCCTCTTAGTCCATTCTTTGGGTTTGGGGTCCTATGGCTTTCTCCTACAATCCATTCAATATTTATTCCATGGTCTAGAACCATGAATCATCCACCTATATAACTTTCACGTAATCTCCCATAGTTTTCTATGGAAACCTAACCATGGATTGATGGTTTGGGTTTCTCTGAGATTATACTCTCATCATTACCTAACCTAAGGTCTGTAGAAACTCATGGAATTAGTATCCATACCTGAGAAGAATACTCCTTCTCTGCGACTCTTTTCGTTTTGGCTAAATTCTCTTCCTTGCTTCTCTTCTTCTTCTCTTCTTTTTTTTCTATCTCTCAATTCAATTAGGGTTGTGAAAGGAGTGAAAGAGGCTTAGAAACATCCTTTAAATAGAGTAGGAACATCCTAAAATAAGTCCCTTTGAGATTAGGAAAGAATCCAAATCAAAAATTAGAAAATTTCCTAATTTCAGTTTCGGCGGCAACTGAGGGTCGATGGGAGGGTCGATGATCCCGTCGACCCTAGGTTTCTAAGTTGTCCGACCCTCCCGTCAAAACTGAGGGTCTGACTTTCTGTCTTGGGGGGTCTGACCCTCCTTAGTTGGGTATGCGACCCTTCCCCTAATTTAAGTATTTTTGGGTCGATTTAATACCTGGGATCTCGATCTCCTTCACGCCCTTGGTCCATTTAACTCGACCATGATGGGTAAACCTGGTTCAAGGTGATAAGACCGGGTTAGATTGACACGGGTCTTACAACTCCCCCCTACTTATAAAAATTTTTTCCTCGAAATTGTACGTTCCTTCTGAATCAAATAAGTGGGGGTATTGCTTTCGCATAGCATTTTTTTCTTCCCATGTAACTTCTTCCATGTCTCTACTTTTCCATGTGCCCTTAACATAATAGATATCTCGATTGTGCAGACATTGAATCTTTCGACTGGTGATTTCTATTGGTGTTACTTTAAATGTCAAATCATCAGTCAGTTTCGGTAAATCTACTGTCAAAACATGCGTTGGATCCTTGACATACTTCTTCAATAAGGAAATGTGAAATACGTTATGCACACTTGACATAAATGGTGGTAGTGCTAACTGATAAGCCACTTTCCCACGCTTAGCTAGAATCTCAGACGGCCCGACATATCTTGGACTTAGTTTCCCTTTCTGTCCGAACCTTTTCAATCCTCGCATAGGCGATACCTTCAAAAATACCTTATCACCTACAGTGAACTCCAGATCTCTGCGTCGAGTATCTGCATATTGCTTCTGACGATTCTGAGCTGTTCTCACTCTTTCCTTGATAATGTCAACCACTCGATAAGTCTCTTCAACAAATTCCGGTCCAACAATACTACGTTCTCCAACTTCATTCCAAAACAACGGAGTTCGACACTTCCTGCCATACAGTGCTTCATAAGGTGACATCTGTATAGTAGCCTGATAGCTATTGTTATAAGCGAACTCGATCAGTGCTAACTTTTCATCCCATGATCCTTTGAAATCAATTACACATGCTCGTAGCATATCTTCTAGAATCTGGATTGTACGCTCTGACTGTCCGTCTGTCTGTGGGTGGAATGCAGTACTGAACTTCAATGTTGTACCCATAGCCTTTTGCAATCCTTCCCAAAACTTGGAAGTGAATCGTGGGTCTCTATCGGATACAATGCTCTCTGGTACACCGTGTAATCGAACGATATTATCCACGTACAGCTTTGCTAACCTTTCTAGAGTATACTGAGGTTGTATAGGTATGAAGCGAGCTGTTTTAGTTAGACGGTCCACAATTACCCAAACTGCGTCAACTACTCAAGGAGTCAGTGGTAATCCTGTGACGAAGTCCATAGTGATGCAGTCCCATTTCCATGCTGGTTCCGGTAATGGCTGTAACAGTCCTGCGGGTCTTTGTCGTTTAGCCTTTACTTTCTGACAACTTAGGCATTGAGACATGAACTTAGCTACATCTGCTTTCATTCCTCTTCACCAATACAGTTTCTTTAAGTCATGATACATTTTTGTACTTCCCGGATGTATCGAATAAATGGTGGTATGGGCTTCTTTCATCAGTCGGTGTCTAATGTCCACACTTTCTGTTTCAGGTACACATATTCTTCCTTTGTATTTTAGTACTTTCTCTTCATCCAAGGTGAACTCAGGATTAGTCCTACCTTTCTCGATATCTTCTTGTATTGTTCTCAGATAAGGATCTGATTTGATAGCTGTCTTCAATTTATCCATTATATCCAGTATAATTTTTAATGCAGCGAACATATTTGAAAATTAATGAATAAACCCTTGGTTGGCTGATTCATCCGTTGAATCTATCATGTACCGCTCGTTGCCGTGAGTGAATACCATTTCGGTGGTACGCATTGCTGCAGTTGTACTAACCACTCCCTGTAATTTTATCATCGCCTTTCTGCTCAACGCATCCGCTACTACATTAGCTTTCCCCAAATGATACTAGATATCACAATCATAGTCTTTCAATAGTTCTAGCCATCTTCTTTGCCTCATATTCAACTCCTTCTGATTAAATAAATAAGTAAGACTTTTATGGTCCGACTTAATCTAAAATTTCTCTCCATACAGGTAATGTCTCCATATCTGGAAAGCATATACTACTGACTCCAAATCATGAGTGGGGTAATTTTTCTCATGTGTCTTCAACTGTCTCGAGGCATAAGCAATTACTTGATCTCCTTGCATAAGCACACATCCTAATCCTAGTCCTGATGCATCAGTGTATAAGGTAAATGTCTGTCCTGGAACAGGAATAGTCAAAATCGGAGCAGATATCAATCTGGTCTTCAATGTCTGGAAACTCTTCTCACATTTATCCGTCCATACAAACTTTTCACCTTTCTTAGTCAGACTGGTGAGAGGTACAGCAATCCGGGAATAGTTTTCCACAAATCTCCGAAAATAACCAGCGAGACCCAGAAAACTTCTAATTTTTGAAATGCTCTTTGGTGCTTCCCACTTTACAATGGCCTCGATCTTGCTGGGGTCTACTTTGATACCTTCTGTGCATACTACATGGCCTAGGAAGGCGACTTCACTTAGTCAAAACTCACACTTGGTAAATTTGGCATATAACTTATCTTTCCTTAAACGCTGTAGGGCGGCGTTTAGGTTCTTGATATGGGTTTTTTTGTCCTTGAAATATACCAATATATCATTAATGAATACTATAACCGACGTATCCAACATGTCGTGGAAAATCCGGTTCATAAGTTCCATGAAAGTTGCTGGTGCGTTTGTTAATCTGAACGACATGACCAAGAACTCATAATGTCCGTATCTGGTCCTGAAAGTTGTCTTAGGAATATCACCTTCTTTAATCTTCAACTGATGATAGCCTAATCGAAGATTGATCTCAGAAAATACCTTTGCTCCTTGCAACTGATCGAACAAGTCATCGATCCGAGGTAGAGGATATCGATTTTTGATTGTCAGTTTGTTCAACTCCCGATAGTCGATACATAATCGAACGCTACCGTCCTTCTTCTTTACGAATAATACCGGTGCTCCCCATGGTGATATACTGGGTCGAATATAACCCTTGTCCAGCAGTTCCTGTAGTTGCACTTCCAATTCCTTTAGTTCCATAGGAGCCATTCTATAAGGTGCTTTTGATACTGGTGTGGCTCCCGGTATAAGATCTATTACAAACTCTGTGGCTCGGTCGGGTGGTAATCCTGGAAATTCTTCATGAAATACATCGAGATAGTTTCGCACGACATCAATATCTTCCATTTGTGGTGCTTCCTTGGTTAGGTCGACCACCGATACCAGATACCCGACTGCCCCCTTTTCAAGGCACTTCTTAGCTTTCAGTGCTGAGAGTATAAGCTTGCGTTTACAGGGAAGTTTGGTTCTTGAAAAATTGAATTCTGCTCCTTCTTTGTCTTTGAATGTTAGCTTCTTTTCGGCGCATAATAGGTTTGCAGAATGCCGAGCTAACCAGTCCATTCCCAAGATGACGTCAAAGTTTGCCATCTCAAGTTGTATCAAAGTTGCATCTAAGGTTTTCTCGCCAATGAGAACTGGACATGGTCCATAACCTTTCTCTAATTCCACTTCTAACCCCATCGGTGACCGTACAAGTAATTTGTAGTCTAATGTTTTGATGGGTAAATTTAGCTTCTTTCCGAATGACACAGATATAAAGGAATGAGTAGCTCCTGAATCAAAGAGTACTCTGGCGGGTACGCCATTTATAGGTACGATACCTATGATTTATTTACTTAGTCTACATGCTCACACAACATAATTGAAATTTAAAAGGTTCCAGTCATACCTGTGACCACATCGGGCGATGCGGCAGCATCCTCTGATGTCACAGCATATACTCGTCCTTGATGTAATTGCTTCTTGGGCTTAGGGCACTCCCTTGCCATATGTCCCGTTTGGCTGCAGTTAAAACATCTCGGACCTTCAGGATTTGGCTTTGGTTGCTGTTGATTTATTGGGGTAGTCTTGGATGCAGCAGTAAAGCCTTGAGCGCGGAAGGATTTAAATGTCTTGTTGTTCCCTCCGTTGTAAGTATTTCCAGCTGGCCTTTTCGTACCTCTGTTCTGGGTAAAATAACTCTCCTTCTGGCTCGATTCTATAACTCGAGCAATTTGGACAGCTTCATTATATATCTTCTTTTCCAATCCCAGAACATGCTCTCTGATGCTTCCTCTAAGTCCCGTGACAAACCTACGGGTCTTAGTGTCTTCTTCTTGCATATTGAGTGGTGCAAAGAAAAACAGCTCTTCGTAACGCTGTTGATATGCATCCATTGACATTTGCCCCTGATATAAACTCAGGAACTCCTTCTCCATAGAATCTCGAAGCTCGAGAAAGTACTTCTCGAAGAAAGCTTCTTTATAAATGGCCCAAGTCAATAGGGCGTGCTTGGTCAATAGGTAAGCCCTAGTAGATTTCCACTAATGATGTGCATCACCCTTTAGCATGAAGGTGGCACATAGTACTTTTTCTTCTTCCTTAATAGTCATCATAAGAAAGTTTCTCTCCATCTCGTCGATCCAGTGTGCTGGCCATAACGGATCAGACGATTTACCATTAAATTCCTTGGGCTTCATCTTCAAAAATCTCTCAACCAGTCGAGAGTGATCCATCTGATTTTGGGGGTATGCCCCAAACATAGGTTGTGGATACTGATAATTAACCGTGGTGGAGGTGGCAAATTTATAGGATTTGCCCGATCTGGATTTCCCGGTACATATATATTCTCCGGCCCGTTTCCTCCACGGTGGTGGTGGTGGTGGAACTGCATTCCGGCTCTGTCTGGTTACTCTACGTCCAGACATAATTTCTTCTGAGATTGGTGGTGCCTGAAAATCATCAAATAGGTGAGAAAATCATTGATACTTCATGTAGGCACACTAAGAGATGTAAAATTTCAAATTCTAGCTCATTTTATAAAAATTTTTCTTGTCTTTCTTATGTAGGGTCGATGGTGAGGGTCGATGGTAGGTCCGACCCTTAGTATCGGACCACAGGGAATGACCTTATTCTTCCCGAGAGCCGAGGGTCGATGTGAGGGGTCGATGGGTATCCGACCCTCGGTATCCGACCACTGGGTTTTTGTCCAGATTCCCGAGAGCCGAGGGTCGATGGGAGGGTCGATCCGGGGTCGATGGTTCCGGTCGAATTGTCCGACCCTCAGACCAAAAATCAGACTTTTAAAATCCGATTATATGTTCATTCTCTAATATTTCCCTCCCGTTTTGACTTGTCTCTCACCTCTAAGTTGCTACAGTGCCACTCCACTATTTTGGTCATTTTGGATCCGGGTTTCGACGTCCACATCATCCCTACAGGTATGTTCTCTCATTTTCCCCTGTTTTTAGGTTTTCTTTTCTAGGTTTTTGTCCATTTAACTTGTATTTTTCAAATTAAACTTTTTCCAACCGTAAAAATTTGATTTTTATTGGGGGATTTTGGTATTGGTGTCTCGAGGAACGAAAGCCCTCAAAAAATTTTCAGTTTCATTGGTTGGTTATCGAGAAACTTGGATTTTTGCTCTTTTGCCCTAATTTATCGAAATTTTTGATTTCTTGAAATTTCTTCAAATTGGACCTCATTAGTTAAAATTTCCTACTGTACGTGTGTTGTATGATACGTTAGAACCTACGTAAGTCCTCTTGGCCCACGTGTATGGGTGACAAGTGAGGCTTTTGGCCACTTACGTCGTTATAATGTCAAATTTTAGATTTTTATCCTATTAACTCATTATCTATTTTTCTTTGCAGATACCATGGCTCGGACTAAGGTACCCAGAGTTCGTGATCCGCTTCGCTTCCGCTTTAATGAAGCCGAGGCATAGTATGCCCACTACACTCGTAAGAAGGTAGAGGGTGGTCGTTTGGTGAACTTGGCTGAGCAAGCCCTGTTCAATGTGGAGAGAGCATTTGGTGATATGGGGTGGCTCCCTGTCATCACTTACGACGCGTGCACATGCCCGAATTTGGTGGATGAGAATATTCAGGAGAAAACCTTCTCGTCGCCTCTAGATTGGGAGGCTATCTGCAAGATGGGCATGCGGGATGCCCAAGTTAGTGACGAGGAGAGGAACAAGATGGTGCGCCCTCACACTCGCATCGATATGGCTAACGCTGAGGCCGCTGCTGCCGCTGCTAGAGCTCATGCGGATCCTACCGATGATGATGACCGCATGTATATGGATGTCGACTCGATACCACCGCCTTCACCTACGCATGCAGCTGGAGTTGGTACTTCTTCTGCGGTGGATCCTGCACCTGAGACTGGTCCTTCCCATGCGGCTGGTCCTTTACGCCCACCTCCTGATATGATGGAGATGTTGCATGAGATCAGAGAGGCTCAGCACAGATTTGATCTGCGGATGGATGAGTTGCTCGATGCACAGCGTCGGACTTATCAGCGGGTGGCTGATCTCACAGCTAGTCTTGGACGACCCGGACTCGGATGCTTTGGTTGACAAGAGTCTCCGGCCGGGGACTATGACGAGAGATCGTTAGGCACCGCCTCCTCCTTCACCTCCGGCTTCTTGATTGTATTTATTTTCTTGTACTTTGAGTAACTGTCTGGGTTGTGGACTGTACTCTGCTTTAGTTATGTATATACGTTTGTTTCTCTCACATTGTATGTAAAATTGTTTCTCCTTTAATAGAAGCATTACTCTCTTTTTAAATTCGGTCTCAACCATCACTTGTGCTTATAGTGTGTTAATATTACTGTTTTTACCTTTATCCTATCTCAGTTCACAATTGTCTTGAATGTATGCTAGTTCAACGGACAAGGCCTGAGATGCTCCGATACCAAGTTGTCACACCCCAATTCCGCACTATTCAGAATGGTGTGATGAACCGCTAATAAACCAACGGTTCAACCAGGATCTCGAGTAGGCTATATCCGTGTTATCTAAACTCCATACATCCATAATCATAATCAGAGTAAATACACAATAGTGGAAGTCTTATAATAAAATGAACTGAGAATCTATGTGATATTAAAATTTAAATAGCAAATTATTTACGTGTCAACTGAGACATAAATATTTAAATACCAAATACATGTCTTTAATAAATCCAAATAAATAAACCAAAAATCTAATCGAATACACATGAGTTGCACTCGCAAGAGACGTCATGTGTATCCACTTCATCTTCAGCTACCATCGCTACAACATTCCCGTACTCTGGAGCATTTACATAGTCTTCAACGGTAAAACCTGCATCATCAACTAAAAATATTCGACGTCGAGGGGTGAGCACACATCATGGCTCAGTGAGCAAACAAAACAATGCAACAATACATATGCATGCAATCAATTTATATCTTTGGTCTGGTTTATAGTTTGCACTGTGTTATAGAAAGGACAGGTGGCCGCCGCACTTCTATACATGAGTTTGTGGAAACGCCCAATGAAAATGGCACCGTCGCCCCACAAGCACCCAGAATGGCACAATATACACCCCATGAAGAACGGTCATGGCTGTACCCGGTTGATACCATACCAACAAATAAACCCCTGCTGGCTAGGGTTGCAAACTGGGCTCACAACTAACCAATCCTAATGCCAAAAAGTGTATCCAAGGCCTCACCCCAGCATCCCTCAAAACATCCATAGAGATAGAGCTAAGGCCCCCGGTAGAGTCAGAGACTACAAGGACCGAGACCACCTCCCCTGATACTCTACGACATAATAGTTCTGCTAAGGTAATGGCGATACGACGACATCAATGGACATGACTTGAGTAGACAATGGCACAATATACACCCCATGAAGAACGGTCATGGTTGTACCGGTTGATACCATTCCTACCCGCACCATATACACTGGCCAAACACAAACATTCACATGCCTATTCCTATCATCATCATCATCATCATGTTATAACAGTAAAATAAATATGCATGAACAAATAATAGAAATATTGGATGACATGTTGAATGCACATACAAGCATACACGCATAGAACCAATATGGCATTGGACTCAAGAAATAAAACAGTTTATTATTAACCAGTTAGTTAAGGTCTTGTTCCCTCACCTTAGCTTGTTAATTGATCATCTTCCAAGCTTTAGAATCACCTTTATAATGTTATTATATTGCTAGAAGACCTAACAAAGTCGATAGAATTTAATTAGAATTAATTTCGAATTTAAAAACCATTCTGTTAACTGAGGGTCGGAGGTAGGGTCGGAGTCATGATCGACCCTGGGTGCGACCCTCCCCAATCTGGACTTCCCGAACACTGAAGGTCGATCCTCAGGATCACCTAGGGTCAGATGGTCATCGACCCTCTGTGAGACCCTCGGTGGATCTTGGTCAATTTCCCTCCTTTTAGTCCATTCATTGTGTTTGGGTTCCTATGGCTTTCTCCTACAGTCCATTCAATATTCATTCCATGGTCTAGAACCATGAATCATCCACCTATGTAGCTTTCACGTAATCTCCCATAGTTTTATATGGAAACCTAACCATGGATTGATGGTTTGGGTTTCTCCGAGATTATACTCTCATCATTACCTAACCTAAGGTCTATAGAAACTCATGGAATTAGTATCCATACCAGAGAAGAATACTCCTTCTCTGCAACTCTTCTCATTTTGGCTAAATTCTCTTCCTTGCTTCTCTTCTTCTTCTCTTCTCTTTTCTTCTCTTTCTCTCAATTCAATTAGGGTTGTGAAAGGAGTGAAAGAGGCTTAGGAACGTCCTTTAAATAGAGTAGGAACATCCTAAAATAAGTCCCTTTGAGATTAGGAAAGAATCCAAATCGAAAATTAGGAAATTTCTTAATTTCAGTTTCAGTGGCAACTGAGGGTCGATGGGAGGGTCGATGATCCCGTCGACTCTAGGTTTCTAAGTTGTTCGACCCTCCCTTCAAAACTAAGGGTCTGACTTTCTGTCTTGGGGGGTCCGACCCTCCTTAGCTGGGTATGCGACCCTTCCCCTAATTTAAGTGTTTTTGGGTCGATTTAATACCTGGGATCTCGATCTCCTTCACGCCCTTGGTCCATTTGACTCGACCATGATAGGTAAACCTGGTTCAAGGTGATAAGACCGGGTTAGATTGACACGGGTCTTACAAAGAGGAAAAACAAAAAAAAAAAAAAATTGAAAAAAAAAAAAAAAAAAAACTAAAAAAAAAAAAAAAAAAAAAAAAAAAAAAAAAAAAAAAAAAAAAAAAAAAAAAAAAAAAAAAAAAATTCAAATACACAAAAAAAAGGGAAAGGGGGGGGGGGGGAGGCGCACCCCAACAAAACAAGAAAAAAAAAAAACAAACCAACACAAAAAAAAGGGGGGGGGGGGGGGGGAAGGAAAAACCACCGAGGGTCCGCGCTTTTTCTACGAACACAAGACAAGGGAGGGGGGGGGGGGGGGGGGGGGGGGGGGGGGGGGGTTGATTTGGAAAAATAACCGGAAAAAAAAAAAAAAAATTAAAAAAAAAAATAAAATAAATAAATCTTCCTCCTCCTTTCTGGCTCGGCTCGTCCCTCTGAGTTGCTACAGTGACAACTCGGACTCATTGGTGCTATTTGCTCCTTATTTCGACGTCTACTCCTCGTCTACAAGTATGTTCTCTACATTTTCATGTTTTTAGGGTTTCCTAACTAGGTTTTTGCTCATTTAACTCGTTTTCTTCAAATTAAACTTTTTCCAATCGTAAAAATTTGATTTCTATTTGGGGCTTTTGTTGTTGGTGACTCAATGGACGAAAGCCCTCAAAAATATTTGAGTTTCATCGGTTGGTTATCGAGAAACTTGAAATTTCCCATTTTTGCCCTAATTTATCGAAATTTTTGAATTTCTTGAAATTTCTTCAATTTCAATCTCTTTAAATGAAATTTCCAACTGTATGAGTCTTGCAGGATTGTTTAAACCCTTTATAAGTCCTCTTGCCCACTTGTATGGGTGAAAAGTGAGGCTTTTAACCAATTTATGTCGTTATACTGCCGAAAGTTTTGGGTTTTTCATCCTTACTAAACCAATATCCATTTTTCGTTGTTTTTGCAGATACTATGGCTCGTACCAAAGTACCCAGGGTACATGACCTAGTCCACTTCCGTTCTAACGAGGCAGAGACACAGTATGCCCACTATTCTCGTAAGAAGGTAAAGGGAGGTCGCCGGATAGACTTGGCTAGCCTGGCCTTATTCGATGTGGAGAGGGCTTTTGGTGACATGGGTAGGCTTCCTGTGATCACCTAAGACGCCTGCCCTCGGTCGGATTTGGTGAGACAGTTCTACTATAATCTCCAGATGGTGGGAGATTACAATGATACCGAGAGGGGTAGAGAGCTTTGGCTCACCAGCTATGTCAAGGGGGTCGAGATTTCATTTGATTATCGACAGCTAGCAGACTTGTTGGGCATTGCGTATGACGGCCCCTTGGTGTTCTGTGCCCCTGGAGAGCCCCAGTTCTTTTCATTGGAGATGAGATATAAGACCCGTGTCAATCTAACCCGGTCTCACCACCTTGAACCAGGTTTACCTATCATGGTCGAATCAAATGGACCAAGGGCGTGAAGGAGATCAAGATCCCAGGTATCAAATCGACCCAAAAACACTTAATTTTAGGGGAGGGTCGCATACCCAGCCAAGGAGGGTCGGACCCCCCAAAACAGAAAGTCAGACCCTCATTTTTGAAGGGAGGGTCAAACAACTTAGAGAACCTAGGGTCGACGGGATCATCGACCCTCCCATCGACCCTCAATTGCCGCCGAAACTGAAATTAAGAAATTTCCTAATTTTCGATTTGGATTCTTTCCTAATCTCAAAGGGACTTATTTTAGGATGTTCCTACTCTATTTAAAGGATGTTCCTAAGCCTCTTTCACTCCTTTCACAACCCTAATTGAATTGAGAGAAAGAGAAGAGAAGGAGAAGAAGTAGAAGAGAAGCAAGGAAGATAAATTAGCCAAAACGAGAAGAGTTGCAGAGAAGGAGTATTCTTCTCAAGTATGGATACTAATTCCATGAGTTTCTACAGACCTTAGGTTAGGTAATGATGAGAGTATAATCTCGGAGAAACCCAAACCATTATTCCATGGTTAGGTTTCCATAGAAAACCATGGGAGAATACATGAAAGCTATTTGGGTGGGTGATTCATGGTTTTAGACCATGGGATGCATGTTGAATGGACTGTAGGAGCAAGCCATAGGATCCCAAGCACGAAGAATGGACTAAAAGAGGGAACTGGACCAAAGTGCACCGAGGGTCGCACCGAGGGTCGATGACCATCCGACCCTAGGTGATCCTGACCATCGACCCTCAGTGTTCGGGAAGTTCGGAGTTTGGGGAGGGTCGCACCCAGGGTCGATCATGACTCCGACCCTACCTCCGACCTTCAGTTTACAGAATGGTTTTTAAATTCAGAATTAATTCTAATTAAATTTTATCGACTTTGTTAGGTCTTCTAGCAATATAATAACATTATAAAGGTGATTCTAAAGCTTGGAAAAGTATCTATTAGTAAGCTAAGGTGAGGAAACAGAACTCTAAACTAATTGGTTAATAACAAACTGTTTCTATTTTCTTGAGTACAATGCCATGCTTGATTCTATGCGAAGATGTTTGTAATGTGCATACAACATGCCATCCAATATTTCTATTACTTGTTCATACATATTTATTTTATTGTTTATAACATGATGATGATGATGATGATAGGAATAGGCATGTGATTGTATGTGTGTGGTTGGTGTACTTGATGCGAGCGAGTATCAGGGGAGGTGTGATGAGAATGTCAATAAACGTTAACCTTTGACGGGTCTCAGCACTTTAGCTCTATCTCTAACTCAAGTCTTGTGCATTAGCATCGTCGTATCGCCATTACTTTAGCAGAACTATTATGTCGTAGGGTATCAGGGGAGGTGGTCTCGGTTCTTGTAGTCTCTGACTCTACCGGGGGGCCTTAGCTCTATCTCTATGGATATTCTGAGGGATGCTGGGGTGAGGCCTTGGATACACTGTTTGGCATTAGGATTGGTTAGTTGCGAGTCCATTTTGCAAGCCCTCGCTAACAGGGGCTTACGTGTTGGTATGGTATTATATAACAATAAACGTTAACCTTTGTTGTATAATGTCATGATTAGGGTGGATGGGGACGACGATAAACGTTAACCTTCGGGCGGACTTCCACACCCTGTGTATAGAGGCGGGGTCAATAAACGTTAACCTTTGACCACCCAACCTTTCTATTGCGTATTGCAAACTATAAACCAGACCAAAGATATGAATTGATTGCATGCATATGTATTGTTGCATTGTTTTGTCTACTCACTGAGCCGTGATGTGTGCTCACCCCCTCGACGTCGAATATTTTTAGTTGATGATGCAGGTTATACAGTTGAAGAATACATGAATGCTCCAGCGTATGGGAATGTGGCGGCGATGGAAGCAAAAGCTGAAGTAGATACACATGACTCCTCTTGCGAGTGCAACTCATGTGTATTCGATTAGATATTTTCTTAGGTTTCTTTATTTGAATTTAATAAAGACATGTATTTGATAATTATTTATGTCCCAGTTGATACTGAATAATTTGCTATTTAATATTTATATCACAGTAGATCCTCAGTTCGTTTATTATTAAGAATTCCGCTATTGTGTATTTACTCTGATTATGATTACGGATGTGTGTAAGTTTAGATAATGCGGGGATAGCCTACTTGAGATCCTGGTTGAACCGTTGGTTTGCTAGCGGTTCATCACACCATTCTAAACAGTACGGAATTGGGGTGTGACAACTTGGTATAGCACAGTGCCTACCACACAGCAAGTCCCAGTAAAGCACACCCCAGTGCAGAAGTTTGATGCACAACAAGCAGTGTATCAAGGTGGTTACCCTTATTAGCCATCGAGGTATGGGATAGCTGCATCATGACACAATGATCCGACCAAGGATTGAGAAATATTTTCTGAAGTCGAAGCCTAAAACGTTTTCAACAAAGGATCAAATCTATTGTGGCCATGTAACTAGAGATGTTTATATAGGATGCGGTGCGTTATTGATTTACTCTTATGATTATAGAGGATGCACATACCAGATTTTAATTTCTCGTACATTGACAGGACACCTTCTTGATTTAACCTGTCAATTGGAGTTATAGATATTGTTTCTTTAGTATTAGTCCTGATTATACCAATCTGAGCCACTCTCATGATCGACAACATGAATGGTGATATGAACTGAATGAAAAGTTAAATGTTTAATCATGTTGAGTGTACATCTTCTGATTTATACCTGAGTTATTGATGTATGAAATCTTCCTCCAGATTTACTCCTGCAGTGCCTTGACCAATGGCATTATATATTTGATAGAACCTATAACCATGAGGTTAAGAACTATAAGACCACCGTGCAACGTAATGATCTTTGGATGCCAGTTGGATTACCACAGATTTACTCCTGAATCGTTAAACCTAGTTCACTAGATAAAGCTAGTGTTTTCATTATGCTAAAGCAACAGAAGGAAGTGATTCACTTTTGGATGAACATTTTGATTCATACACTCCCTGACCTTTGTTGATAAAGATGATTGGATTCGGATTAAATGCTATAGCCAATGAACCTCAGATGAAGTAATGGAGAATCTATTTTGAGATTGCTAAATGGATGGATAATAGTCATGTCTATAAAAGAGTGCATGAGTAAAAGTGAGAACTATCAAGAGTAGCCAGTAAAGAAATAGATAGCACTCAAATAGAGTTAAAGAGGGCTATATCGGTATGAATTTTGACAAAACAGAAGATTCCTAAAGGCAAATCTAGGAGTGGATACAAGGATAAAGTCAAAAATCATGGCATTAATACTACTCAGTTTAATATAATGATAATTGAGTTATGCCCAATGTTGAGTAATATGATTAAGAAAAGACCAAAAGAGTTTGGCTGAATTAATGAAATTATAAGCATATACCCTAATGCTTATAAATAGATTTGGGATATGAGATTTCGATGATAGTCTTTGAAAAGTCATAAGAGGCGAAGAAACTAGACCAGCTCTTCAGACCTTACACTAGAGTTTGCTAGTTCAAGCCCTTTTTGGACTAAATGTTGCATTAAATGAGTGTTATGGACAATGTCCGAATCGTATGGATAGATGGAATTTGGACGCAACCTAATTAGACTTGAGATGGCAGACTTTGACGTCATCTTGGGGATAGACTGGTTATCTCAACATTCTACAAGTTGTTATGTGCATAGAAGAGATTATCGTTCAAGAATAAAGACGACATATAATTTAGTATTATTGGAAGTATGTTGCCTAAGAAAGAAAGTTGATCCTCTCTATGCTAAAAGCAAAGAGATGCTTTGAGGAGTAATGAGTTGGATATATGGTATCTGCGGTACACGTTTCCAAAGAAGCACCACAGATGAAAGATATTGATGTGATGCATAAATTTCAGGTGTGTTTCCAAGAGACTCACGTGGGTTACCATCTGATCATGCGACGAGTTCGTCATCGACTTGTTACCCAAGGACGATACTTGTGTCAAAGGCACCTATGAATAGCTCTTATAGAATTGAAGGAATTGAAACTCAACTACAAGAGTTATTAGACTAAGGTCCTAATAGGCTAAGTATTGCATCACGTGGAGTGGCAATGCAATTCGTGTTGTCTGCGTATAGACTACCGAGAATCGAACAAGCTCATGATCAAGAATCGATATCTATCAGCTCAGATCGATGACTTGTTTAAACAGTTACAAAGAGCAACGGTATTTTCTAAGATTGATCTTCGATCAAGATATCATCAGCTGAAGAATTTGGACAGCGATATCTCGAAGATAACTTTTATAATCGGGATTGGCCAATTATGAGATCTCGATTATGTTT